>JANZLC010000003.1:12292344-12311473 GCA_026413385.1 Erythroxylum gracilipes
ATAAAACCATTGAATTGTGTGTATGATGATGTTATGCCAATGAATTGAATCATGGCATTTTGTATAAGAAAAAGCATAAGAAAATGCGATTTTGAATGATTGAATTGAAGCATGAAATTTAATTGTGTTTGGGCGAGAGAGGAACCGTTTCATAGTCACGTGCATGTTGACATAAGGCCTTCTTTAGGCTGCCCGCTTGTGGCCCACGAGATCTAAAAATGGTCTCGTTTCGTTCACGATGTAAACTTTGGTTTTGCCATTTTGTTTCACGAAAGCCTTGAGCCAATTGTGTGTGCATTTCCATTTTGATGTGCTAAGCCATGCTTTGAATTAAATTACATCCAATATGTGATGAATTCTGAAATGTGAATGTTGAACTTTCATTGTGAAGTGTATGCCTATATGTATGTTTATGTATATATATATGTTTGATTGTGTGGGTCATCGCCAATGGCTATAAATATCTTAGCCACTGAGTTATGAAGCTCAACTCAATATTTTTCCCACTCCTCAGGTGCAGATCGAGAAGATCAGTAAATCCTTGTAGGCATTTGGACAATTCCGAGAGAGTTAGGTTTTGTATTAAGTTAGTAGTTAGACTTTTGAATAACTTTACAAGCATATTGAACATTGAGCATCAAATGTATTTTGTGGCTTGTGTTAAAGCTTTGATGAGATGTCGATATGTAATTAAAGCTATGTTTAAAAGCTTTGTATGAACTTTATCTTGATTTGGAAATGAATTGAAGATTGAAAAAGTTCTTGTGTATGTGCTTATTTATTTGGTAGTGTGCAATGCATGTCTCAGGTTTTCATAGGGGTAAATTGTGTGTTGACTTCATAGGGGAAAACTGGATTGATTTGGGCTTTATTAGACAAAATGATCTTCATGAACATTGTAGTTTATCCTCTTAAATTTTCAATGGTATAAAGTTTGTGAAATTTGGGTATAGGAGTTGAGGGATATGAGCATTACAATTGATGATGTTGTATGGGAGGTATGAATATGACAACTATGGTGGATGATGAGAGCTTGTTTGAGGAGTGTTATTACACTTGAAGGGTTGAATTTGGGGAGATTATGAGTGTATATGGTGTTAGGATGGATGTTGGAAGCCTTGGAGAGGCTTTGGAAGGAGTTTTGGGTCACCCATGTCCGTTGGAGTTAGGGCATAAACATATTGGATTCTTTTGACCATAAATCCTTCATCCGACCTCCAAATTAAATAATTCTTGAAGCATTGGATTTATAACGTGTTTTTCTATCTCTCCACAAAAATTGTTAGCTTTTGGTTTTAAATTCGAAAGGATTGATTCAAAGCAAGTGAGGGTTTGTTGATATAACCCTATAAGGAAACCCGCTTATGCTTTTTGACTCCGGATCGGATAGTTGAGTTCTGGGATCGGGGTCCAACATCTTGGTTGGGCTTTAGGAACGAGGCCCAATAAGCATTGCCCCCAGCCCCTCGCAGTCTCTCTCTCACATGCTTGCCAAGTTGCCCCTTACTCAGCACAACAGCCTCCTCCTACAGTCCTGCCTCCGTCCATCTCCCTTAATCCCCCCAGTTGCTTTCACTTCTCTATTATTCTTCTTCGTTTTATGTTCTTCCTCAATTCTTCTTCTTCGCTTATCATCTATCTTGATTTGACACAGTCACCATAACTGAAACAACCAACGGTGATTCAGTGAACGGTCTAACATACTTAATAAGGTAATCTCTCATTCTCTCTTAATCAATTTGGTTTAATTGGTTGATTTAAGACATGATGTGGCTAATTTGAAACTTTGTATGTTAATATTGGGAATATAGGATAGTGCCTGTAATGTGTTTGATGAAATGTCGCAGAGATCATTGAGATTTATTGGGAATAACCAGGGTACTTTCATACTTATAATTATTTTGATTGTACATTGTGTGTTTTTTGTGTGGATGTTTTAACCAGAACAATCTTGTTTTAGGCATTTGTACTCTTTGTGTTGCTTTCTGTGACTTTCACATTGTGTTGACATTCTTGCTCCTATATAATCTTAGACATAGTTACGCGTTCTCTATTTCCATTAATTTTCAAGCATAACAAAAATATAGGGTTGGTCATAGAAGAATAATGAACTACTATTTGTCTTTTAGTGGTTAAATGTGGGCAAAGGATAGGACTACTAAGTAAAAAGTCCAATTGGTTTTGGTTTTTTCTATTTTTATTCTTCTTATTGGTTTAATGCTGTAAAATAATAGTAATTTAATTCATCATATTATTTGAAGAAAAAAAAGCATATCTTCTTATGCGTTTTTACACAAATTAAATCATAAAGAAAACGTAATCATTAGTAAGGCATATTTGCCTTGTAATTGCAATATCATTAACAAGGCTTCTCTAGCTAGATGAAGATTCTCTTTCTACTTCCAAGTCAGTGGAAAGCTATTGGAGAAGTAAAGTCTCTCATTAAGTCGTGATATCAATTTCGGCCACTAATTCACAATTTTCAACCATCACATTACATGTAAAGCAACAAATATCTTCCTATACATAAAGGGACTATATAGTCTCATACTAGAGTCATATTTCTTATATTTGCTTCAAACTAAAGATATCAATTAGCTAACAAATATTCTATTATAGGTATCCAATGTAGGTGCAGTTCATCATTTAGAGGTAGTCATTTTTTGTTTACTCTTGATAAGATTTCATCATTTATAGTATGTTTATATATTGTCATCAAGCTAACTTTGGTTTTGTACATATCTAATGCACAACATTGAAAAATCAATAAACTGAGCTAAAGGACACATTATTGATGAGTCTATTTCACTAGACGATATTTCAACTTCTATCTTATCTGGGAGTCATTCAATTTCTAACAATATATTTCTTTAACACAACTTTTGGCTATTCTATTATATTCTAATGCATAGGAAATTTGGCACAAATGTCTTATAGCTATGAGGGAAATAGTAGATGTATTAAAAGGCACATAGGGTTTATATTAGACAAAATTAATGAGAATGAACCCTCCCTCATAAGTCTCAACCCATCAATGTTTACCATTGTTCTGAAACTTTCGAGTATTATAACTGCAAGTCTCTTTCAAGCAGGAAATCCGAAGACATATAACCACTATTGTATTTACGTACATGCATACACTGTATAGTAATGAAAAAAAAAGAAATAATTTTTACAAATACTCAGCAAGGTCGGATATGCTTCTTTTTCTCTGAGTGAAGTGAGTTTGTAGTCAATTTCTCATTGTAACATCCTCTTTGTTTGTTTGTTAGCTTATTCTAGTAAACCTATGATATTTCAATTATTATAAAGGTATAATAATAATTGAAATATTCTTGATTGTTCTCTTATTTTGTTATGTTCTGCTCTGTTTTCTTCTAGTTTCTTTCTTATCCTACTTGTTTAGCTTCATTTGAATTTCTAATTTGTATTTGTTCTACATCATATAGTGTATGCGCTTAACTTTTATTTTTGAGGATTTTCACTTCTCACAACTAATTTTGTTTTGAATTTATGCTAATAAATGTGGATTTTATCCCATATATGTGATCTTGGTCTTAAATGGAGTATTAACATGTATACTAGGATATTAATGAAATACTAAAACAAACTATATCTTCTGGGTTGATATGTAGAGCACATGATATTACCTTGATTTACCTTTGGAAAATGGAAATAGGAGTGGTTGTAAAGATATATTAACTGCAATATCTCTAATACACCTATGTATTATAATGAAATTGAAATATTAAAAAAATTATACTACAATAAAGCAGTTAATATTATCGTCCACAACTTTGTGTATTAGACTGAAATTGAAAAAGAATGTGTCATTTCCTAATACATTCTTATTTCTAACCTCAAGTATTTATATGTTTTTTGTTAGATGGATGAGCATATTGCTTCAGTTGAGAGTTATAATCCAATACCGGAGGTAGAAGCGCAAAATTCTATTCCGACATCAAGTGACGATAGAAGTTCAATTAGAACTCAAGTTAGTCAACATAAAAGTGAAGTTTGGAATCACTTTAAGAAGACTATATTGACCGACAGAATTAAAAAAGCAGAGTGCAATTATTGTCAAAAGTTGTATTCAACTGGTTCGAAAGGTGGAACGTCTCATTTAAAGAGACATAAGGAATCATGCACTATAAGGAAGATGGTTTTAGGAACATTTTTGACCCCTAACCTTATGAAAGGAAAGAATGAAATGACCGTAACAACTTTTGACAACCATAGATCAAGAATTTTGATGGCTAATATGATTATTGGAGATGAACAACCATTGTTTATGGATGAAAGCAAAAGATTTGAGGATATTTCTTAATTCACTCCAACCGACTTTCAAGGTTCTAAGTTCGAATACATTAAGGAATGATATTTTCAAAATTTATGAGGAAAAGAATAGAGAAACATTAAGAGCATTGTCGAGTATTCAAGAACGAATTGTTGTAACAACGGACATGTGGACCACCGATAACCAAAAGAAGGGTTACGTGATGGTGATGACATATTATATTAATAATGATTGGAAGTTATGCAATAGACTTATGAGGTAATTTATATTCTTTAATATTGTTATAATTTACTTTTTCACTATTTTATGAATTTATGATTCATGTTGGTACGCTTTTTTATGATAGGTTTATTTATGTGCCGACATCGTATACAAGTGAAAAATTGGCAAACCTATTGAAACACCGTTTGATGGATTTGAACATCGACAAAAAAAATATCCTCCATCACAGTCGATAATTGTAGCACAAATAATGCCATGATTCAGAAGTTGAAGGGTAAGATGTGGATTGGGAGCTTAGTGGTTGGAGGTAAGTTATTTCACATGCATTGTTTTGTGCATATTCTTAACTTGATTGTGAAGGATGGGTTGAGACAATAAAGGAAGCAATAGAGTGTATTCGGAATAGTGTTTTATATTGGAGTGTAACTCCTAAAAGAGTTGAAACTTTTGAAGATGATGTACAAATTTTATGCATTCCAAATTCAAAGAAGTTGGTTTTGGAATATCCTACCAAATGGAACTCAACCTTTAAGATGTTAGAGTCGGCAATCCCATGTGCTCAGTTGTTTATTAGACTAGCCGAAAGAGATTCTCAATATACATGTGTACCATCAGAGGATCAATGGGACTTGGCTAAAGAACTTTGTTTGAAGTTGAAATTATTCAATAATTGGACTAAATTATTCTCAGGAACAAAATATCTAACTTCACACTGTATCTTTAGAACTATATCCAACATAAAGCATGTTTTATAATTGTGGATGTTTAACTCCAATGCAGTGATTCGGACTATGGCGGAGCAGATGGCAGAGAAGTTTACTTCTTATTGGTCTAAGGTTGGAGATATTGTTGCAGTATTATATGTGTTGGACCCGAGATATAAGATGGACGAGGTTGAATAGATTTATAATGTATTGTACAGTGGTGAAGCTCAAGAGCGTCTACATACCAAGAAACAATTATGGTATCAATTGTTTCATGATTATGAAGTCAGAATGCAACAAACTCATGATTGGGATGTAGGCAGTTCAACTCAGACTTCAGTTTCAAGTTCGAACCTTTTTTTTTTACCCATTATTGACAAATTCTCTTTCAAGTTTCTTGAAAGAAAAAAGGGCTAGGATTTCTTACAATACAATGGAGTTAGATCAATATTTTTCCGCAGATTGTGTTCCTGAAACTGAAGATGAGTCGTTTGATATATTGTCATGGTGGAAGACGTTTGCATAGAATTATCCAATCTTGCAAAACATTGCACGGGACTTGTTAGCTATTCCATCATCCATCATTGCTTCAAAGTCTGCATTTAGTACTAGTGGTCGGGTCATTACTCCTCATCGTGGTCAACTTCATTATCACACTGTGGAAGCCCTTATGTGAGCTCAAAGTTGGTTAAATAATGAAGATATTAATGGTTAATTCTTTTCTTTTTAATATATTCATTTTATATATCTTTATATTATCTTTCCTAATATTGTGTTGTTTATTTTTTTATAACCACAAGTATTAATGCAGAGGGGACTACTGAAATTAATCAACTAATTGAAGGTTATTTTGATCAAATATATGAAGATGAAGGTATTTTTAATTTTCTTTTTATTTAATATTACATTAATAAATATTCTTTTATTTTAATATTATATTACTAAATATAATGTTTGTACATATAGGTGATTGGATCCAAACTGTTGACGATCTTACCAATAAGTACGCTCTCTCAGTCTTCACTCTCAAGTCTATCCAGCATGATATTATCTTAATTTTGTAAATTGTATAATTTCTTGTAAAATGATTTAGATAATCATTCGTGTACAACAAAATTTTCTATAGTTAATGAATTTGTTTCTATCAATTCTCTGTTATAATAATTATTAAATTATTTAAGAAAATTTAAAATTTGTAATTAATTAAATTGAAATTCTTAACTATAACTATTAACTTAATAACTTTTTATACAAATTTCTAATAAATTGAATTAAAATTCCTAATTAATCATACCAATAAATATATCTCAAGGCTTAATTTTAAAATATATTTTCTCATTAATGATATGCAAATGTATGTAGCACACTTCAATCTAAACCTAACTTAATGACTTTTAACACAAATTGTGTTAATATTTAGCTCATTATACCTAAAATATTACTTAAAACATTAAGAAGCTAGTGATGTTACGTTTTTATTTAATGACTTATAATTTTACTCAAATGAAATATTAAGTGGTTTAATATTTAAAGATATAATATTTTGTAATTTAATATTTGATAAAATTATTAACTTTATTATATCATAATTATATGTTGTTATAATTTAAAGTTGTGACATTATGTATATATTAAGAAGAAAAATAAGTTTGAGAATTTTATAAATTTTATGAAATATGGTATGCTTATAACACTCTAAGGAAGAGAAGGATTTAAAGTAAAACTTATATCAAGGTTTCAAGTAAGGAATTACTATTAACAAACTTTTAATTAGAGTGACTTAGGAATGAATCTTTTAATATTATAATTTATAAAGGAGAAAAAATTATGAATATAATGATTTTAGAAAAAAAAAGTAAAAGATCTATTTTCAAAAGTAATAAAAATAATAATTTATAAAAGCATATTAAAATTATTTATAAAATGTATTCTAGTTTTAATAAAATAATAGTAGATATTTTCAATATAATATACTATACGTATTTATTTTTATAATTCAATTACTTATATATTGTTTTGGAATTGATACACTAGGATTAATAAAGTGATTAATACATATTAAGATTAATATATACTTATATATTGTTTTGGAATTGATACATTAGGATTAATTAATAAAGTGATTAATTCATTTTAAGATTAATATAAATACATATGCATAATGTATATATTGTGTAAACATGAAAAATAAAATAAAAAAGTTATTAAGTCTAGCTGCAGATTTCTTTTAATATATGTAATAAAAATATAAAATTTTACAATGATTATTTAATAATAGAAATAATATGAAAAGAAAATAATATTTTTACAACTATACAAGCAAAAAAAACAACAATAACTAAAAGTACAACTACTACATCAATTAAGAGTTTTGTACATAATTTATAAAAACATTAAAAGTTTGAAAATATTATATTATAAACTCAATAAACTTTTTTTTAGATCATACTAAAAAGAAATATAATAATTTATTAAGTACTTAAAAATATATTTGAATAAATTCATTATACTTAGATAATAACTTTTTTACATTTACATTATAATTAATTGTTATAATAAAATTACAAAATTAAAATTAAATTCCCTTGTTTATAGAGAATAATTGTGACAATATTATCATTGTTACATTTTTTAATAAATATATATTGGTTTGTATTTTATATCTTTAATTTTAAATAAATATTTTTGTATAATTTATAGGTAATTTCATCTAATACTTTACTATAAATGGTTATGTTATAATATATAATTTATGAATTTTAAAAAATACAACTACAACTTTTTCAAATTCTCTTAAAATAAGTATATAAAAAATTTAAAAAATATATTAAACGATCGGGCCGACTATGATCCGACGACTGCCCGTGGCCTTGACGAGTCGCCCGGGCCTAGCCACAGGCCGATTGGCTTCGGCCCGTCTAAAAAAGTTTTTGGCCGGGCCAAGGCCGTTGACACCCTTAATGATGAGGCTCAATAATTTTCAATACCTCTTGTCATATGATTTAAGCATCCCAAATCTAACATCCAAACTTTATTATAATTAATTAATTTTTCACTTAAATTTATGAGGATCCCCTTTTCTCTTGTTAGCTCAGTCAAACAAGACATAGCAAGCTCCTCTTTGTACAACTCATACTCTTTGATTAAAAATAAGACTTTAAAATCCCATTCATTATCAAAGTAGATGAAGTCATCATGTTCTCTTTAGCACATTTTGACTAACATCCCGAGTGTAGTGACCCTTCTTGTGGGATTTGTAGAACCTGATCTCCTAGCATTGAATCTTTTTGTCATTATCTTGGAGACGTTTAGCTCCTCTTTGTTGAGAGCATTTGGTGGTGAGTTTCTCTCTTGTCTTTCTTATCTTATAGCTCTTTATTGGTTTGGCCACCTTTTGGTCCCACAAGTCTATACCTTCCTTTACCTTGTTTGGTGAAGATAACAGTCTAGTTACCATTTGCTGAGGCTCACGACATATCTTTTTCAAGAGCCTGGTCGTGACTTAACCAAAAATTGAGGTAATTACTCCATTAAATTTGGTCTCAAGTTATGAATAATCTTGGTAATTTTGTTTTTCATATCCAACTTGGTACTTTATTCACCTAAAGATTTAACTTCACCAAAGTATTTGCGTACTGAAATTAATTTGGTGTTATGTAATAGACAACAATTCATTCTCCAGCTATTAGAGATTGGCATTATTTGTCTACACGAATACCATTGCTGGAGTATCCAATGACTCTTTGGGTGTCTTCGCGTCTTCTGATTGAATTCATACTTCCTATATGTTATTTATCTTCTCCAAGTTCTTCCATGTTCATCAGAAAACACAACATTAGTTAATTCTAAGACTAGAACGTATTGTACTAATAACCAAAGGGCGGTCTCATGACAACATGGAAAAGCAACAATTTAGAATTTCTAAAGAGAGTTTTGAGTTATAGTTAAGATATTTAGTAGGTGAGTCACAATTTTAAGTCACAAATATGTGGATATTTCTTAGGTTTAAAGCATTTATATGAAAGTAGAATTTCTTGTATTGAATTTAAATTACTAGAAGGACTGATGAAAGTTGCCACATCATTTTGACATTCCTTTTAAATTTTTTAGCTCTATAACTCGCAAAATATTGGTTGTTATGCACAAAAATCGAGTGTGCATTTGATTTGTCTTGTGTGAGATCATATCATCCATCAAATATGGATTTTCTTCCTCAAATCTTTTTTTTCCCCCATTTTATAAGAACATAAAATCAAATTGTGTTCATAAAGAACGGGGTAATCCTTGCTCAAAATATGAAGCCTTCAACGTTCCAATTTAGCTTTTTTTTTGTGTGTAGATAATATATAGTCCACAGGAATACAAATCATATTTGAAAGTTAATTTAATTATAATTGGTACAAAATAATTAGAATTTACATTCTTGCAACTTTTTGTTAATTTTAATTTTCAAAAAAATGAGTTTATTATAATTAAAACATTTAATTATATTTTTATAAATGATTAGATATATCTCAATTACAAAGAATTCTTTTTCTTAAAATATTTATCGGTATGTCAATTTGAGATACCCAACTTATAATTTATTATACTTAACCAGTTAATTGATAATGTCACAAGAAAATCTTCCAAAAGGCTTTCCTTTATTTATACAAATACTATGCGAGTATAAGATTAACATTGAGATGCTCATTCTCTTAACCGAAGCATTATTATTGTCATTTTTTTATAATTAAATGGAAGGAAAGAACCGTTTAGTCTTTTGTTTTATTCAGTAGGGATACTAGTAAGCTCCCTACTATAGTCGGAAAGCGAACCTTAAATTTGTTACAAGCTTATGCAGAAGGCATATAGTGAAGTTCCAGGAGTCCATGTTGGATGGAACCTTGCAACCCCCACCGTATAACCATTACCGAGATAAATGCAACCGTCACTTGTCGAAACACCACCGTATATTGTGGCTCCGGTGTTGTACGACCAGAGGATTTCCCCAGTTCTAGTGTCCATTGCGTATAGAGGACCATTAGGAGCCACTGAACCAGCAAAAAGTAGATCATTCACTACCGAGACGGGTCCATGAGACGTGTCGTTGCTGGGGTTCGCTGTTGACCACAGTATTTGCCCTGAATTTGCTTCCAGGGCCACCCAAGCTCCTGCAGTTGTTGTCAGGTTAGACGGTGCAAGCCTGAAACTTTCTCGATTGCTATTGACAATGTTTGTATACACTGTCCGACCGTCGTTGGCTGCACCCCATTGCCCTCCTCCCTCTAAGCCACCCGGCCCTGCACGCTGTATACTCAAACAATAGTTACCTTATGACTTCTTCAATTTTTTCTTTCATATTTGTAACAGTTTTGGTAATTTCCCAATTTGTTATAGATGCAATCATGCCTGCACAACTGCAATCACAACAATAGTCTGAAATTGCAACTTCGTTTGCGCTACCTATATAAAGTTCTGAGTAAAATTTAGTTCATCACTTGTGGGTTACCTTGAGCCAGACTATAGCACCATTATCACGGTCTAGAGCCCAAGCATAGCCGCTCTTTTGAACGGCCACCACAATATCACGTAGTCTTCCATTCATAAATATGCTGAGAAGCATCGGAGCCTCTCCGAAGTCTGCATCTAAGTTAGGACCTGGGGGGCAATCAGGATTGTTGGGAACCAAACAAGCAAAATAAAAAACATCATAACCTCCCAGTTGCATGGACCATGCAATGATTCCTGTATCAATGTTGATAGCCAGAATGGAGTCGAAGTGGACGTCTGGTCCAATACATTGATCGGGTTGGGTCGGCTTCGTTGTCTGGTTGTTTTGCCTCGCTTGACAAGCCTCGACCTCTGGCGGAGCCCTGTAGAGGTTTCCAGTACCGATATACACTAGCCGTCTAATTACATCAATTGAAGGACTGCTTCCCCATATGGCAGCTCCTGAGTAGCCTCCTAATCTTCCACCATTATCAGGAATCATATAGGTTCGCCACATAATTGCACCAGTTCGAACATCTAGCTTCGCAAAACTGCCTCTGAATGTGCAACATCGTTGAGCAGGTAATGTTTCTTCAAGTGAAGACACACCAATCAAGTAAGACCTATTTAACATAAGTTAATTCAAACTTATGAAGACAAACTGATACATGAGCTGATACGCCCAAAATCCTTAAGAAGTTCGAACATGAATTAATATCTAAGAAGAGAGATTTCATTTGCACGTCCCTTAAGTTAAGGTTCATTGTTACTGCTACCCCTAAATCGCAATCTTTGTAAGGAACAACTTAATTCCATGTTATCCCAAGTCAGGTGTGTACTTGATTGACATGAAACCAAAATTGTAAGAGATTTACCCCAAGAAAAATGTTCCAGATTGCGAGATCACAGCTAGAGGGCGGGGGTCTAACTGAGTAGACCACACGAGTCTGCCACTTGATCGAGTCACAGCTATCACATAGGCTGGACCATATATTCCAACAATAAGGAGATCATTGGCAATTGTCGGAGTTGCTCTTGAAACTGTTGTGTTAACCGTAACTCCTGTCCCATTTAGTCCTGTTATTTGGCTAAGGTTCTGCTTCCATATTAGGGAACCATCGAATGCATTCAGTGCATAGAGGAATCCGTTCCATGAAGGAAAGTAAACAACTCCGTCAGCTATTGCAGGAGTTGCAGATATGTCCTTACCGGCAAAAAAGGTCCACTTCAACTTCAGATTTCTAACCGTCGACCGATTGATCAGCACCTCTCCAGTGGCTCGCCTTGAATTGCTTATATCAGCCCCGTGATTTAGCCACTGAAACATGGTTATGTTGAAGTTCTAGAATAAAATATGCTTGCAACTAAAACCAAGTGCTTAAACTGGCAAAACGTGAAATCTCCATCAAAATTTAAATACAGTATATGAAGGATTTTGACCTTCTCTTTTGCCAAGTCGTCGGAAAAGGACTTAGTTTAGTCTACGATTATATATACAATAGGATATATCGGTTCAACCTAATCCCAGTTAGACCAACATAAGAAAATTAAAAAATACAAAAAAGAAGAATACTATAGCAGATCGAGTACTTACAATTGCATTGGCATCATCAGTAAATGAGAAAAGGCATAAAACTACGAGCAGAAGTCTGATAAGGCCCAAAAAAGTTTGGGTTTTAACATAAGCCATTTTGATTAGGCAATGCCTATGAGACTCTTTAACAAGATATGATTCAAGAAGCCAATATGCACTTGAGATTAATGAATATACAGTTTTTTGTGATTTTAAAGTAGCGTGCAGACGAATTTTGACTTCTATACGCTATTGGATGGTAGTACCATGCCTAGCTATGAAGGTAGTAAGGGGCTTGCCAAAGATGTCACTGACCACCGAAGGAGTTGGGGCCACGATATACACCATACTCGTAGTCATTAGCTGGCTAACTTCAGCACACAGTTTTAGGCACATTATTAATGGTCTTCAATACAAGCTTACCTCATTTTGACCTTTTATTTCTTCTCTTTCCAAGTTTCTGTTTTTGAAGGTTGAGCTTTGATAAGTTGAGTGCACGGTTGAGAGAGTTTGTAAAGTTCAAGAGAAAACTTTTAACTAGTGGAAACTGAAATCTTAAAAGTCAAATTTTATGGTAAGCATGCACGTAAGATTTGAAACCCCTTTTGTTATCATAGACCAAAACAAAACAACCTTCAGTTACAGTTCAGACATTAACAAAAACAGCCCATGAATGTGCATACCTGAAAGTCCACTAGAAGGAATGGGGTGAGAGGAAGCTGACAAACAACCAAGCAACAACGTTACAGCTTTTTGAAACAAGTTCCACTCTGACTTTCTTGTCTATCTAAATAATTCATGTTGTTTTTAAATTAACTCCTAAAATCTTATCCGCTCGGACAATCAATCTTTACGATAATCTAATGACAGAGTAAGCATAATATGATAATAATCGTAGACAATATTTCATATCCGAAAATGATTCTCCCCTACTTTCTTTCTATTTATGACAGGGAAAACCACAGACTGAGCAAAACAGTACCACCTTCTACCTTGTGCCTTAACAGATGAGTAAGGACACATGCATGGATATATAACTGCATCTACAGCATAAGGGACTTGATATATAGCATATACCAGCAGATAGGCCAAGCACAAACATTGTCAGATGGCACCCAGAGTTCCCCCAAACACTTCAGTAGGTTCATAAAATAGCCCCAGTGAAGTGTTCAGAGGAACTCAAGGGGACAGCTGACTGCCTCATCTTTCTCTTCATTTTTTCCTCTCTGGTTAAAGACTCTTACCCACTACCCATATATATAGTGAACCATCTAACAGATCAATGCCACCCCAATTCTATCTTTCGTATTCCTATTCACAGAAAATGTTCCTTTTGCTATACAAGAGGGGACCATCAGAGAGATGAGCGAAAATCACCAAGTTGCCAGAAAACTGAACCTGGTCACATTATTGGATGATGGGATCGGTGGACACAAAAAGAAAATGGTAATAAGAGAATCCCAATCGTCGAAAGCTCTTCATCTTTCTCTCGTACCTTTTTCATATCCATCTTTTCGATTTTATCTAGGGGACATAAGCTACAGCTTAATTTACCAGTCTCCAATTACTTGTTCTTGCTCAACTCCAAGATATAAATCAATCATTGCCAACTTAATTAATTAATAAATGTTCACGTCCAAATGCCATTAGTAGTCTAATTAAGCAATCCTAAGTCTAGTTGTGACGGGTTGGGTTATATCATGACACAACAAAAAGTGCAAGTGCAAGGCATACGTTTTCTTTTGGACAGAAAGACACTGTCTTTCTTTGCTTAAATGGAAAGAGAGCTGTGGATAAAGATAACTGGAAAAAGGTAAGCATGGCCTGGCATAGACGTGGCCACACAAGTCTGATATGGTTCTCAACCTTGTATGAAGCAAGCCCACAGTTCCGTCTAGTTTCACTTGGAAAAGCTTTATGTACTCATAGTCTTCTGAAGGGAACAGGGCCAACTACATAAATAGAATAGATCCAAAGAGAGAGATATGTCTAAACAGGCACTAGAATAACAAGCTTTAATTACCAAACAACCTAACTCGTCTCAATTTAACTTGTTAAATTGTCACTTGACAGAAGACTGATATAAAAAGATCTAACAGTTACATTTGAGCGCTGCGGAGTTTTAAAGGAGAAAGAGCAATTAAGTAGAGCCAGTTTTTGGATAATGATTAGATGTATTGAGTTGGGCAAGACAATGAATATAGGGGATGGATGTCGGCAGGGGTAATAGAATGTAATGATAATGAAATTAGGAATAAAAGGATTAATAAAATAAGATTGTGCAACTTAAATATCAAACGGAAAATGTCTGATGTCTTACATGTATCTATGAGCTAAGCATGTTTAACTCTAAAACTACTGTACCAGTCAAAAAATGAACATTGACAATGAAATGCCAAATCATGCAAAAACGCCACTTCAATGTACGTTGATGTATAGTTTCAATATACAAACAAGATTCACTTTTACTGACCAAAGACTGGAGCTTTCCAGCTTCTTGATTGAACTCGTTTGATGTTTATATTCATACTCCACATAATATTTCCATTACCTTCATTAAAAAGAAAAAAGAAAAAAGAAAAAGAGAACCACTAGCAATTCAAGGTATCCCTCAAATTTGTTTATTAACAATGGCATCGATCCAGACAAGTACCCTCTTCAAGTAGATTTAAGGGTTAAAATTCAAGAAAATTAATAAGATATTTATTTTTGGGATGAAATTTTCTGTTTAATATTATGGTGTTTTATTTTATCTTATTAATATCAGCCATTTATTTATATGACTCACGCGGATCTACATAAATAAATGATTAAAATTTATAGAATAAATTAAGACACCTTAATATTACTCTTTATTTTTTCCTTTTGTGTCTATAAGCGATGTGATATTCTGACAGTGAAAGAACAGATAGATTGATGTTCATGTATGTAAGAAAAGGGTGTAACGCTTTGCTTCACCATTTTCGTCATCTCCCTGAAGCCAGTGTTGCGTCCAGGTTCAGTATGCTTATTGGTCCCTACTCCAAATTTCTACCAAAAACAATATCGCAAGTGCATGAAGGATATGGATGCCATCTATAACCTTCACTTTGAAGCGATCCAAGCGGTGCCAAAGGGGCATTGCCTGGTAATAAATTGCTCTTCAAGTGTGTCCCCTAGAGTCCCTCTGAGTACTTCACTGTAGGTTCTTTTTTAAGTCACAATAATCATACACTCAAGTGTTTGGAGTCCTTCCGGTGTCATTTCGATAATTTGTATGATTAAAATTATATTTTTAACTTCAACGTAATACAATTTAAATATTAATATTTTGAAATATTTAATTTAAAATAAATATTTTTAAAATATTCACAACAAATTTAATTAAATAAAAAAATTAAATATCACGGCAACAAAAATGGGATATTATTCATTATTTTTTAATTTAAAAACAAGCTCTAATATCATGTGACAGAAAAAGTTAAGTTTACTATTTGAAATTATATATATATATAAAATATTATTATTAATCTTTAATTAAATTAATTAACTAGTATTGCTTCCAAAACTTTTTCACAGTGCTTCACCATTGCATTAAAGTGGGCCTATTTTTTGAGATATATAAATTTATTATTATTAATTCTAACTTAAGTTAATTAACCAGCTTTGCTTCCAAAACAAAGTGCATAAAAAATATATCAAACATAAAAATGAATACGTAATTCAGTATGAATTAAAAATATATCAAAAATATAAATGACACATGTAATTGAATAAGAATAAATAAATAAATTACATGCATATATAAAACCTTATTTGATTTTAATTATTTATATAATATCAATAATTTAAAATAATACTTTTAACTCTTTGATAATTAAATTAAATTAAATAATTAGTTATTAAATAAATCCAATTTATGTTATAAATACAATTTTAATTTGAATTTTGAATATAATTTTTAAATTCAATTAGAAATCATTTTCATTTATTTTGACTCCTTTAATAACTTAAATTGAAATAATTATCAAAAATTATTCTTCTTACTTATTATAATTTTACATTTTAATCTAATTAGAAAACTATTTATACTCTAATTAAAAAATATTTTAACATAAAAGAAACTACTTTTAAAATTAAATAAAATATATCAAATTTAACTAAGAAAGTTTATTACATATTTATTCATTTATATATTATTTTATTAATTAAATAAAAGTTATTCCTCAATAAATTAGAAAGCATTTTCTAAATATTAAATAAAGCTCAATTTTCTTAATTAATAAGTGGAAATATTTTTTAATTTAATTATGAAAATATCCTTTTTAATAAATTAAGAAAATTGTTATTCAAATTAATAAAAATAGTTTCTAAATAAAATAGAATAATAACCCTTTTAGAAAAATAATAAACTTAATTTATTTCAACTAAATTGGAATAAACTACTTAATTAAGAAAAATTTCTTAATTATTTAATAAAATATTTTCTCAATTTTAAAAGAGGTTAATTAATTACTACTTCCATTCTAATTGAACTATATTTAATTTTAATCTAACTAAGACAAATAATTAATTCAACTATAAAACTGATTTAATTTCTAAAACAATTTGAAGATTATGTTTAGGTAAGGATATTGTAACTTATTCTAATTTGTATTGCGCTTAATTCAAAATTAGGTTACTTTAACCCAATTTCCAAAGAGTCTCTTATTCCAACTTAAGTTCAGGTATCTTTATTACCAAAAAATCCCCTTATTCCAGATGTAGAATAACTTAGCCTGTGTCCAAACAAGCTTTTATTTTTTGTTTATGTTTTCACGCAACACCAACAAAAAGAATATCCACAATACCGACCTCATCCTGGTAGCCTACGACGTCGCTTCTGGTTTTTACTGCGGCAATTATCGGTTGTTATAATTCTCTGAGGTCTAAGATATTGAATTTCCAAAATTCATTGTCTTCGAAGTACTAAAAGAACTTCAATGTCAATTATAGTAATTGATTAATGATGGTGGTTGGAACTTCATCCGAGCCTAAAATTTAATTTTTTCAGATTTTAAAATTAGAATTTGCAATATTTACAGAATCAATATTGAGTAAAAACAATCAAACGATATCACTGTTAAAAGATTAGGATAAAAGAAAAATTAAATCTTTATAACTTCTGGTAATTTATAACTTAATTATAATTCAAAGATAATAAAATATGAAATACAAATCTTAACTTATTATAAATATTGAAATCATATAATTCGTCTAAAACTACAAGTTGTAAATGTCTAAAATATTATACATGCTCATGTTACCAATTACCAGTTGCCACGAAGAGTTAAACACATACAGAAAAAGGAAATCAGGAATCGGTATAAGTAGTATAGATGCAAGTTACAAACTTTATAAAGATTTGCAATCTTTTACAACAGTAATAGGGTAATCAAAAGTTGCATCAAGGAGGAGAAGCAAGCTGGAAAAAGTAGAGACACTTAAGTATTTTACACTCTTAACATATTCATGGGGCCTGCCGGTGAGATGGCAATGGGGATGCATTAGGTGTAAAATGAAGAGGGGAGTGATGCTTTCTCAGTAGGGACTTCCGGACAGGTGACTGATCTGTTGTACGATTCAAGCGTGAAAGCTTGGGAGCACTGTTTGGAGCTTCAATTTCTTCCAGTGTAGCTAATACCTCATACATAGGAGGCCTCAACTTAGCATCGTCGTTTAGGCACTGTAAGGCTACGTTTGATGCCATAAAGGAACCTTTTTGAGGATACTGCCCCCCCAACTTGGTGTCCATAATCCGGAATACTTTCCTCTTGTCACCCAGATAGGGTCTCGCCCACTCTACCAAATTCTGCTCCAAACCAACCTTTGTTGTATCAATAGCACGTCTCCCTGATAGTAGTTCAAGGAGCACCACCCCAAAGCTATATACATCACTTTTGGCTGACAGCCGACCTGTTAGGTTGCGCAAACGAAGCTACATTAGACAAATAAATTGGTTCAAATTTGCAACAACTCCATGCACAACATGAGTTGCAAATCATCTGTGTACACATTAAATCAAAGTAAATACATATTCCATGGCAATTTAGAACACAAAGACATCATTATAATGGACTAGAAAAGAATAATGAAGTCCAATTTAAAACGTCACGACATGCACCACAAAGACAGATCTTTCCTTTGAAAGCGATGGTAGGACCCCTCCAATTCTATAAGAGCAATTTCGCTACCTATATGATCATATGATTTTTTTAATTACTAGGCTAGGTCTTTGAAATATTTAAGGCCTTATTTAGTTGGATATTAATTAATAGAACGGAACAAAACGGAATGGTTTATAATAAAATAGAATGTAATATAATGAAAAGTTCCTTTGGAGGGATGGAATGATTCATAATGTAATGTAGTGAAATTATTGTTTGAAAAATGAATAGAATATAATATAATGTATAATAAATGACTATTATATTCCTTATATTAAAATAATTATTTCAGGAGGTTTATTATTTTATTAGTAATTATATAAAAATATTAGTATTAATTATTTAATATATTTTATTTAATTTTATGTGATTTATATTTAAAAATAATTTATTTTTATTTTTATTTATATAAAAATATATACAAACAATTAAAGAATACTTTTTTTTACATATTTTCTATTTTCATTCATAAAAATTTTATTAAATTTTTAATTTTAATATTAATTATATACAATTCATTTTTAATTATATAAAAATATTATTATTTTTTATTTTATTTTATTTTTTATTTTATTCTATGTGATTTATATATATATAATAATTTATTTTTATTTTCATTTATATAGAAATATATATAAACAATTAAAGAAATTTTTTTAAATATATTTTCTATTTT
>JANZLC010000003.1:12343329-12354295 GCA_026413385.1 Erythroxylum gracilipes
CGATCGTGACAAAAGTGGCCCATATCTCAGGCTTTTGTCACGATCATGGCCTATTGTGCCACGATTGTGGGCCATTGTTTCAGCCCGATTGTCTCTGAAACTTCTCTGTTCTTCGATGTTGATCCTGAAACGCTAGCAAACACATCAAGATACCTCAAAAACATAATATTTAAGCTCAAAAGCTTGTATTAACCCATAAAACACTTAAAACACAAATAATTCACAAACTAACTCAATTCTATCATAAACACATACTAAACAATCGAATAAACGACTAAATACATATCAAATTATACCCTAAAACACAATGCATTTCACACTTATCAACGTCCCCACACTTAAACGCTTGCTTGTCCTCAAGCAAAAAATAATCAAAGAAATCAAGACAACGAAAAACACGCATATGCAATAATGAGACAATGGTTTCAACTTAGAAAAACAAATTTAACTATAAACATAATCCTTCAAGTCATTCTAACTTATTAACAAGCAAAATCCGCAGTTAAGCACCTTAAACTAAATATACAAACTAATCAAAATTTTAATATTGGGTCTATTCACCCCTATCACTTACACACACACACATTGATAATTATTCAGTCAATACAAAAGTGTAGCTATTTCTCAGTAGGCTTTCATGAAAAATCAAGCTACTAACAAGTTTTGTCGGTTTTTATTTGAAAATAATCTTTTTGTTGATTTTGATTTTTTTAAGGACATGAACCTAATCTTTTTATGCGGAGACAAACATTTATGATGAATGTTGATCCGGTTACTCAACTAAGTCATGTTGTTATTAAGTTTCTTCGTTGGAATGCCATTATATCCTTTTACACGAAGGCACACATTTGTGATGCATGTTGATCCGGTTACTCAGCTACATTACATTCTCAATTGGCTACTAGCTTTATTCATAACCCAAAGGCTAGTGGGATAGTTAATTTAGTTAAAATTTATACATTTTTTAAACACAAATTTTGCCTACCTCATTGCTTTAGCTAATTATTCTCATGAAAATGTACTAACAATGCCACTTATTTGATTGGCCTAAAATTACAAATGAGTATGGCAAAATTCCTAGGGTGAATGAACTAACATCATATCCTCATTAACTAGCATATTTAGTCCTAAGTAACTTAGGTCACTAGTTTCACAAGCTAATAACTCTTCGTAACCTTAAAAATTATGTTTAAGGCTAAATCTATCCCATTAAGTCCTAACCATTGACGCATTCACACAATCCACATCATGCAACCTAAACAAACTATCATACAATATACAAAATTCACACTCAAGGTAAAAACACACAACCCTCCCCACACTTAAACAACACATTGTCCTCAATGTGAAAATGGTACACAAACACACCAGGGGGAAATAAAACACAATATACGAATAAATAAGAAAAACTATCAAAAATGAAAAGAAAAGGGTTAAAACACGAAACCGTTTATGGTGATGGAGGTGGTGATGGCGATAGTGTAGAGACCAAATCCGCTTAACATCGAGAGTGCTTCCCTATCTTATAAGTGATTCAAGAGAGTAAAGAATTAGCAATCCAAATCATTTCAATCATTCAAAACTTATTTTAGAATTTTAAACAAACCTAACGACACAATAATTTAAATATAAATACTAAACATGCTAATTTAATGTTATTAGCTTGACCTTGCATCCTTTGAAGCTCAGCCCGGATCAATTATAAGTGGTTTGCTTCCACCCTTCTCATTCAACATCATTTTGTAGCCTTTGAGTATGCTACAAATTGCAAATTGATCATAAGGACAATATCAATAAAGTTGAGAGAACCAATTAATTTAAGTAATGTTCTTTGCACTAACAAACTGTCAATAAAATACGGAATAACAAAACTTCTTGAATCTTCCATCGAATCCAATAGTTTGTCCTGTAAGAAGGCGAGTTGCTCTCTTTCTTCCTTAATCACCTTCATCTCCTCTACTTTTTCCGCTTCATAAATAGAGACTTTCATAGCTTCTTTAAACTTGATGTTTGTTGTCATCTGTTCTTTATCCTTTTCTTCTTCAGAAGATTCGAACACATCAATTATCCCGAATGAGTTACTATCCTTCGAATTCTTTAAAACATCATTCATGTTGAATGTCACTTGGTCATCATTAATCCAAAGGATAAGGTTCTTTTCATGAACATGTACCTAAAATTTTTTGATGTTCAAGCATGGTATAGTAAGATCTGGTGGATAATATGAGGGGTTTTCATCCTTTTCTTCATCCACTTTCTTGATTTCTTGATCTTCCACATGGTAGGGTTTAGCATGGTCATCCACTAGTTCCTCATGTTCTTCCCCATTTCTAAGTGTGATAGCCTCATATTGCTCTCGTTGATATAATTCCATATTGCTCATAGAGTCTTCCACACTTCTCTTACAAAACTCATGGGAAAGTTATTTACTTGAATATCCAGGTTATGAATAGAAGCGACATAATTTTCTATTACTTGCTCAATTTGCTCTTCCAATCTCTTCTAGTTCTTTTCCATGCCTGTTAGCTTATCTATGATTTTTTCCAATTTGGAATCCCATGAACTGGACTCATCTTGCTGAAATACTAATAGGTATTGATGTCCTAAGTGAGTCTTTACATTATTAAACTAATAGAAATTTGGGTGGTTCTGCCACTTCAGAGTGTACATATTCTAACAAGGATCGTTACTTCGCCAACTATAATGTGCCTCATTGTGTTTCACAAAAGTTCCTTGCTTTCTATAATATATATCCTTCCTCATTGTTCTTTCCATTTCTTCTTGGCATCTAGCTCTTTAGATGTCTCATTCTCACTTTGAGATATCTTATTGTGTCTCTACTTTACGCCCTAATTTTTTTTATAAACACAAAAGATAGTAAAAAAGCCTTAGACTAAAGAACTAAACTACTCGCCTCCCCAGCAACGACACCAAAAACTTAATCGTGATTTTATAATATGTGTAAGTTTTAATATTTAACCTCGATAATATGTAAGCACACGGGTCATTCATGTAGTACCTAAGGTGTCGATCCCATAAGGAGGGATAATCTAATCCTAAAGTATAAGGCCAATATAATTAACAATAATTCAAATGTAATAAACTAAAAACAAGAATTCAATTCAATCAAGCAAATCAATTCAAGAATCAATCATGAATATATTAACAAATTAACAATTGCAACGCACACCCTCAATAATTGACCTAAGGAGCTACCAATTAAGAGAAAGGGGAATTTTTACCTATCTTTAACACAAATCTAATTGATTATGAATTATGGGATCATTGGTCCTAGACGATCCTAGGGTTGATTACTCTCTCTCTCAAGATATAACCATTAACCCTCAATTATAAACCCTAATCAGATTATGAAAAATTGCAATTTATCAATTAAAAATCTACAAATCCTAATTAGATCTGAAGTTTTTCAATAGAATACCGAGAACCTATGTGAGATCTCTCTTCACACAATTACCAATTTGATTAATTTCTTGTTCTTATTAAATCACCTAGCTCTCATTAGCCCAATTTAATTATTTTTGTTTGGTTCATCCTCTCAGTCTATTACCGAATTATGCAATCTTAGAAATCAGTCACAATGAATCCAAATAACATAAAACAATCATATTTTTATTAAATCAAAGATAAAAACAACCCGAAGGTGAGTTTAGACATCCTTAACATTCACAAAACCCTTCATCAACAACTATTCTAATTCTATACATAAATAAAATTGAAAAAACACTAAAAACAAGATCTGAATGAATGATGGAGGCAACAACATCGGGAAACCTCCTATTTCGGGAAGTACTTCACTTCAACTTCTTCTCCACGTCTCTCTTCCTTCGTCTCTTTCTCAATCTCTCGATGAACTCTCTATAGGGTTTCTCAATGGTAGCTAATGAAAAAGCTCCCTCTTTTCTCAATCTCTTAAAACTCGAAGTTTGGGAGTGGTTACGCATCTGCCCGATGCAGGCCACGATTATGGCCATGTCTTAGGCTTCTGTCATAATCGTGGGTCGTTGTTTCAGACCAAATGTCTCTAAAACTTCTCCGTTCTTCGATGTTGACCCTAAAACACTAGTAAACACATCAAGATATCTCAAAAACAAAATATTTAAGCTTAAAAGCTTGTATTAACCTTAAAACACTTTAAACATAAATAATTTACAAACGAACACAATTCTACAGTAAACACATACTAAACAATCAAATAAACGGCTAAAGATATATCAAACTATACCCTAAAACACGATGGATTTCACACTTATCAGCCTTAGTTGATGATCATTCATATATATTGGCTTCCCTATCTTAAAATTTTCAATCTCTACTAAGCCCATGCATTTTAGAAATATCTCAAATATTTCTTCACCATTTGCTTCCTCGTTTAATTTCTCCAATATGCAAGGTAAAGGTGAAGGGTTAGTTTTAACAACCATTATGGACTCAATACTGACCTTTGAGCTTAATAATGTATCCTTTTTTCCTTTGAGCTCCTTATCCATTTCTTCGACACAAGTAGCTCCTTGAGTAGTTCTCTTAAGATTCTCAAACTCCTCTTCACTCTGTAAGGTCTCTGCACTATCGTCCCTTGTGTACAACTCGAGTTGAGATGGTTACATCTCTTCTTTTTGTGATGCTAGTTGGCTTGTCAAGTTCTAGAGTCTAAAACTTGTTTCTTATTGGAATTGTATTTCTTCCTGCTCAAATTGCAAAGTGTTAGCAACACAAACTTTAACTATTTCTTCTAGAGATGTACCTGAGTTTTGCTGCCTCTCCAAGTCTTAGATGCTAGACCTTGTATCCTGCCAAAATTTGTGTTCATCCTATTGGAATTGTAGATTATTCTATTGAATTTGAATATTGTTAGCAACCATAACATTAAGTAATTCTTCATACGATGGACTAGAGTCATAATATGAAGCTTCTAGTTTATACAAAAATTGTTGTGTGTCCTGCAAACTATCAATGAAGTAATTTTGTTCGTTATCCCATCCATAACTAAAGTTAGTATGATCATTCCAATGTGAGTTATAGGATTAGGAATATGAGTTATAAAAGAAACTACTTCCTTTCATATATTTTTTAATTTCTTAACACACAAACACTAAATAAAAAATGATAAGATCAAGAAATAACTAAAAAGAAACTAATTATAAACAAATATGTATAAAACACCAATTAAAATCAAGAATAAAAACTAAAACACTTCACTTCCCAACAACGACACCAAAATAGACATAGCGTGTCATAACACTACTCAAAATAACAAGACCTACAACTATAACGGTGGTAAGTCTAGGTCGATCCCACAAAGTGTGTGTGTAAAGCTTTTGAAATGAAATCAATCAGTGTTTAGGTTATGGAGTTGGTTTTCAACTAAAAAAATAATACTAAAATAAACTTACAAAACAAATTAAAGAAAACATTAAAAAATGATGAAAGTGATAAATTTGTTAGGGACCCGATCATTTGTTCAATCTCGACCTACACACAATTAAACATACTTCACTGAATTTTTATTCTCATACTTCTCCTACCAACTATTAATCGTAGGTTAACAATAAGCTATGTTAACCCTGGTTTTCCATTAGGTCATGTTTAATTAAGAAGAGCTCACTAATTAAACCTAGCTATCAAACAACCTAGAACAAGCTCTCTAAATTTAATTAGACAACCACATTACGAAGGCAACAACCACACAAGTTTCTGGTGTGGTCATGAATGTTCATAAGAGTCAATTTTTTGTTTTCCCGGAGTTGAGTGTCTTGGTTCCTCAACTTGAAAGTATGTCTGGGGTTAAACTAGGACATCTTCCCATTCGATATCTGGGAGATCCTCCCTAGTTTTATTAGCTCCAATCAGAGTGCTCTCATTAAGAATCGGTGAATAGGGGATAAAATATTGTTGGCTCAGGAAATTTTTAAGCATTACCATCTGGCCAATAATCATAAGCGATGTGCTTTTAAAGTTTTCCTACAAAAAGCTTATGATTCTATTCATTGGGAATTCCTTTTGAATGTGTTAGAAGGTATTGGGTGCCCTACCTAATTTATTCATTAGATTAAGGAGTGTATCACTTCTCCAGCCTATGCAATCCTTATCAATGGAGCCCCCACAAATTTCTTTCCAGGGAAATTAGGGATGAGACAAGGAGAACCCCTCTCTCCTCTTCTCTTCATCATTTGTATGGAGGTGTTCACTCGAAGTTTAAATGTCGCTATTAGGGGTCGTCCCTTCTTTCAGTATCATTGGCGTTGTCAAGCCCTTAAGCTCACCCATCTCCTATTTGTGGATGACCTCTTATTATTTTGCCATGGTGATTTGGTCTCGGTCTAAATTCTCCTAGATTGTTTAGGGGCTTTCTCTCAAGTTTCTGGTGTGGTCATGAATGTGCATAAGAGTCAATTTTTTGTTTCCCCGGATTTGAGTGTCTTAGTTCCTTAACTTGAAAGTATGTCTGGACTTAAACTAGGACATCTTCCCATTCAATATCTGGGCTTATCCCTAATTTCGGGGCGGTTGTCTAGGCGGGAGTGTCTTCCTTCGTTGGATAAAATTGATCGTCAAGTCAATAACTGGACTCACAAACATCTCTCCTATGCGAGTATAGTACAATTAGTGATTTCAGTCTTGTCTTTCTTTCAGGTTTACTGGTCTAGTATTTTCATTCTCCTTGCTCTATCCTTAAGGAAATTGACAAAAAACTTAGGAATTTCTTGTGGTCGGGTTCGGTTGAGAAAAGAGCTGTAGCTAGGGTTAATTGGGATGATGTTTGTAGGCCTAAAAAAGAAGGTGGTCTAGGTTTTAAACATTTTCCCAGCTGGAATAAAGTGTTAATTGGGAAAATAATTTGGTTTCTTTTTACTGATAAGGAAGCATTGTGGGTCCAGTGGGTTTACACTATCATTTAGCGTAGGAAAAAGTTCTGGTCTATTTCTCCTACTAATAGTCATTCTTGGAGTTGGTGGAAGATTTTATCTGTTAGGGACAAGCTTAGGGACCAATTTTGATTTAGAATTGGGAGTGGTGTTTCTGCTTCTCTTTGGTAGGATCCTTGGCATCCGAGTGGAATCTTGCTGGCTCAATCAACTCTGAGGTTGATTAATGGGTCCGAGCTCCCTATAAATGCTAGAGTCTCAAATGTTATTTGGCACGATTAATGGAGGTGGCATCATGTTAATGTGGAGCCTATTCGTTCACTATCTCCCATTCCTTATAACCCAGACCCTTCTAGTGAGGATAGCCTAGAATGGCTAGCCAGCTCTTCCAAGCAGTATACAAATGCTTCAGCCTATAACCACTTACGACCATACCATTAGACAGTACCTTGGCATAAGGGGAATAGTCCTCACTGTTCTATTATATTATGGTTGGCTTTCTTGAAAAAATTGTAGACTAGGGATAAGCTCCAGTTTCTCCACACCCCCAATCGTTGTTCTTTGTGTATTATGGATTCTGAGACAATTGACCATATTTTCTTTCATTGTGCTTTCTCTCGATCGGTTTGGGCCAATACTCTCTGTCACTTCCACCTTCCCAGTTTAAACTTTCTTGACCTCCAGTCAATTTTACAATGGTTTCACCAAGCTTCCCCGGTGCCAAATCATGACTTTCATATTTTTTCATTATCCTCTCTATTGTTGTGTATAACCTGTGGTATGAATGAAACCGTCGCACCTTTTGTGATGAAGCCTCGGATATAGGGAGGGTCACTTCGCAAGTGATCTTACAAGCTATGGAGCAGCTCAGCCTAAACACTGAGGGAAGATAATTATGTTTGTATTATGTTTTGGTATTCCTATTGTTATTACTGCAGGTTTAGGGCCAGATCTGTGGTATATTGAGCAAGCTACCAGGTGGTGGTTCTTCCTCCTCGGGCGTCATTCTAGTTGGTTATGTTTCTCTAGTTATGGTTTGCGGGCTGTGTATGTATATAGTATAGTTTTTCTGTTTTATGTGTTGTGCTGTTGCCCTTTGAGTGGCTTGTCCTGGGTGCTGGGGAATTTTTGTAGTAGGGTATTGGACTTAGTTTTCTTAGACTGCTTGAGAGGCGAGTATTGAGGGTGGGATGTTTCTTTCTCTGCTTTGTGTTGTTCCTATGGTTTTATCCTTTGTAGTACCTTTGTAGGCAAGAGATTATGGGTAATCTCTAGTTGTGTATATAAACTATTCATTTTCGTATAAAGTTTTTCTAATTTACCCAAAAAAAATCACAACATAACAATTACGAATTATATTGAAATTCTAGCAATGGGTTCATACTTAAAAACAATGAAATAAAGCATTCAATCATTCTTCCAACACCCAAACAATAGACATAGGATAACATAATATGTAACATCTCGTTCTCATAATAAGGCTTAGAACCCAAAAATTTGGTACATATGAGCTCAAAGAGAAATTAAGGAAATGCATTTTCTTGCTCATGCATAATATTAGCATATATTTACATAAATATTGAATCTTTGCACATAAAAATAATGGTACATGCATTCATTGACAACTTCTAGGTATAATTGATTTTAAATGTGATTTTATTAAAAATGAGAAGTAGAGGGAGTATAAAGAGTAATCTTGGGATGAGTTGTGATAAGGGAAAGATTAGGAAATAAAATTGGTAGTGATCTGGAAAATGTTCACTGAGTATGCTTTGGTCTGTTAGCCATAACTTTTTCTCTAGTTATCCAAATGAGATGATTCTTCATTTGGATTAAACTAAAGATATATGGCTATATTTCTTATGAAGACATCAAATTTAAATTCTATCTCTAAGAGTCTCAAAATTTTCATGAAGTTGAGATTTGGGTGCAGTACATTGGTGGATGAATGAAAAATTTGTGTTCGAACTTCAGGGGAAATTTGGAATTGATCTAGATCGATTTTTGTAATGTTCCTTCTTGAGAGTTATAGATCTTTCTTTTATCTTTTCAACAGTATATAGTATGAGAATTTTGGACATCGGAGTCGAAAGTTATGCTCTTATAAAGGAAGATGTTCAAGAGGGAAGTTGTATCGTCTGTAAAATTGTATGGCATGTGATGACATCATATCGTCTGTAAAATTGTATGGTCTGTGATGATGTCATATGGTCTGTGATGACTTCATTTCATTTGTAAAATTGTATGGTCTGTGATGACGTCATATGATCTGTGATGACATCATATTGTCTATAAAATTGTATGGTCTGTGATGATGTCATATGGTCTGTGATGACGTCATATCGTCTGTAAAATTGTATGGTCTATGATGATGTCATATCATCTATGTTTGACTTCTGCTTCTTCTATGTTTGACCTTTTGTACACTATCATCTGTTCCTATTTTTGACTCCTTAGATGATAGAATTTGATGGAGGACCATCAAGCCAAGTCATACAAGAGGTTATAAACATGGGCCTTGATCCAATTAGTCCAAATGAAAGTAATGATGGTGATGATTATGATCCGAATGGTGAAGAAGAATTTGAAGAAGAGCCTAACTTGGTCTTAAAACTACAGTTTTGTTAAGGCCATTTGGAATTCACAAAGGACTTATTTTTGAAGCTCAAATTGCATCAGGTGTTCCAGTCAACAAGTTCAATGTGTGTTGTACATTTTTACTTGTGTTGGACTCAATTCATAGCCCAATTTAAGGTCCAAATGCAGCCCATTTCATTCCTAGGTCCGGCTGAATTTGAGAGATAAATAAAGACTATAATTCTCCTTCTTTATGTTGTTTTATTTCCTTTATGATAAGACCTTTTATTATCTTGAGTTATGTTTATTTATTTCCTTATTAACGTTGTTTTATGGTGACTTAATGGCTGGTGAGAAACCGAATTACTTGGTTCTCCATCAGTCCTTTTTCGTTTGCCTTATTTCCTTATATATAGTGATGTAAAGCCCTCCTACATTTAAGTCAGATTATCAACTTCAAATCGTGAGAGAGATTTGCTTTTGCAAGTTATCATCTTTATTTGGATTTTGTTCTTTTTCAAAAACTATCTTGTGTGTAGTCCAAAAATACTCAATTATCTTTCCTTATTCACCTGATCATTCCCTTTCATTAATCTAATCTTCCATTTCAGTCAAATTCTTCACATCAGCCCCTTTTGCATCATTTCCTGAAAATCCACCCAGATTCTTAATCCATAACATCCAAAACAAGGAAAATCATATCTTTTTTTCCTGCTCATCATTTCGAAAAAATTCCTTCATCAATTTTGTATTTCACTTCTTGAACATCAATTTAGCCTCAGGAACCACCCAAAAATGACCACCGTTTGCCCAGAAATGCACTTTGAAATCGTCTAATCTGCAGCCACGATTTCCAGAACATAGTCGACTTAAACAATTCATAACTTTTCACCCATTGATCCGATTAATAAACTTCCTTCACCAAAGTTGTATTCCACATCCTATTATACAATATTTATTCAATAATTACCTCCAAATTTCAAGCCATTTGTCTGAAATCTGCCTTACAATCTGTCTGTTCATTTGTATTTGGGAAATTCTAGATTTTACAAAACTTCAACCATCATACCTAATCACAATAACCATCACTTCCAGCCACCTTAGACCACTATACTCCATAAGAATTTGCCTTCAAGGTCTTATGAAATTGTAGATTTTGAAGTCCTCTTTCAAACCATCCAAAGAACATCTTCATCTGATATCTGTACAGAAAGTTATGGCAATTTTCCCAATCCTATATTGTCTGATGACGTCACATTGTCTATCAATGATATCATATCGTCTATTCCTATTTTTGACCCCATAGATGATAGAATTTGTCTTTCAGGCCTTCATGAAAGTTGTAGACTATGAAGTTCTTTTTTAAACCATTTAAAGAACACCTTAATCGGATATCTCTAGATAAAGTTATGGTTGTTTTCCTGAAACAGATTCAATATGATTGAGGACAAAACCTTGTTTGATTCTTTTGGCCATAACTTCTTCTCTAGACACCCAAATGACTT
>JANZLC010000003.1:12372681-12387609 GCA_026413385.1 Erythroxylum gracilipes
ATATATATATATATATATATATATATATATATTATTTAAAGACAAGAATGTCTTTAAATAATTATGTCATTAAAATACAACCAACCAATTAGTTGCAAGACATAAACTAATTACATAACTAACATATGAATTATGAATTATGAGGGCAATTAAAAAATATATATAATTCTAATTAAGAATATGTGGTTAGGAAATAGGAGCCACAATTGCACTTCCAAACGATAATAAGAAAATATATATATATATATATATATCCTATGCAAAAGAATCATAATAAAAATTGGAATGTTTGTATGAAAAAATAAAAAGAAAATTGAGAGCTCTATATAATTTATAGTAATTTTAATTCCCTCATGTAATTATTATGCGGATGAGTAATTAATGCAGAAAATTGTGTATTAAAAATTACAAATTATTTATAAACATTAATTCACTTGTATACTCGAATTTGAATATTTAGACTTGTTTTTTAGAATATAAACTTAATTCACGGACTTATTCTTAAATTCAAATGATTTAATTTTTAAGTTTGAGCCAAATGACCAGAGTAAACTTGTACAGGCAAAGTTGACAAAGCATGCAACTTTTACAAGGAAAATTCATCCAGTGATTTTATTTCACAAAAATGATATGCTAATGGTATCAGTGCAATTGACGAAATAGGCAAGATTATCTTTTTGTCCTTACGGAGCCTCAGTATTTACCACATTACATTAATCAAGGGATCTTATGGAACACGGTGTATAATTTACTATATAATTGAGAATATATAGCGGAGATAATTCAAAAAGCATACTATTTATGCATGTGTTGTTACTCACAAGGAATGTATAGCCATTATCAAAATCTGGAATTTAATTACTTGATAGAGATAATCAATCCCTTTTTCTTTTGACAGACATCAAAGATTGTGTAGTTTAAATACTAAATTGAATATTATGTTTGGATGTTAAGATAATTAAGGCAGTGAGTTCCTGAATTGTAGTGATTGGAGAAAATCATGCAGCCTTACTGTAGAAAAGAATAGTTTTTTTCCTTCTGAAGCTTGCTAATTAAGACGTTAATGCCTATAAATACTAGCCTAATAAGAGAGGCAGAGGACCACCAACAACGGAAACCCTCATCAGACATTGAAGAAAGAGGAACAGTGATAAGTGGAAACTATGGAAGGAACAGGTTTAGAAAGAGCTACAATGGTACTTCTTGTGGTGTCAACTATGCTGCTTCTGTCTGCTTCGGCACAGACGTCTTTCCCACCCGTCGCACCTCAAACTCCAAACTCTCCCATTATTCCTCCTCCAGCCCAAGAGGTCCCTCAACTTCCCATCCCCATTCCCACAACTCCAGAAGGACCTCGTTTGCCACCAACTACACCCCAGTTTCCTTTTTCCCCACCACAAATACCCATCATTCTCCCACCACCTGCGGATCCCCAAACTCCCCCACCTGCTCCGGATTGCGATACAAAATGTGCAGACAAGTGCATGCTCAAGAAATTTAACTTCCTTAAACTCATTTGCATGAATCTCTGCAAAGCCATGTGCAGGTATTCACCTTTTGATTCTCGATACAGATGTATTGCTGGCTGTGCACATTCACTGCCCCATGCTTTGACTACTGGTACGCAAGATCAATATCTACACAATTTAACAGATGATGTTGTAATTTCTGTTACCCTTCTGATATCAGTTATTGTTTATGTTTACAGATGAGATCCAAGTGGAATCGTATATGAATTATTGCAGCAAAAGGTGCGAGTCGGCTGACTAGCTGCATCTTGCTAGTTGCTTCGACGACAGAGATAGTTTGTTCCGCTTGTAATAACTTCATAATTATCCATATGCATTAGAATAAAAAAGCATGTACCTTTTACGAAAAATAAAATGTACCCCGTATCCTATGTTAACCATTTAATAGCAATAAGGGAATGCTTTTCAAATATCCATTATTGGGTCAATTTTGTTCATGTTTTTTTTTTTTAATGTTGAAGTAATCCAGCTAGCGTTTCATTAGACTTCTTATGTCAAAAAAGGAAATGCAAAAGAGAGAGGCAGAGAGAACGTCCAAACCTTAAAAGGGGCTCCATTTAACCTTACGAGCCATTTAAAAGGCTTACCCTGTATCGGACATCAGAGAACGTGGGAATAGGGGAGCAGCGTTCTGTGGCATTAGGCAAGTTCCAATATAAATTCGGAGCTGTCCTCTGTGATATTAGGCAAGTTCCAATAACAATTAGAAATATGTTTCAAGGACGTGGAACGGAAATGCTTATTTTAATCAAGGAAAATGTTAGGTAACATCTGAATTACTTACATACACCTAAAATGGTTTGTAAATTGTAATGGTACTTTAGTTATTACAAACATGAAGATAATATTTATTTTAATTAAATATTTAAATTTAATAAAATTTTAAAGTCCAACCAATTGTAAGAAATAGAGTTGAACTATTGACTAAAACAAGTTTTGAGAGAACTAGAACTTGGATCTTAAGGGGCATTACCATCATTATGATCATATAATTGACCAAAATAAGTTTTGATTGGACTAAACTTGAATCCTAAGGGGCGTAAATCCAACTCCTCCAAACAATTTGTTTTTAGAGCTTGTTAAAAAAGGAAATTTTGTTGGGTAGATCAATTGAGATTGATTTCTAGCAATTAAACTAAAGACAAACTCATGCCTCTTAATCATAGAAAAACCTGCATACAACAACGAGATCGCATTTCCATCGTTCCGTTCTTGTACACATGAGACAATTGAAAGCCAAAGATCTTGGTGTTGTATTAAGTAGGGTATTTGAGCCAATCTGATCCAAATACTACTCTTTTGGTGTTTAAAATTTTGGAGGTCAAAATAGCCAACTATAGCTTTGTCTCTTTAAAGTTGTAGGCCATGAGTGGACTTTATTTTGTATGAACTTCCCTCTCATTCTTTTACCACTATGTTCAGCTTTGGTCATTATTACACTTGTCCTGCGCCACCACTACGACTCCACCATCCTAATTTTAACATAATTTACAGGAACTTCTTCCAAACTTTCGCAGGGAAGTATTGTATTACTCTAACCGGAAGATGATGAGTAGCATGTAATCCCATCACCATGTCTCTTCTCTCTTCTTACTTTTACTTCCTATATTCAACTCAAGCAGGGATGAGGTGTCCGTGGCTGGTATCCCATAGTACTTGAAAGCAGAAAGGGAGCAAGAAACAGCAGCAATTCGGTAAGAATGAGAATGTTTTTCAAGCTTGTGTCTTTTTTCTGCATCTGCACAACATGTTCTGCTTGGGGAAGTCGTTACGTTTTGTTTGGTGCCACGGTTTGAGTCAATAAAAACACACAAATGGCTTAATATGCATTCCAAAACCAAAATAATTTCCATTCCACTCATATCAAGTTAGGTTACAGTAGAAATGAAGAGACAAGAGAAGTAAAAAAAAAAACTTATTCTATACCCTTTTGCACACCCAAAAACATCAACAGGAATCCAAACAGCTGGTTAATCCTCCACCACTTTTTTCTCTGTTCCTTTCGTTGTAAATTGGCTAGGTGCCATTGCATAGTTACACTCTCACTAGAGACATATATAGTAGGTTCTGTACACAAGACATATCAAAGGCCAAAAACTGGATCAGAAGACACAACACCCGAAACCAAATCAAGAAAACAAAAGAATCAGACACATATATGTAACACGCTGGTTTGATGCGAGTATTGGGATTATACCCTTTTCGTGGGGGAAAGAAAAATGAGCTCAGAACACATTGTTAGATGTGTCTGAGAGGCTAGAATGCACCTTATCATTCTAGACCATGGGTTTTGGAATGCAGATCCTGATATGTCTCTCAATAACACTTCAGGCAATATTTCTAATTCTAAGGAAACGGAAGCAAAAACTTGGTAAACAAATTATGTCTTGGGAGGGGTTAAAGATCGGGAATGAAGGGACAGATGATGGTTTAGATGTGTACGATGATGGTTTAGATGTGTACTAGATCAGGGAGGTCTGTTAAAGACTTTGTAGGAGGGCTCTTTTGCAGGGTGGTGCTTGAGATTGATTTGAGCTTGGATTGGCGCGAGGAGACTCCATACCAAGTGTTTTTAGTAGGAAGTTTCTCTCCTGAAAAAAGAAAAAAAAAAGGAAGGCAATGATTAATCTTGCACTGAAATCAGCGATAATATCATACCTTGACTGCAACTATAATTGGAAAATAGTGTGAAATATTCATGAGACAACACAAATTGCTTGTCGATATCCAGCTTCATAAAAAGGGCATATTTGCTAGAAAAGTTTGTGAATACTGCGTAATCAAATTCGAGATTGTGTATAAGGACTTGGGAGGGACAGCATTCATTAGTTTTCGTGTTACATCACAAAGTATCTGCTCCAGTGTATGTAGAGCTACAATGGGTCTAACTGGAGTTTCCTAGTCCGGTGATTCTTACTTACGTTCATGTAGCAACTTCTTCAATACCAAAGTGGGGGTTTCAACCCCTGCACTAGAAAGGCTTGCATATAACCAAGAGTTCCCCAAAAGGATGCCATGTAACAACTATGACAAAAAGGAAAATTGCTTAAAGAGGCTCCACTCCACTATTAGGGACATCCTCCATTCTTCCATTCTCAACTTCAGTAAACGTAAGAACTTAAAATGTGACTTCGGCAAAAATTATGGCCACTTTAGTTTCCAGGTTTCGTCGGCATTATCACAGAACAATTATAACAAATTGATGACTTCTCAATCTTTGATCTCGTAAGGCTGGGAACTGTCAAATTGAGTCAAATTAATACGTACTGAAGATAACTAAGCCTATAGGAAGAAACTAGAACATTATATAGTTGGATTTGATGGTCTTGAATAAATATTCAGCAGCAATTGTTAAATGGCCCAATAATTGCCACAAGGCTCCACAGCCTACTTAATCCTTCCATGACCACTGAAAAAAAAGCGAAAAATCCTAGTAGTGTCTTAATAGCTTTAAGTACTTTCATGTTGATGATGATGACTCCATCATCAGGAAACAAAAATCCAGTAAAAGATTGGTTATCAGCAGGCAATCCCAGCATCAAAGGTACTATCATGACCAACCGTTTAGTCTCGCAAGATATTTAGAAAGGAAGAATGAAGTCACAATTGGTAGTATAACTAATTCCACTAGGACTACGTTGATGACCCCCTAACCACTCACTCTAGGCTACAACCTCAATAACTGATTGCGCAAGTCTTAGGAACACGGCTGAAGGTGACTGGCTCTATGCGATGTTAAAGAGATAAAAGGAAAAGTTCAACAACTAACTGGTTCTAAAGAACTTACACTTTCTGAAAATTTTGGGCTGGGAATTGTTGCTGCCAAGGATCTGAAAAGTGGGGTAACGTGAATAGGGGAGCTGAACTCCATACTTGATGAGACAGAATCCAATATGTCATTTTTCATGGGCTCATCGCAAGATGGGAAGATCTCCACTGCAGTAGGATTCAATTATGAGCACACCACTATGAAATTATATGCTTCCCTGGGAAATAAAGTTATATACTTGGACCATTAAATCATATATCAACATTCAATACCTTGGGTAATGTTTGTCCTGCAAACTATTCCTTTTTCATATTCACCTCCCCTGTTTTGCTCTTCATTTAGAATTGACTGCAACTCAGTTTCAATATCCTTATGCGGCAAACCGATCTCAGTTCTAGCATCCTCCGTTTTGTTAGGTACTGTACATGACATTAGATTCGACCGTGTACTGTACTCAGAACTGGCCGGAGACGCCTCATATAAATCAGGTTGCCTATAATATTTTGATCGTAAGTCAAACTTTCTATGAGCTACAGGTTCTTGAGAAGCCTGAATATAACACCCCTCTTTTCCTTACCTCCATGATGGCTGATTTTCATCATTGATGCTCCTTAGGTCCTCTATCAAGTCTTTAAAATCATCGAATTGAAAGCTACCATCACAGATACTGTGTCTCGAGCAATCATTTTCTTTGCTTTGGTTGAGGTAATCTTGGAGACCCTGTAAGTACACGTAAAATTCCAAAATAAGGTCATATAAAACATGTGCCCATAAAAAGTTTCCAATCAAAGATAACATCTTGAGTACTGTTTTGTGTAATTGTGAGGACAGCGCCACAGCAAACACGATACGCTGATAAGTGCTCGACAGAAAAAAGCTGACAACAAAAGCTAACCTTCCAAGCATTTTCCAGACTTTGGTCCGTATTCTCTGCACTAACTTTCAGTGCAAGCGAGCTGAGAAGCTCTGCTTGTTGCATCAGAGCAGTTATCTTTGGATCATCCTTCTTGAGAAAAGTTCCTTGAGTTTTACTACTTTGAGCTGTTAGTAAATACCAAGTATGTACTTAATAAACTCTCAAGAGACAGAGCAGTAATAAGACAAAGTTGATCAGGATGATGAACTTGCGAAAATGGAATTTAGTCCTTTCATTTGGACTCTCCCATTTGTGCTGTTTTCTAGAAGTAACTTATACAACCGTCAAACAAATAAGGTTTGTTTGAACTTACCATGAACAGAGACTTTGGCATTATCAACATCAGGTTGGCCGGGCACATTAATATCATGAATGTTCTGAGCTAATACTGCAAATGGAGGTCTAGGCTGCTGATTTCCACCTTGTAGGTGAGATCTATCTTCGAATTTGAAACTTTCTGTATGTTCAGGGACGTGGGATCTCCTGAAGTCAACAAAAACGTGTTATTGATTGTTAAGAATTTCAAAAGCTTACTATGGCATGCAGACATCTGAACCATACTGTACCTTAGCTTCTTGGCATCGTCTCTATTCTCTGCTGTTTCATCCGTGTTAAACCCATTATGGAATATGATTCTTGCGTTGTTTGGGCTGATAAACGTACTTTTATTCTCTTTTGCTAAGGCCTCGTATTTTGCTCTTTTCTTGCAAAGAGTGGTGAATCGGTTTTTTACGGCATTGTCTGTCCTGCATAGGCAACACGTTTTGAGCTTTGTAAAGCTCATTACAAAAAACAGAAACGCCCAACTGCAAGAGATAGGGAAGGGAGAAATATGTACCTGCCTGAAACAACTTTTGCTATTTCTGTCCATCTGTTACCAAATACTTTTTGAGCCTGCAGATGATCTTAAGTTTTCAGACTGTTGTCATATTAAATATGTAGATTACTAATTTTGTAGAATCCGAATAAAAATGATGCTCTCTTCCAGTTTAAAAACTCCACAATTACAGCATCACGGGACAAGCATAGAAGGACCAGAGACAACATGACTGGAGAGATGATCAATTCGTTTAAACACCATTAGTTATAAATAAGATAATACGCAAGAAATGGAACTCTGGTATAGGACACAGATAATCAATTACCTCACATAAAAGCGTGTCTTCTTCTGGGGACCATCCTCCCCTCCTGAAGTCAGAATTCAAATAAGCATACCATCTGTAAAAAAGTTACTAATCAAATTGTATTCTCTTGTTCATCAGGATAAATGGGAGACTTCTATCAGCTGAAAAGGGAATAAAGCAGACAAAAATTCCCATCCCACCAGCTTAGGATGAAGGTCTTAGCTACTTCTTAGTTGAGCTAACAAGGTATAAAGCAATGATTTTGGTTGCGATCTAAAGTAGAACTCCACCGACCTTCTTCTACACTGTCTTGTCGTCTTATCCTTAAACTCTGAGGCGATAATCGACCAACTGGATTTAGAGGAGGAAATAAACCGAACACCCCTCAGCTCATACCCAATACACAGTTAATAGTAGCCCGCAAGTAAGCATCAAAAAATAAAGAAAAAAAAGGAACAATCTTCTCACTTTTCAGTTCCATGCAATTTAATTTGCTCACGAAGTATATCGTCCTCCTGCACCGCCAAAAGTCGCACAAACTTTAATCAAACAAAACTAATTACGAATGGTCTCAAAACAAGAAGCATGAGCCAAGAAAAAAAGAAACAGTTAAAAAAAATGCAAGAAGCAGAGACACGAGACAGACGAGAAAAACCTGTGGAGTCCAAGCGACTATATGTCTTTCCTTCTTCTTGGAATCTTCATTTCCACCATTTATTTTCTTCTTGGCTTCTTGCATTTTCAAGTTAGCTACTTCCTTAATAAACGATCCCTATTTTACTCTTTATTTCTCTACCTGCCTTCTTCCTCCCTTTGACGCTCCCTACTACTCCTTTTATCAAAACCAACTCGCATCCTATAAAGTCGACTCCTCTGCATAAACCCACAAACGAAAATCTATAAAAAAAAAAAAACAGTCAAAAGTTTTCAACGGAATAAAACCTCCCCACAAGCAATCAACTATCTAAATAACCTCCACTTACTACCTAGCAACCTATATACACCCTATATTCCCCTAGCATATTATGAAGCTTTCAAGCGCTTGTCGATCAAAGGTTTGGTATTCAGCGAAAAGGGTATCTAACAAGTAACAGTACCAGAGACTGGACTATCAATGCCTTAAATGGAATGAAAAGCATCCAACTTTCGCTGGGATTGGACTGAAACGGCAATCGATTGCTCGATATTCGAGGGCTTCCATGTACAAATAAAGTATAAAACTATTGCATATGTTTGATCGAATTCAATAATCGAGAATAGACGGAGAGAGAGGGAGAGAGAGAGAGAGAGGCAAAGTAATTGAGACACTGTAGAGATTGGAACTTGTGCTGAGATTGAACTGTGATGGTGTAAGTGATGATGACTATGATCTGTCTGATCGTTGTTTATCTGAATTTTTAAAATGAGAAACTCTCTCTCTAACTCTCTTACATTAGAAGGCTAAGACTAAGAGGTCTGTGTACGTCAGTTTGTGCAACTTATGGTAATTCTAAATGATATGAAAATAGTTATTGACGGATTCTTGTTGTCTTGGTGTGCTGCAGCTGCGCGGGTACGAAGAAGCGTTTGAAAAGATGGGAACGCTGAAACCCATGACTTGCAACTATTCATGAATTCATGAATCACCTCATGACTATGCCCACTTTCTCATATTCCTTTTTTTTATAAAAAAAAAAACTAAAGAATTGAAATTGCAGAAAAATAAACCACATTTCTTCTCTAATCTCTACACATTTATATTATACATCTCATTTTAAAATGAATAGAAAAGTAAGGGCTTATTTATTTGTTTCTATTCTGTTTTTAATTTTTAATTTTTATGTTCAAATTCAACTGAAAATTTATTTGTTTGTGTTTTTAATTTTAATTTCTTCTAATTTTTATAATTTATAAAGACTAAAAAACTGAATTTCCTGTTGTTTCTTTATCATAACCTGATTTATGAACTAAATATATTATTTAATTACTTAATATTCATTAATAATAATAAATTATTTTAATTTAATAAATATAGTTCAAATTAAAAAAATTTTAAATACATAAATTTTAAATAAAAGTAATTTTAGTAATTAAATATTTTTTAATTAATAAGTATTAATTTATGAATAAATTTTTTCTTTATGAAATTATTTATTTTAACAAATAAAATTTTACTAACATTTATTGACAAATATTGTTTAAAAAGATTAAAATAAAATCAATTTATTTTAAGTTTTTTGTTATTAAAAATAATAAAATAGATTTAAAAAAAGGAATGAATCAAGAGTTGTGTTTTGAAATGACAATGACAACGGAAAAGGCCAATGGGGGCGTAGAGAAGAGAAGGTGGAGGTTTTACTTGTATTAAAGGGGAAAGGAAGGGACCTGACGTTGTTCGTGACCTACCGCACACCTCTTCACAACTACCCGATCGGAAACATTAATTTAAATGCCTTGTTAACTATTTCTCCATTTCCGACACGACACGATTACTGGATGGCCATGGCCATGGCCCCAAATACACGTGAGACATTTTTCAGTTGGCGGATATTTTAAATTTCAAAGCCTTTTTTTTTGTTCGTTTAATATTTCGCTTTTGTGCTTCTTTCTAAGTGAAACTCGCATTTTAAATTTTCAGTGACCTTAATAAGATTCTATGAATTGTACCTTTAATTTTAAGTAAAAAGATTGTAATTTATATAATTGATCTCAATCAGAAGAATATAAGACATTTTTAGTTTCACTTTTTCTTTTTTGTGATTTTTAATTTAAAAATTTTCAAATAAAAATAAATTTTGTACAGTTATTAGTGTCTAATAATTATATATTAGATATAAAATTAAAAGAAAATTATTTTATAAATAAATAAATATAATTATTTATCAATAAAAATATTATATTTTATTTCAACAATAAATTAATATTTATTATTTATTATTAAATCAAATTTGTTTAAAATTTATATATTTTAAACTTAAAGTATATTTATTAATAGTTATTAAATTGAATTTATTTACATTATAATTTAAATTAATTATGAAAATTGAATTTCATTATTTAAAATGAATTACTCATAACTCTTATTACTAATTAATATTAAATAATATATATTTAATTGATAGTAAATCATATTTTAAAAACATAAAAATAGAAAATCATTTTTATAGTCTATGAATGAAACAAAAACTAAAATTAAAATAAAAAAATGTTTTAACTGAATTTGGAAAAAAATGTTAAAAAGGCCTAATTCACCCCCCAAAAGCTAGCTCAAGAGGGGAGGTGCACACTATTATAAATTGTTGAATGCTCTCATACTTGTCCGGTGTAGGATTCCTAACACATTACCCTCAGCCCAAAGTAGGGCTGGACATCTGATGAGTATATTGGCCAAAGGGACAGAACCGGAGATCGCACCAAATCATCGAGACAAGCGGGCTCTGATACCATGTTAAGTGACCGTTTTCACCACAATAGCTTAAGTTGTTGTGTGAGACCAACTTAATTAGTTTTACATATTCACTAACAAACCCCTTCAAGTGAAAACCCTTTGGGCTTGAAACTTGCACAGGCTCACTCTACCTTATGCTTAATAATAGGTGGATGGTAGGATTTGAACTCACGACCACTTGGTCACAAAGGCTCTGATACTATGTTAAAAAGGCCTAACTCACCCCCAAAAGCTAGCTCAAGTGGAGAGGTTTGCACACTATTATAAATTGTTAAATGCTCTCATACTTGTCTGATGTGGGATTCCTGACACGCCCTCCTCAGCCCAGAGCAGGGCTGGACATCTTATGAGTATTAAAAAAATATATAACATAAATGAAAATAAATAGACCCTAAATTCTTTGTTATAATATCAAAGCTAGTCCTCTCTTTCTTTAATACTTCTTTTTAGACAACGAAAGTCCTTTACTATTGTTTTTGTGTGTAAGAGAAACATTTACTTTTCCTTAATCTCACTTTCTTCTTCTACATTTATCTAGTCTTTAACATAATAATATATTATATTTACTTGTAAATTTCACCATCACGCAACAACATTTACCTTTTCTCTCTTGCTCTAGGAGATGAAACTCACTCTTTCTTGTTTGATTAGAACTGTTGCACTCTTTTCCTTCAGCCACCATTAATCTTGCTTATTCCTAACTCACCACAATTCGAAAGAGGGAAACCAACTCTATTTTGCTTTAACTACCAAATATCAGAGGGATTCTCTTTCTAAGCTGCTCCTTTTTTTTCCCTTCCAATTACTTCAAATTTTCTTCTGAAAACTCATTTAATTCAATCATTTTCACCAGCATACCTATCTAACTAACCATTATTCAATCTAATGACTTCTAACTCTATAAGTGTCCCAGCCTAAGAACCTCTCAAACTCACCACTAACTATTATATCTTATAAAAAATTGGTTTCAAATTCTAGTTATTGGGTATATGATATGTTTAGATATGATGATTAGTTCAAAGCCTCACCCACCTAGTACTCTCATTAATAATAACATTACAACACTAAACTCATCGTATAATATATGGCTTTCTTAGGATCATCTCATACTCGATGCACTTATTGGATCTCTCTCTTATAATTATACTATTAGTTGCTTAAGCCACAACATCATAAGAAGCATAGACAATAATTAATTCCAACCTTTTTTGTTTTAAAACATATTATTTCCTTTATAATTAGAAATGTCTTCCCCCATGTCAAAAGAATTAACATGTAATGCATGTAATTGTTATAAAAGCCATAAGGTTTCATTCTCTACATCCGCTCTACATGTAATGAGGCTATGAAATGGTTTAGCATAAATGTTTACTAATATTGTTTGTGCTTAAAGATGAAAAGGGAGAAGTAGTGCTTAAAGATGCATATGAGTGGACAAAGGCTGAAGAAGAGAGAGCACTTAGAAATTCTCAAGCCCTACACATCATCTTCAATGTAGTTGATGAAGGTCGCTTTGCTATGATATCAACCTGTGAATCAACGAAAGAAGCATGTGACACTTTGCAAACTATACACAAGGATCAAAATTTGGGATAACCTCAAAACTTCAGATGTTGGCTGTGAGATTTGAAGAGCGGAAGATGGACGAGAGTGAAACTATTGGAAACTTTCATGAGAGATTGCATGACAGAGTGAACCAAGCACATCAACTCAGGAAGAAATACTTTAACTTGAAATTGGTTAAGAAGACATTGAGATCGTTACCTCTGAGGTTCATATTGAAAATTGCAACAATCGAGGAAGCTCATAATATTAATGAATTGTCATTAGATAAGGTAATTAGAATTCTTACCAATTCTGAGATGAATTTCTGAAGGGGCAAACAAGAGAAGAACAAAGGATTGGGATTGCAAGTCGAGATTGGTAAAGTCGTGAATGAATTCGAAGATGAATTTGATGAGAATGAGGATATGAAGTTATTGACAAGAAATTTCAGCAAATGGTTAAAAAAAGTGAAAAAGGATAGATTCGAGTTTAGACAAAAATAGTGGGAGTTCATCAAATGGTCACTTCAAACAATAAGCTAAAACTAAAAAGGGTGAAGAAAAAGTGAAGAAAATTCAATATTATGAGTGAGGCTTCAGACATGTGCAAGCGGAATGTGCTAATATCTTAAAGAAAAGAAAAAGGAAGTCCTATATGAGCACTTGAAGTGAGAATGAATCCGAAAGTGAGTATGGTAATAAAGAAGAAGTTGTGAGTAGTGCTCCATTAGTTCCTTTATACAACAAAAGTTTAGTTGTTTGATTGACAACAACCAAGAAGGAAAAAACTAATGATGAAACAGAGGATAAATCTGTCCAAAATTTTAGGAAAAACATAGATGAATCAGCTCAAAGTGTAACATCAGATTAAGACAGTGATGAGAATGGTTCAAATGACAAAAAGGAGGATATCTATGAACCCTATGAGTTAATGTACGCAAAATAGGTGCAAACATGCAAGAAAAATTAAAGGCTAAAGAAGAAAAACCTCTTCATGAAGAACATCATTCAAGATCTAGAGAAAAAGTTATTGTCTACATTAGGTGAGCTTGGTGAAACAAAATTGAAGCTGGTCAGTACTGAAAAAAGAATAAGGATGTTAAATAGAGGTGCAAAAAAAATTAGAACAATTGCTAAAAATTGGTAAGATTAAAGGAGATCTCCAAGGCATTGGTTATAAAGTTGAAATTCATAAGTCTAATGATGAGAATAATGACACAACCAGATCTGTCCAAGAAGAAATCTCAAGGAATAATCAGAGGTTTATACCTACATTTCATTTTTGTAGAGTTATTGGGTATATAAGGTCGAAATGTTACAAGTTGTTAAAAATGTTGTTTAAAGGACTCAAAACTGAAAATCTAGACACTCTCCATTAAATTTTCAATAGGCTATGTAACCAAAACATACTTGGATTAAAAAGGGTGAAAGAAGCTGCTTGATGGATGGTCAAATTTGTATGTATAACCACGTTACTTTTGGAGATGGAAAGAAGGTCAAGATTATTAGAAGAGGGACACTTTGCGTGGATGGACAACCACAATTCAAAAATGTATTTCATGTAGATGGTCTCAAAACCAACTTGGTAGTTGAATAAAATCTTAAAAACCAGCCTCACGAACTAACTCAAAGATGCAAAGAAGCAAGAACTAAAAACTGCCCAAATCTGCGGTTGCTGTTGTGAAGAAACTATTTAGACAGAAGATAAGTCAATTGCATATGAGGGAGAAACCAGACAGACATCTAATGATAAAGTTAATGTGGCGAGGAATAATACTAGGTTTGAATTTCTTCAAGGGATACAAGGATTGTGTGCTTTACATTTTTGAAGTATATTGATTCTTTTTGTTGTTTAAAAAAAGGGAGGTTCGAAGGAGTTAACTTCTAGACTTTTTGAGTTTTTATTTATGAGTTTTCTAAGGTTAAGGTGATTGTATATGGTTGGTTTTTCTTTACTTGTTGAATAGTATATTTGATGTGAAAATGAGGTTGGTTTTTCTTTACTTGTTGAATAGTATATTTGATGTGAAAATGAGGCCATACTTGATGATTTGAGAGTTTTGCTTTTAGATTTTGATTTATGGAGTTATGTCGAGAGAAATTTGCATTCATATGGTTTATGTGAGGAAAAGATTGATTAAGTTTAATTATGATTCATTGAATGCATTTTTGGAGTTTATGAATTTAATCAGTCGTATGCGGATGGCTTTGATGTGAGTACTGATATGTTGGCTAGTGTTTTGACTGGTAGCAAATTGTCATATTGGCATGCTTATGATTCTTTCGTTGTACCTACTAATGATTTTTATGCTTCTTTGTTCACTGAGATTAATTACGTTGAAGGCATTCTTCATTTTGACATTGTGTTGTCCCAAGCATGGACGGAGACATGTGAGGCCTAGTGGTGCACTGGCCCCCCCAAGTTTTTAAAAAATTAAATAATTTTTTTTATTTTCAATATATATATATATATATATATATAATATAATATATCAAAACCCTATAAATTATCGCAAAAGCAACGTTGTCGTCATCTGTAAAGTTACAACTGCTATATATAGAATTATTATCTTTGTAATTCTTTGTAATTATATCTTTATAATTCAAAACCCTAGAAGA
>JANZLC010000003.1:12387709-12400131 GCA_026413385.1 Erythroxylum gracilipes
AAGAGTTCACTTCGTAATAAAATGAGAGATAACCTATTGAATGATTATTTAGTGTGTTACATTGAAAGAGATGTATTTGTAAATATTGACGATGATGTTGTTATGAAAAGATTTCAATCTATAAAAAATAGGCGAGGATTATTGTAATTTTAGCTATTTTATATTCTTAATAAAACTTTATTTTTTTATTTAGTTTTGATATGAAAATTTTTGTAAAATTTATATTTTATTTGGGCCCCCCACATCTCTGTCCTTGGCTCTGTCACTGGTCCCAAGGGGGAGACATTATATTATTTTTGGTAACTGTTCAATTTAGGAGGAGATTCTAAAATATCTCTGTGACTATTATTCTTTCCTTTTGACATCTTTTTGTCCTAAGGAGGAGAATTGATGATGTAGTGGTTGTGGCTATTGTGTTTAATGGATGATGTAGTGATTGTGACTGTTGTATTTACTTTGAGAACTTGGAAGTTATTTGGAATTACATTTTCGATTAAAGGGGAGTTTTGTATGTGAATTCGATGGTATATGTCCAATTATCTCCTTTATGGGGAGTTTTAAATATGTGACAAATAATGCCAAAATGGAGATATTGTTAAGATATAAGTGATTATATTTTATTATTTAATTTTAGACATTATTTGATAATTGAACCTAGTTGTATTTATATAGGACTCTTCCAAGACAAGTTTGATAAGTTTCAAATCCTAATTAAGATGGGATTTGATAATAGTTATCTTATGAAAATTTAACTTGATTATGGTAGCAAGATTATGGCTAGGATTGATGTGTGATATGAGCTTAATAGTGTTCTGAGATTCCTAGGGTAATTTTCAATGATTTTTAGCAGCTAATGGTGTAAAGATAAAACTCTATCTGCTGCAATTTATTTTGGTGGAATCACGTGACTTGTGCCTAGCAGCTGCATTTTACTTGAGTTATCGTTTCCCTTTTGAAGGCTTTGCAACTATTTTTCTAATTGGTGTTTTATGCGATTTGGCTCATGGTTGTGTGATTGTTGTAGCTATGTTTTATGTTGTTCTTGAGTGACTTTAATGAGCTGAATAATTGTTGATGACTAGCTCCATTCTTTCCTATTCTTGAACAAAAAAAGGGTTGTCTTAGTTTTTGGTTTGCGAGTCTCGACTGTTGTGATTTTCTCTTATGTTTGTGTGATTCTTGGTGTGTTATTCACTATTGGTGGGGCTTTGATTATGTGGCTGTTAGTTGTGATTTGTAGGGTGTGAAAACTTCGCAAGTCTTTGTGATTTTTGCAGCTGTATTTTATAGGGTTTTAGTAGTAAAACACTTATTTTATCATTGATTTGTGCAACTATTTTTGAAAATTGCATTTTTCTCTAGTGGGTATGATTTTTTGGGACTGTCCAGATATTATTTTGGTGTGAAAATGTTTAGGATAAGCATGATATTGCAGTTGTATTTTTGGTAACATTTCAGTGATGGAATAATTGTTCGATTGACGTTTATTGATGCTATAGTGTGCATGGACTGATTGTGATTCTTTTTAATAGTTCATAGTAAATATTGTTTTACCACCTTCCACACTTTCGATTGATGAATTTACATATTTAGGGAAGTGTTTTTAATCTCTAAGTGTTTTTTTTAGTTTATGTCTTTATTGATTTAATCACTTGAGTTGTTTTAGTATTTTCTTTATTATTAACAATGTTAAGAAAATTTTCTATTGAGGTTAGTATAAAATGATTGTATTATTGGGTGTAATTTATTCCTTCTGAAAATAAGAAATATCATACTAGTGGCAATTTTCGGACAATACCAATATTTTTGTGGGTATCGATCGGTGATGGCCATTATAATAAGTATCATCACAATACTGGAGTCAAAGTGAAAATTGGTAAAGGTATTTAGACAAAAGTGAAAAACTAATATACGTAAACCACCTTGTATTATTCTGTGTAAGACAACTACTTAAATCTGTTGTCGTCTCATTGCAGCTTCTCATCCTCAGCTGTTTAGGGCTTTTTGCTGTTCTTGCTATTAAGGTATGCTATACTTTCAACCTAACTTTTTTGGTTGCGGGAAGTTATTGCTTAGATTCAGTCAAGGAAAAGAAAGACAACAAAATCGAAAGGGAGCAAAAGTATGAGAGAGTAACAAAGAATAAAAACGTAGAGATACGTGATTATGAAAATGAAAAATAAAGACTAAAAAAGTTGATTATTAAAACAACAAAAAAAAAAAGGCTGTGTCCAATCATTAATCGCCATTTATAACCACCCTTATTATAAATAGTAAAAAAAATTTATTAAAATAAAATTTTTCTTATTTAGTAAAGTGCGAACTTCCTTTTATATTTTATAATAAAACTATTTCTAATTTGAGCCTATTATCTTCTGGTTATAAAAGAATAACCTTACCACTAAGTTCAAGGCCAACCAACCCACAAATTTTGTTTTATTTAGTAAGAGTTGATCATAAATGACCGAAAGAGATCCCCAAAATGGGGTAGCTGAAAAAAAGTAAAGGACAAGAGAGAATGATATAAGACTGGAGCAACTAACCGGTGGCATCTATAATGACGGTAAAACAGAGATGATAGTGAAGTCTCCTGAGAATTATATAAGACTGGAGCGACTAACCTGTGGTATCTATAATGACGGTAAAACAGAGATGATAGTGAAGTCTCCTTTTCGATGACTAGTTTAGCCATTAATAACAATTGCTCTCTATTGAGTCTCTGAATGTTTCGCCTTTAAAGGAGTGTTCTAATTTCCAGCTAAGAGAAGACGTGTGCTTCTATTCAAAATAACAAGATTCTAATTTCTTATTGGAATCACTAATTTTTTAAATTTCTTATTTATATTATAATAGTTGAGAGATTTTACAAAATTAAAAGAATTTTTTATAATGTTAAAAAAATTTATTTGAAGTGATATTTATCATCAACTGATATTCATACTGTATCATATCATAATTAAAATCGATAGCAAATTTAATACAATATTTGCAACATGTTACTGAATATATAAAATCAATTCAGTTGGTTTCATATAACAACTTAAGTTATTGTGATGAAACAGTCACTTAATATAGTAACAGAGCCTTTGTGATCAAGTGGTCGTGAGTTCAAATCCTACCATCCACTTATTATTCAGCATAAGATAGAGCCGGCCTGTGTAAGTTTCAAGTCCAAAAGACTTTCACTTGAGGGATGTGTTAGTGAATATATAAAACTAATTAAGTTGATCTTACATATCAACTTAAGCTATTGTGATTGGCCTGCTTGTTGACAATAAAATCTCCTAGAGAAAAGGGAGTGGTTGTTGAACGAAGGAATGCGGCGAAACTAAGGAATACAACTTGAAAATACAAAATTGGGGCAGAGATGATAATTGAATTAACATGTACAATTCCAAGCTTTTATCTTCCTTTGAAGAATTGAACTACCCGGTAAAGTTAATTCAAATATGAGACAAAATAATAAATCGTCTTTATTATAAAATCAAACCTCTGAATATTGTGAAGGTTACAAGAAGGAATATGTGGAAATGGCCATGTAAAAAGTGAGAGATGGGCATAGGATACAAGAGAGGAAGAGCCGGTGGATATTTGTCCCGCAAGCATCCATCATTCGAGAGCAAGAAAACCCCAAAAAAGGCAGACTCCGTGGTACCCTATGTCAAAGCATATTCTGCTACAAGCTTTAAACACTTTTTCAAGTATTATGCATGTATAAGATCTCTAGCAAGAACTAGGATTTCAAAAAGTTGAAAACAAAATCAGTCTGCTGCTTTCTTCTTAGCTCTTTCTTATCCCATGTCATGCCGTAAAATTTGTCGCTTTTTTGGAGTGGCTTTTGTACATCGGGATGCCACAAATAAATAATATTGATCTTCTTTTGTCTTCGCCCCTCTGCTCCTTTGTAGTCATGCTTTGACGAGTGTAAATCTATAATTTTAAAGGATTCTATTTTTTAAGAATTTTTTAACTCAATATTCAAGCCCTTATATTTTTTTAACTAAGTGATCAATTTTGTACCGGGTTACTATTATCGTGCTATGTGAGATGTGGGAAAATTTGTCCATGTGTTTTCAATAACGCAAATAGTTTAAATGCTAGCTGAAATGTTGTTCTTTATTACAAGGAATGAAGATATATGTAAATAGAATGTGTTCAAAACTTTATTATTTAGATGATCGAGCTACTATACATGCTATCTGAAGATTGTACGAAAGGGAGGAGACATAATGAGTAGAAACCATGGCGCTAAATTTTGGCAAGGAGATCAACAACCACTTTTAAGAGGATTATATATGAGGATCAACACCAACATTACACTAAAGCTGCAGATTGATTTGACAAATAGAGTGAAAGTTATTTTTGATAAAGTAGGAGCCATTTCTAAGATATTCCAAAGTCCTGTAATAAAGAAGAGAATGATTGATACAGCCATAAATATGCTTAATTTCTTTCTAAAAACTATGGCCACAATATGGACTCCGGAGATGAATAATTTGACTAGTCTAACCTACGCGGCCAACCCTTCCTTCCACTATGAAACATAAACATAAGCAGAGCGGCCGAGCAACCAACCACACTCTGCCAAGTTTCTCAATCTCTTTCAGGCCATAAAGGAAACAGCACGTGGGCCCTTTTGTGAGATTGATTCGGTACAAGATATTCATCAAGTTATCAGTCTCAATCCGAAAATATTATGAGAGTCCTTTTCTTTAAATTTTGGCTCCATTTGATCATCCTTATATTGCTTTTGTTTGGTAAATAGTCTGAAGATAACAATGCCTAAACATGATCGGGACCAATCTCAATTTAGAGGCCACCCTCATTACAGATTGAGAAAAGAACTACATTCTCGATGCTTTGATAGGCTAACAAAGACAAACCGTGCTAATGAGATCATTCAACTTCATGGGATATTTTTCTTAATTACTCAGACCCTCTGCGAGTGAAAAAGTTTATATCTTTTACTGGCTATTTTTTTGTCTGCTAATGAACAGCGCATGATAAATCTCTTTCCAAAACAAACAGAAGGAGGCAAGAAAAAGAACAAACAAATCCAAACAAAGTTGTGAAAGAAAAAAGAAAAGAGTCCATCAACTACGACCATATTACATTACACTTGCTGTATGGTTGTAATTAAGTATTGGCTCGAATTTCAGTTCTTTACTTTAGATAAAATAAAAGGGGACTATAGTGGTTAATAATGCATGATTCACGTTCCTAATTTGAATATCAATCCATCTTTCGCAAAAACAACTCATCTAAACCATAAAACTCTCTATCCCTATTTTTGATCTCTCACTATTTTAGAAAAGGAAGAACAACTTGTCCCGGACAAACTTTACTGAGGCATAAGTGCCTTTTTGGTAGAATACAATGCAAACACTATTTTACTTTTTTTTTTGGAGGGGCTAAGTACATGTTAAGTTTCACTCATTCTTTACATGTTTATGTACCGTCCCATAACTTTCCAAATAGTAGCTTGTTTACCAAAAGAGATCCCTACTTTTATTTCCAAAGGGAACCGATTGGGGATTTTTCTGCCAAAAACGAGTTGGACTTCCTTGAAAGGGATTCAAGAAAGTCGAAAAAGATGGCTGAAAAAGAGAGTGTGTTTTACCCCTACAAATAAAGTTTGAGGCTTAATGTAATACTAAATAAAAGAAACACCAGTGACCTTACACACCTCACCAAAATGAGAAGATGAACCGTATTGATCATGTCCTCTATCTTTAAAATCTTGGCTGTTTTACAGTATGCAAACTCCTCCAGTCAACATTAACTTACAATTGGCTATTATATCTTACCTGTTTGTATTTGCTTTATAGTATAGATTATTATAGATGTGCGACTATACACAACTATTTACAGCATTATATGAAAAATAGTGATGATTGTCCAATCATGTATACGTATGATTCTTATAATCCTTTTCAGTTTAGAAATAAAAGGTACATGGAATGACAATGTAGATATTTATTTAGTTATATTTGAAAGAAAACCATAGACCTAAACAAGACTATGAGTTTCTGGAAGTCTATAATTCATAAAACGTATAGAAAGTTTAATTTCATTGTCAATATCAAGCATATATAAACTTTGATTATCTACGTACAATATTCATGCATCTATTTCAAGAGCACTAGCGAAATATTCCTTTCTTGATCGCATGTAAGTAAGAAAGAAAGAAAGAAGAAAGCACATGAATAAAACTAAAGGAGAATATATGGCCCCACATGTGGAGCCATAAATTTTGAGCAAATATATCTTAACCCAAATTTAGCTTTCACGTATGAGTGTTGGGGTTCAATTGCTTGGGATTCCTATAACTCATATACATGGTGGGTTACCGTCTTTTGACATAAGAGCCACCTTTTCAAGGTTTCGGCATCACTTGCACTCACTTTCTCCTCTATCCTCAAAGGACGCTCTTGTTAAAGATAAAGGTTTTGGGAATCCTACGCCTTTTCTTTCATATTTGTATAATCCCTTCACATATATTTATTACCTTTTTGCGTCTATATGGCCGGGATTTCCATGTTATCATTTTTTTTTTTGAAAAATAACCACACTTTCAAACTCTTTTGTTTGGTGAGAACGTGCTAGCTACTTAGCTAGTAATTAATAATCACTATACTTTCTATAAAAAAAGGAGAAGAAAATTATCACCATTACTTAAACATAAATGTGGTCAAATGTACGCACTTGTCTTCATGATACATAAAAGTTGCTTTGGTTGATGGTTTTGGGAAGGGATTATTCGGTAAGAAATGAGAAGTGAGTGGTTGATTGTTGATTATCATTATAGGGGCACTAGTTTAATATCTCACTTTTTTGGAATCCTCGTACCCTCCATTTGGTAAAGGAATGAAACTCATTCCTTAGTAGTGACTCTTTTTCTAAAAATATTTTTAATATAATTAATTAAATAAATAAATAATTACAATATAATTAATTAAAATATAATTCATTAATTAATTAAAATATAATTAATTAAATACAATTAATTAATTAAAATATAATTAATTAAAATAAATAATAATAATAAATAATTACAATATAATTAATTAAAATATAATTCATTAATTAATTAAAATATTTTAATTAATTAATGATAATATTTTAATTAATTATAATATAATTAATAAATAATAATTAATGAATTATATTTTAATTAATTATATTATAACTAATTATAATAAATTTTTCTTTCTCAATATTTTTAACAAACCAACCACTATCAATGGTAATAATAATCATTCATTCCTCTTAACCAACCATCATAACTATAATGATAATATCTATTCACATTTCTGCTATATTTATTCTCATTCCTATTAATATTCCCTTCATGCGAACTAACTGCCTCCTGATAAAACGAACTCATGCAAGACGGGGTGAATTGCGTGTAACTTAAAAATTTTTAAGTTACTATCAATTCGTGTAAACGATAAGAACTTGTTACATTTCAACAGAAAAGTCTGTAAATAGAAGGAGTCTATTAAAATTGAAAGGAGTCTGTTAACGTTTAAAAAATGAAAAGAGCTACTAAAAATAAAAGAAGCCTGTTAACTTTTAAAAAGCGAACTATTCTAAAAGCGAAGGATCCTCTTGTAAAGTAAACACACACACTATAATGCAAAATTTAAAAGTTAAGAGAGAGAGAGAGAGAGACTGACACAGTCGATTTATACTGGTTTGGTTTATAACTAAGCCTACGTTCAGTCTCGAAGTATTAAACTTGAGTATTTTACTATAAAACTCAAAGTAGTAAATTTTTTCCTCCCAAGCTCACAAGTACATATTTTTCAAGGTTCTTCAATCTTACACACTCGTAGTGTTGAACAAGCCTCTACAAGATCTCAACAAAAAATGTGTAAAGGGTTTAATAGTCTCTCTCAATAGAGTGATTTCACTTTTTAAGGCATAAAGAGTTTGATATAGATATAACTTTCAAGAATATTGATGCTGCTGAAGTATTTCACAAATCTGTGTATCTTTCGCAAATGTAATGGCTCTTCCTTAAGTAGACGTTTTCTTTAACTAGTCATTGCTTCAATTTAATTCTGAGTTGACTTTGTATCTAATGAATCTTTGATATCATCTCTGCTTGAATCTTCCAATATTGAGATGTTAAGAGAAAATTTTAGTCAAAATTTTCGGAGCTAATTGTTCAAATTAGTAAGATCCTTCCGGATGTTGTGGAATCATTTTTAATAAGGTAAGTTCATTAAGAAGATTTCTAAACGAAAGGAAGCATTTATCTTATGATATTATTTCCTTTTAAGAATTATATCGTTACCTATACAAGGAAGTAAATCCAATTTGAATTTTGAAATATTATAGAGTTATCATCAAAATCATTAATAATAAAGCTTGAGCTAACAATCTTCTCCTTTTTTATGATGACAAGTAATAACAGATATATTTTCAAAATTTAAATTCAAAAAATACCTGTAAACTATATATATTCTTCCTCATAGTCATGATTAGAAGGAGCTTTCTTAAAACAAGAGCCTATCATTTATGCATATCACAGATTTAAACTTTACAAATTTAGTTTAACAATATTTCAACAGTTAGTAAATATGTCACAGATATATCATCAAAAGAAAAATATCATAAAAAATATATCATAGATGCAAATATGTCATTAATTCTCCCCATTTGTCATTAAAAAAAATAAACAACCATGAAGCACAAAAAAAAAGAAAGCACAAATATGTAAGAGTAAAAATAGGCATTAAAAGATTAGAAGGAGCCTGCTAATATCTGCAAAGAGAAGTAGCATAGACTCTTTATTCAGAGTTAATATCAGATAATCTGTGCATGCCAAGCTCTTTTCTTAACATACAAAATCTATCTTCAGACAGTGGCTTAGCAAAGATATCAACTACTTGATTTTCAGTATTAACATGCAAAAGATCAATGGATCCTTCTAGGACATGATCTTTAAGAAAGTGATGTTTGATTTCTATATGGCTAGTCCTAGAATGATGCACAAGATTTTTAGAGAGATTAATTGCATGTATTGTCACATAGTATAGGAATATGATCAAAATTCAAAGAAAAATCTTGGAGTTAATGTTTCATCCATAAGAGTCGAGCGTAACAGCTGGCAGTTGCTATATATTCTGCTTTAGTTGTCTAAATTGCAACCCAAGAAAGAAAGATTGTTCTCCCATCATCCTCATTTCAAAATCCTCCTGTATTAAAATTGAGAATTCTTCATAGAAGGATTAATTAGTAGCACCAAATATTATGTCATCAACATATATTTGCACTATGAGTAAATCATTCTCCTTTTTTAATAAATAAGGTTTTATCTACCTTTCCTTTTTCGAAGTTATCTCAAGTCAAAAGTTACTTAACCTCTCATACCATGCTCGAGGAGCCTGCATTAGACCATACAGGGCTTTAGTCAACTTTATCACATAATTAGGATGGTTTTCATCTTCAAAACCTAGAGGTTGCTTAACAAACACTTCTTTGTTAATGTATCCATTTAAGAAGGCACTTTAACATCCATTTAGAATAATTTAAAGTTTTTATAGCATGCAAAAACAAGTAAAATTCTAATTGATTCTAATCTAACAACAGGCGCATAAGTTTCATCAAAATCAATACCTTCCTGTTGATTATAACCTTAAGCTACAAGTCTAGCTTTGTTTCTTAAACCTTACTGTTTTCGTCAAGTTTGTTTCGAAATACCCAACGAGTTCTAATGATTGACTTGTTTTGTGGACGAGGCACTAGATTCTAGACTTTGTTTTCATCAAACTGATTTAGTTCGTCTTTCATAGCGAAAACCTATTTTTTATCAATGAGAGCCTCTTTAATAGTCCTTGATTCTAATTGTGAGATGAGGGCAACATAATTGTTTTTGAAGGAAGATCTGGTTTTTAGACTTTCAAAAGGGTCTCCCAAAATGTACTATGTGTATCTCGACCTCTCCATTCTTTTAGTATTCTTCATTGCATAGGCTCCTGATGAGATGAAGAAACTTGCTCCATCCTGGCTTCAGAAGGACCTTTTTGATCTTGTAATTCGAAGAGATTAGAGGTATAGTTTGAGTCTGCGATGTATTTTTAAGAACCGAAGGGTGCTCTTCATCACCTGAGTCAGCCGCTATTGTTGAGGGTAATGCTTCGTCAAATACCATATGTATTGATTCTTCTATCATCTTTGTTCTTTTATTATAAACTCTGAATCCTTTGTTGGCAGTACTGTAATCCAAAAAAATAGCTTCATCAGATCTCGCATCAAAATTTCCAAGATTGTCCTTTTCGTTATTTAATATGAAACACTTGCAGCCAAATACTAAAAAATAAGCAACATTCAGTTTTCTTCCTTTCCACAACTCATAGGGGGTCTTTTTAAGAGTATAGAAACTTCAAGTTGTTCCGAATGGATATTAAAAGTGCATTCTTAAATGGTTACATTAACAAAGAAGTATTTGTTAAGCAACCCCCAGGTTTTGAAGTTAACCAAATCTCTGTATGGTTTAAAGCAGGCTCCTTGAACACGGTATAAGAGGTTATGTAACTTTCTGCTTGAGAATAACTTTGAAAGAGAAAAGGTCGATAAAACCTTATTTATTAAGAGGAGAAAGAAGATTGATTTACTCATAGTGTAAGTGTATATTGATAACATAATATTTGGTGCTACTAATACATCCTTTTGTGAAAAATTCTGAGCATTGATGGAGGGGGAGTTTGAAATGAGCATGATGAAAGAATTATCATTCATTCTCGAATTACAAATCAGACAAACAGGAAAAGGAATCTTCATTAGCCAAGATAAATACACAAAGGAACTCATCAAGAAATATCATTTTGAGAATGTCAAACAGATGAGTACTCCCATGTACACTGGAACTAAACTTGATAAAGATGAAGAGGACAAAGCTGCATATGAGACAAAATATAGAGGAATGATTGGATCACTACTATATCTTACAAGTTCAAGACCAGACATTATGCTTAGTGTTTGTCTTTATGCACACTTTCAATCAAATCCAAAAGAAAATCATCTTCAAGAAGTTAAAAGAATCTTTCGATATCTCCAGGAAACTATAACCCTGGACTATGGTATCCAAAAACTGATTCATTTGCCATAGTGAGCTATTGTGATACAGATTATGTGGGTGATAAATGCGATCGAAAAAGCACAAGTGGTCACTATCAATTTCCTAGAGGATGTCTAGTATTTTTGTCCTGTAAGAAGTAAAATTGCACAGCACTTTCGATCACTAAAGCGAAATACATAGCAGCTGTTAGCTGTTGTGCTCAAATCTTATGGATGAAGCATCAACTATAGGATTTTTCTCTAAACTTTTCTCATATTCCTATATTATGTGATAATACGAATGCTATAAATATTTCCAAAAATCATGTGCATCATTCCAGGACTAAGCATATAGAAATCAAACATCATTTTCTTAGAGATCATGTTTTAGAAGGAACCATTGATCTTTTGCATGTTAGTATTGAAAATCAAGTAACTGACATTTTCACCAAGTCACTCTCGGAAAATAGATTTTGCGTGTTAAGAAAAGGGTTTGGAATGTGCAAACTCTCTGATATTATTTTTGCATGAATATTCTCTGCTACTTGTCTTTGCTTTTCATTTTAGTAGGCTCTTTCTATTATGATTCCTCAAAGACTGTCTCTTAGTTTAGCAGGCCCCTTCTAGTTTAGATGGCCTCTTCGTTTTAGAAGGCTCCTTTCAGTTTAATAGAGCAAGATTACACGTGTTCTAAAAATAGGGAGTCATTAATGATGACGTCCCAACTTTTTCAAAAACACACGCACAGTCTGACAAATCTAAGTACACGTCTGTCAGAAGATACACAATTGATTACGCTTCCTCATCTAGCCTATACATCTACTCATCCTCTTACTTAGTATACCCTAAGCAAACTTCCCTCGTTTTCTCATATTGTCATTCTCATTCTCTCTACGCTCTAACTCTCTGCATTCTTATCGTCTTTTGTTTCCTCTCTCAAACTTCACCAAGCTCACCTACAATGGGAAGAACAAAATCAAAAGGACAGAAGATATTTTTGGTCTCAACTTCTAGCCATGACGAAAAACCTTGTTATGAACAAACCTTTGCTTCTAATTTCTCGTCTTTGTCTCCTATAATAGGCCCTCTGGACATTACTATCGAACTTGTCTCTGTCTCTTCAAAGCTCCAAACTTCAGAAATACTCAGCCAGGAGATCCCAGAAGATAGAAAAAGGAAGATTGTTGCTATTTTGTCTCTAGATTATCTCGATTTCTCTTCGGATGACAAAGAAGAAACAATCGAAAAACAATATGCTTTTGACTCAAAAGAAGAAGATGAAGAAGAAGAAGAAGAAGAAGAAGAAGAAGAAGAAGAAGAAGAAGAAGAAGAAGAAGAAGAAGAAGAAGAAGAAG
>JANZLC010000003.1:12400231-12414510 GCA_026413385.1 Erythroxylum gracilipes
TGTTTTGGGCATTTCTAGCCCCAATACATCAAAGTCTCATAAATAGAAATTTAAAAGTAGTTACATGAATAGTAACTGAATAAGCTCACTTTTTCAATTATAAAGATGTTACCCACACTACAAGCATACTTAAAACACTCATTTCATGCATTAACTTCCAAATATCATTGTAAAACATGTAACAAAAATTCGGGGTCCAACATTTTCACTATAAAATCCAAGTAGTAAATTTTCATGACTCTCTCCAAGGTCACATAAATATATAATTTTCAAGATTTTTCAACCTTCTACACTCATAGTATTTAACAAACCTCTACAAGCTCTCATAAGAAGTGTATAAAGAGTTTACCAATCTCTCTCAATAGAGTGATTTCACTTTCTAAGACACAAGAAGTTTGATATAGATATGACTTTCAAGAATATTGATGCTGCTGAAGTATTTCACAAGGCTGTGTGTTGTTTGCAAATGCAGTGGCTCTTCCTTCGGTGGACATTTTCTTCAACTAACCATTGCTTCATTTTAATTATGAGTTGACTTTGTATCTAATGAATCTTTGATATCATCTTTCCTAGAATCTTCCAATATTCAAACATTAAGAGAAAAGCTTTGTTAAAAATTTTAGAGCTAATTATTCAAAATAGTAAGATCCTTCTTGTATAATCATTTCTAATAAGGTAAGTTCATTAAAAAGAATGCCTATAAGAAAGAAGACATTTTTCCTAGGACTTTTTTTCCTTTTAAGAAGTATGTCGTTACCAATAAAAGGAAATAACTATGATATAAATTTTGAATTATTATATAGTTATCATCAAAATCATTAATAATAAACCTTGAGCAAACAATTTCTCCCTTTTTGATGATGACAAGCAATAACAACTATATTTTCAAAATTAAAAAATAATAAAGGATTTCAAAAGATACTTGTAAACTTTATATTTTCTTACTCATAGTCATGACTAGAAGGAGCTTTTCTAACGACATGAGCCATCTTATGCATATCACCTATTTAAACTTCACAAAAGTTAGTTCACCTATATTTCAACAATTAGCAAAGAATAGGCAAATATATCATCAATATCATCGAGAGAAAATATAACATTGATTCTCCCCCTTTGTCATTATCAAAAAGTAAAGGAAAAATAACTAACAAGTCAAAAAAATATCATAAGTATGTAAAGACAAACCAAGAAAAAATAGTGACAAAGTTATTAAGAAGATTAAGAAAATTTTCAAAGTAAAATTTTCATGTCAAGAATTTGATTTTGCATGTTGTCTATCTGGCTACACATTTTATCTTGATTAGAGAGAATTTCTTTAGTTGTTGAATGATCAGATCATTGGTGCTCTAGAGTACAGCAGGGGCTGATTTTTATGGGGCAGGACCCAAGAGGTCTGTTGCTCTTTCAGTTTTATTGTCCACCCACACATTGGCTTTCAAATTGTATCTGAATTGGTAAGGAATGGAGGAATGGAACTTTCCAGGTTCATACCAATCCATATTGTCAAAAGACACTCCACAATAGGTAAAAATCTTGGTTAAAAGCATCTTATATGGTAGATCACCAGTTGTATTCTTTTAACTTCCCTTGTTGACTATAAATTTTAGGATCATTGTTGAGAGATTCATCTTATTACCCTTCAAAAGATTGTACACCACATATGTATTCAAGAGACTGCATCTTTCAACTGAGCTACTCCTTGGAAAAATTGAAGTAGCAGATATTAATGCAAGACATCTTGGTAGTAAGTCCAGATGTCTACACCATGGCCTCCCTTTATGGGCATTTTCGATGTTTAAGCAGATAAAGTCCATAACTTCTCCTAAATCAAGATCAGTAATATCCCACTTATGACAGAGATGGTCAGTTCTGCCTACGGGAATTATATTAAGAATGTTTGCCAAAATTTCCTCCGTTATCAAGATCTCACACTCACGTACCTAAGAGATTATTGCTAGCTTTCCATCAACTTCTTCTTTCCTCATATGTGTGTAAAAACATCTAACTAAGTCATCACACACTGTCTCATTCAAGTTTAAATAATTTTCTCAACCAACAGCAAGTAAATGAGAGGAGATGGGAATACCAATTTCATCAATCAGGAGAGGAGGCAAAATGCGTCCTTCAACCACTTTGCCCTTCTTATAATGTATTTTATATCTCGCTTCAGCTTCCATTGACTGAAACAAGTTAACAAGTGCTGAAGACTCCTTGCTTTTGTTTCTTCAGTTTTGACCTTTTTTTCTTTAGGGATTTATTCAAACAGAGCTTCTTCATAGAGTGGCTCATCCCTAACAATGAGTTCCTTAATCTTTTCTTCGACCATAAACACTTTGCCTTTTCTTATTTCTTCTCTTTTTCTCTTTCGAGATTCTTCTTCTTATTTCTTTTCAACGTCAGGGGTTCTGACCACGCGTTGTAATGTTAGTCAAAATAAAATAACTAAACCTACTACTATAGCAGTGGTGAGTCTAGGTCGATTAATCAAGGCAAAAACCATATATGATGTATCATTTAACCTAGGTCATGTTATCCTTAATGATTACAAATCATTAGTCGCTATATATGAATTTCAACATAACAATTACGAATTATATCAAAATTCTAGCAAAAATTTTGCAATTAAACGATTCAATGAACGAATTAAAATCATCTTTTTACAATACCCAATAAGTTCATACACAAATAACTGAACAATAACAAAAACCTGATTATCCATACATAATACCCAAATCAATTAACATAAGATAACACAATCAATTTCTAATGAGAGAAAGAAACAACAAAACAATAAAAAATACTTAACCCCGATCTTCAGTGTCGATGTCGCCTTTGAATCGACATCGAAACATTTAGCCTTCGATGAATCCCTCCGAAAAAATGCTTCAGCCCTTATTCAATGTCCCTAGCTGAAGACCCCTTTCACTGAGCCTCCACTCCTCTCTCACGCAGCTCTCTTCTCTTCACTATTCATCAATGGGACAATTAAGTTTTTGGGTCCAAGGAACTATTCATGCCTCACCCCCCTCTCTCGCCAACTCTCCTCTACCGCTCCTCTCTATTGTAACTTGATGTGAAAAAAATAAACTTTGGGGTTTTTGGTCCACCCTACTATTCACTCACTTCTCCTTTTACAATGCGTTTTAAATAAAACACACACCATGCATTTGGAACGCAGATGCATTGTGCATCTAACACACAACATCTACGTTATGTGCAGGCATTGCCTACATTTAACACACAACGCAGTGCATAATGCCTGCGTTGTGTTGCTGCTCCTAGTTTACTGCATTTTATTCTCTTGTTTCCTTCTTCTGTTGTCATTTTATGCTTCCATATGCTGCATGCTTTTAAAATTTTCTTCTTCTTTATGTTCCATTTTTCTTGTCTTTTATTATTATTTTTTCTTCTTGCTCCATGAAGGTAAGTAAATATTAATCTTCAAAAAATGGCCCATATGTTGTGCTTTCAACTTACGTTAACTTCTTTGATTTCAAATTGTACCTAAAATCATATATGAATTAAAGTGAGTATCTTAAACATTTTCATGTTAATAATCGCTAAGTATTATGGATAATTTCATAATCAATTAAGCACCTATCAAGTTCCTTCTTGTTCAACAATTTTCTTAGCTTGTTTTGTGACACTTGCTTTGGTCTATTGTTGTCTTATTAATGGAGCCGATTCTTCATCTGAACCATCATCATTTACAATCTAGTGCACTTTAGGAACTTTCTTATCTTATCCTTAGAACTAGGTTGAGGTGTAGTAGAAGGTGGTATGGAATTTTTGGAAGAGAGGATAGGCGGAGTAAGAATGGGTAATGAGAATTACTTTTCTTGCTGGCTCCCCCTCACTCGAAGATTTTTCTTCTTTTTCTTTTTCTTCGTTTTCTTCTTATGCTTTCTTTTCTTCTTTTTCTTCTTCTTATTCTTCATTAGAGTCAAAGACATATTCCTATTTATGCTTGGAGGATGAATCAGTGTCTAATTATAGAGATACCCAAAATCTACCTTTTTCTCTCCTTTTGAGTCTTTTGAATGGATGTTTATGAAACTTGGGGCTTAGAGGAAATGGAATTAGGTTTAGTAGGAGAAGAAGACTAAAAAACCAGAGTTTGTTCATAGAGGAAAGTTTCACCATGTCTAGAAAAGGAAGTTAAGGTTTTCTTTTGTTCCTTGGATTTTGTTCGTGCCATTGTAAGTAAGCTTGGTGAGGTTTAGGAGATTTGAGAGGAAGCAGAGAGTTAGGGTGCAAAGAGGAAGGAGCGATGCTTCTGAGAATGACAAAGATGAATAAAAGAAAGGAGTTTGCTAAACTATTCTAGGGCATTAATTTCGTGTGAGGGTTAGCAGTCGTACACACTAATAAAGGAAGTGTGATTGTCTGCGTATCTTCTATCAGTCACATATGAAAAGCTATCAAGGTAATGTGCGTGTATTTTAAAAGTTGAAACGATGCTGAAAAAGAACTACCTTTTTAAGACACATGTATTCTACCTTATTAAACTAAGAGGAGCCTTCTAAATTAAGAGGGGCTTTTGAAACTAAGAGGGGCCTTCTAAACTAAGAGGGTCTTTTTAAACTAAGAGGAGCTTTCCATAAATGAATAGATTAGAAGAAGCCTACTAATATCTACAAAGAGAAGTAGCATAGAGTCTTCATACATAATTAATTAATATCAGATAATCTGCACATACCAAGCTCTTTTCTTAACACACAAAATCAATCTTCAAAAAGTGACTAATGATATCAGCTACTTGATTTTCAGTTTTAACATGCAATACATCAATGATTTCATCTAAAACGTGATCTCTAAAAAAATGATGTTTGATTTCTATATGCTTAGTCATAAAATGATGCACATGATTTTTAGAAATATTTATTGCACTTGTATTGTCACATAGTATAGGAATATGATCAAAGTTTAGAGAAAAATCCTAGAGTTGATGTTTCATCCATAAGATTTGAGTGCAACAATTGCTAGTTGCTATAAATTCCATTTCAATTGTCGATAGCACTGTGAAATTATGTTTCTTACAAGACCAAGAAACTGGACATCCTCCAAGAGATTGGTAGTGACCACTTGTGCTTTCCCTATCAACTTTATCACCTATATAATCTGCATCACAAAAGCTAACTATGTTAAAATAATTAGTTTTTGGATACCATAATCCAAATTCCATAGTTCCATAAAGATAGCAAAAGATCCTCTTGACTGCTTGAAGATGGCTCTCTTTTGGATTTGATTGAAAGCATGCACAAAGACACACACTAAGCATAATATCTAGTATTGAGTTTGTGAGATATAGTAGAGATCCAATCATTCCTCTATACTTTATCACATTCGTAGTCTTACCTTCTTCATCCTTATCAAGTTTAGCTCCAAAATACATAGGAGTACCCATCGATTTGGGATTCTCAAAATAATATTTTTTAATAAGTTCCTTTGTGTATTTATCATGACTAATGAAGATTACTTTTTCTGTTTGCCTAATTTGCAACCCAAAAAAGAAAGATAGTTCTCCCATCATACTCATTTCAAACTCCCCCTGTATTAAATTCTTCACAGAAGGATTGATTAGTAGCACCAAATATTATGTCATTAACATATATTTTCACTATGAATAAATCGTTCTCCTTTTTCTTAATAGAAAAGGTTTTATCGACCTTTCCTCTTTCAAAGTCATTCTCAAGTAGAAAGTTACTTAACCTCTCATACCATGCTCCCATACAAGGCTTTAGTCAACTTCATCATGTAATCAGGATGGTTTTCATCTTTAAAACCTAAAGGTTGCTTAACAAACACTTCTTCGTTAATATATCTATTTAAGAAGGCACTTTTAATATCCATTTGGAATAATTTAAAGGGTAGTGCTTTGCATAATTTAGCAACAAGCATATAAGTTTTATCAAAATCAATACCTTCTTATTGATTATAACCTTGAGCTATAAGTCTAGTTTTTTTTTCCTTACGACCTTACCATTTTTGTCAAGTTTGTTTCAAAAAACCTAACGAGTTCTAATGATTGACTTATTTTATGGACGAGGTACTAAATTCTAGGCTTTGTTTTTGTCAAACTAATTTAGTTCGTCTTTCATAGTTAAAACCCCATTTGATCAGTAAAAGCCTCTTCAATAGTCTTTGGTTTTAATTATAAGATTATGGAAACATAATTATTTTTTGAAAGAAGATTTGGTTCTTAGACTTTCAGAAGGGTCTCCCAGAATGTATTGATGTGTATCTTGACCTCTCTGTTCTTTTGGTATTCTTTGTTGAATAGGCTTCTGTTGAGATGAAGGAGCTTGCTCTATTCAGACTTCAGAAAGACCTTCTTGATCTTGTAATTCCGAAGATACTATAGGTGTAGTTTGAGTCTCCGATGTATTTTTAGAAATTGAAAGATGGTCTTCATCATTTGAATCAGCTGTTGTTGTCAAGGGTAGTCTTTATCAAATACCACATGTATTGATTCTTCTATCCTCTTTGTTCTTTTATTATAAACTCAGAATCCTTTTTTGGCAGTACTGTAACCTAGAAAATAACTTTATCTGATCTAACATCCAATTTTTCAAGATTGTCCTTTCCATTATTTAATACAAAATACTTGTAAACAATCGCTGGAAAGTAAGCAACATTTGATTTTCTTCCTTTCCACAACTCATAGGGGGTCTTTTTGAGAATAGGTCTAATAAGACACCTGTTAAGTATGTAACAAGCAGTAGATATAGCTTTTGCCCTGTGACCATGAGGTGGACCACTTTCACACAACATTGTCCTGGCTATATCAACGAGAGTCCTGTACTTTCTCTCAACAACTAAATTTTGCTAAGGAGTCCTTGGGTATGAAAAATTATGAGTTAGCCCGTTTCATTAAAGAAATCTTCAAATTTTTTGGTATCGAATTCTCTATGATCACTTAGAATAGATGTAATGCAGTACCCTTTTTTAATTTAAATTTTTCTGCAAAACTTCTTAAACTTCAAAAGTATCATCCTTATTTGATAGAAAATAAATCCATGTAAATCTAGAATAATCATCCACTATAACAAAACTGTAGTGTTTACCACCAAAGCTTTGAGTCTTAATAGGACCAAATAAATCCATATGTATAAGTTCAAGTGATTGGTTAGTAGAAACAATATTTTTAGGAGGAAAGCTACTTCCGATTTGTTTTCCTTTTAAACAAGCTTCGCAAACTTGATTACCCTCAAACTTCAAGTTCGGTAGTCCTCTTACTAACTCATTTTTTGATAATTTTGATAGAATGTTCATGCTAACATATCCAAATATTCTATGCCAGATAATGAATCCTTTTCTAGAGAAACAAAACATTTAACATCTTATGAAGACATGTCTTCCAATTGAGAATAACATATATTTTGATTTCTAGGACCAACAAATACAATGTTGTCATTAAGATTATCAAAAAGTTTGCAATGAGATGCATAAAAAGTGACTCTATAACCCTTATCACATAATTGAATTATACTTAACAAATTATGTTTCAAATCATCAATATAAAGAACATCATCAGTAGATGTAGAATTATATTCACCAAATTTACCAATTCCAGTGACTTTTGCCTTATTTTTGTCGATAAAGACAACATTACCTCCATCTTTTCTTTCAGTATAGGTGAAATGTGATATTTCACCTTTCATGTGTCTCGAACAACTGCTATGAACTATTCATTGATTTTCTCTTGTCTCTGTTCTAAAGCATATTTGTAGAATATATTATCTCATTTTAGGTACCCAAAATTTTCTGCGTCCTTTTAGGTTAGTAGTTCGACCTTTTAGTCTCCAAACATATATCTGAGATAATTTCTTAATTTTTTGAAAGTTACAGGAATGACTAATATGACCATGTATACCATAGTAATTGGACAAAATAGATTAATGGGAATTACTGTAATTTTTGCTATTTATCAAGTTCCTGCTGTTTTGACTATGGTTACTGCTGGATTTGACAAAGAAATTCTTGTATGGTCTAATATTATTATTTTCATTATATCTTATTCCAACCTTATTAAAAACACCTTCACCATTCCCAAGTAATGCATTAAGATTGTTCCTTCCATCAACAAAATTGGCAAGATCTTTTTGTGGAGAAGCAACTTTTCTTCTAACTGTTTTACCTTAACAGAATCATTTTCAAGCAATGCATTCTCTAACAGACTTACCTTTTGTTCTAAGAATTCCTTTTCAGGGACTTTTTGCTTGTTTTCATTTTCAAGGGATATAATTCTAGACAAAAAATTCTTATTCTTATATTCTAGTGATTTGATCTTATTCATCCAGGATGCATCATTATTTTTGAACTTCTAAACCTTTTTGAAATACTGCACTGTTAATTTTTTATACTGATCATATAGTTTATGATATGCATATATTAATTCATCAATTTCAATATCGGAGTCAGAGTAATATACCTCATCGTCTCCAAATTCATACATAAAACAAACATTGCTGACTTCTTCAAGCTTTTCTTCTTCAAAGTTTTCAAAATCCTCATCTAACCAAGCTGCATTCATAGCTTACTTTCTAGGTTTTCTGTTTTCTATTTTCTGTTTTATCTTTTTGAAGAAGAGGACATTTTGGTCTTATGTGTCCAGGCTTCTTGCAGTTATAGCAAATGATTTGATTATTTTTTGAATTGCTACTACTACTACTGGCTTTAGATGGGAATATGTTATTTTCAGTTTTCTTGTTTCCTTCTCTTTTCTTCATTAGCTTCTTTTTATAGAAGTGTATATATTTTTTGACCATGAAATTGAATTCATTATCTCCATATATTTGTAACTCAGTGTTGCTTTCATCATTGCTTGACGGATTTGATTCATCAAATGCTTTTAGTGTCATTCCTCTTCTGAATAAAGATCATTCATCCCGCCTAAGCTTGGCTTCATGGATCATCAAGTTTCCTCTTAACTAGTTAAATGAAATAGCGTCGAGATCTTTTGCAGTTTCTAGAGGTGTCACCTTAGGTCTCCATTCTTTTGCTAGTGACCTTAGAAGCTTTGTTACTAGCTCATCATTGGGATATACCTTTCCCAAGTTCTTTAAGGTTGTGATGACGTTGTTGAAATGTTCGAAGAATTCATCTATAGTTTCTCCCTATTTCTTGCAAATAGTTTTGTATTGATACACTAAAAGACTTATTCTATGTTTCTTTACCTCATTCATTCCTTCAAAAGTAACGTGGAGTTTATCTCACATTTCCTTTGCAGTAGAACAGTAGGATATCTTTTCATACTCTTTTGGAGATGGTGCACATATAAGATAATGTCTTGCTTTGGCATTTTGCTGTGTGTTTCATCTACTAGCATTAGTCCATATTATTGTCATTCTATCTTTCCAATAAGAATAGTTTTTTCTATTGAAAGAAGGAGGCTTTGAGACAGATTATCCTTCAAGGTTTCTCAAATAGTTTGCTATGTTCTATCAGGTGCTGTAAAACACAATAAAAGTGAAACCTCGCTCTGATACCAAACGATAAAGCAAAAATATGCAAGAGGCGGGTTAATTGTATGTGACTTAAAAAATTTAAGTTACTATCAATTCGTGTAAACGAAAGAAACCTACTAAATTTCAATAGAAAAGTCTATAAATAGAAAGAGCCTATTAAAAATGAAAGGAGCCTGTTAGCTTTTTTAATTAAAAAAGATAGGGACTGTTAATATTTAAAAACGAAAAGAGCTTATTAACGTTAAAAATGAAAAGAGCTTGTTAAAAAATAAAAGGAGCTTGTTACCGTTAAAATGAAAGGAGCCTGTTAACGCTTAAAACGAAAAAACCTCTTACGATATTAAAACTAAAGGATCCTATTAAAAATTGAAGGAGCCTCTTGCTAGTTAAAAAACATAAATAATATGATGGGAAAATTTAAAAGTTAAGAGAGAGAGTGACACAGTCGATTTATACTAGTTTGACTTATAACGAAGCCTACATCCAATCCTCAAGTATTCAACTTTAGTATTTCATTATAAAACCCAAGTAGTAAATTTTCACTAGCTTCTCCAAGCTCACAAGTATATATTTTTCAAGGTTTTTCAACCTTCTACACTCGTGGTGTTTAACAAACCTCTACAAGCTATCAACAAAAGTGTATAAAGCGTTTAACAGTTTCTCTTAATATAGTGATTTTACTTTCTAAGGCACAAGGAGTTTGATATAGATATGACTTTAAAAAATATTGATGTTGTTGAAGTATTTCGCAAGTCTGTGTGTTATTCGCAAATGCAGTGACTCTTCCTTAAGTAGACATTTTCTTCAACTAGCTATTGCTTCATTTTAATTATGAGTTGACTGTGTATCTAATGAATCTTCAATATTATCTCTGTTAGAATCTTCCAACATTCAGAGGTTAAGAGAAAAGCTTTGTCAAAAATTCTGGAGCTAATAGTTCAAAATAGTAAGATCCTTATAGATGTTGAAGAATCATTTCTAATAAGGTAGGTTCATTAAAAAGAATTCCTGCAAGAAAGAAGACATTTTTCCTATAATTTTATTTCCTTTTAAGAATTATGTTGTTACCAATAAAAGTTAGTCATTACCAATAAAAGGAAATAAATTTGATTTGAATTTTAAAATATTATATAGTTATCATCAAAATCATTAATAATAAACCTTGAGCTAACACCAATGACTATTGATTGAAGGACCTATGATTAGAAAAGGTCATAAGTAGTATTTCCACGATAAGAGCAAGATTTTCTAAGAATTCATCAAAAGAAGAACCACAAACACTAAAGTCATCCACGAATACTTCTATGATTTTCTTAACATACTTAAAGAAAATGTTTACCAGGCATCTTTTAAAGGTGATGGGTGCATTGCACAATCCAAATGGCATCTTTTGGTAAGCAAATATATCAAATGGGCATGTAATGGTAGTCTTTTCTTAATCCTCTGATGCAATTAGGATCTAAAGATAACCTGAAAAGCTATATAGAAAATAGTAATACTCATATCCAGCCAATGTTTCAAGCATTTAATCAATAAAGGGGAGGGAGAAATGGTCTTTCTAAGTTGCCATATTCAAATTTCTATAGTCAATGAATACTAGCCACTCGATTTGCGTATGGGGTGGGAACAAACTCACCTTCCTGATTGGCCACTATTATGATTCCAGATTTCTTTGGAAACACCCAAACCAGACTTACCTACTTACTATTAGAGATCTGGTAAATGACCCCAACATTGGGAAGCTTCAACACTTCCTTTTTCACTACTTCTATCACCGAAGAATTCAACCTACATTGAGCTTGCCTTGTAGATTTTGCATCCTGCTCTTAAAAAATAGGATGCGTGCATATAAAGGGGCTTATTTCTTGAATATCTGCAATAGTCCATCCAACAACCTTCTTATGCTTCCTCAACATTCAAACTAGTTGAACTTCTTAATCAGAAGTCAACATTATTGAAATGATGATTGGTATTATCTCTTAAATACACACAATTACGAATCTTAATGATTCTTGGCCCGTCCGCCCAACCATATGCTAGGTGGCCCATATGCCAACTAGTTAGGATAGGTCCACTGGTGGCCCAGCTCATAGCTCGATAGGCCACTGGCGGAGCCAGGCACCTTATATTTTTTTAAAGAAAAAGTCAAAAATGATGTCATTTTTGACAAATCGACATCATTTTTGACAAAATGACGTCGTTTTTGAAGTAATAACCTGGGAAGGCCATGAGCAAAGTAACATCCCTACACATAATTTAGGTGGGCGGGCAGTGGTTTCAACTCCACATCAGTTACCTATACATCAGAATGTAACAAACTTTGGTAAGATTTAGGTAACTGTATGGAAGACAATTTATACCTTATGGGAGAAGTTTATAATAACTGTAAGGCAACACCATCTCAATCGGTTCTTCTCCCAAGTTAACATATTTAGTGGCTTCTAATTCTAGGAGTTCGGTTAAGACTACTTCTTATTGATCCTTGTAACTTAATATTTACTGCATTAAGTGATCAATCACATCGACAAAGAAAGCATAATGATCATCTTGAGGATATTTCATTACATCAAATATGTTAAAATGAATTACTTCCCTCATCAATTCCATTGTAAGGGTGCCCTCATGAATATCTATCTTTGTTTGGGCCATGTTAAGAAATGGTCTCCCTAGTAAGATAGGTACTGGATTGTACGAGGTTTCATCATTCATCTCCACTACATAGAAATCTGTAGGAAATACCAACTTATTTGCCTACATCAATACATCCTCAACTACACCATCAAGGTAAGTGTTAGTACGGTCAGCTAATTATATGATAACATGTCTCTTTTAAAGGGCCTAGATTTAAGGAAGCATAAATTGAACGAGGCATGAGATTGATTGAAGTTCCTAAATCTAGCATAACTCTCTCAATCACAGTGTTACCAATTTTATAGGGAATAGTGAACATACTTGGATCTTGGCATTTTAAAAGTATCTTCTTCTTGAAGACTGTAGGAATGTTCTCACCCATCATCACCTTCTTATCACCTGTTGACTTTCTTTTATTAGTACACAATTCCTTAAGGAATTTTTCATACTAGGATAATTGCTTGATTGTATCTAGCAAAGGTAAGTTCACTTCTATCTTTCAAAAGTCTAATATCTCCTTATATTTTTCTTCTTTGTTATGTTTTGGTAATCTACTAGGAAAAGGTGGAGGATTAGTCTTACCTATATTAGGGCTTTCAAAGTTTACCTTTGTGCTAGATGAGGGACTTCCTTCATTTCCCAAGTCTTTCTTGATCTTTTCTTCATTGGCTATCCTCAGCAGGGTCATCTTGGGAACCTCAAGCTCCTTTTCGCTTCTTAAAGTATCACGCTAATGTTCCTTAGATTCACCTTGGGTTAAGATGGTAATTTTCCTCCATTTTGTGGTTGTAGGCAGTTGATAGCCACCACAATCTAACCCATTTGGTTCTCCAAGTTCTGGATGCTTGATTTTGTATCTTGCTAGAATTGTTTTACATCTTGCTAAAATTGTAGAGTGTTAGTATCAACAAACTTAGCTAAGTCTTCCAAAGATGTACCTAAATTGGAAAAGGAGGCTTATGGCCTTAATTGGAATTATTACACTTATTAGGCCTATTTGGGAAGTGATTCTGCTACCTATTTCTGCCATAACTTAGGTTAGGATGCTCTCTCTAACCTAGGCTCTGCATCTGGGATTAAGAGTTATACTAGTTAGGAAATTTCCCTCCTGTAGCATTAACATTTTCCATATTTCCCTCTTGTAAGGTTAGGCACCCATCAGTCGAATGTCTTGTATTTTCACATATTCCACATACCTTTACCTGTGCCTGTTTGACAACAATTTGTCTAATAAAAGATTAATCTAAATGATGTTCAATGGAAGAAGCACTTACTTAATTTATGCAAAAATATTGTTGTGAGTTCCAAATTGTTAAGTATCATCAACTATGCGCTCAATTAACATTTGGGCCTCCATGAGATTCCTTTCACAAAGTGCCCCACCACTCACTACATCGACCAAGTTCGTTTCCACATATAACAATCCTTATTAGAAATATTAGATAAGGAGTTGTTCTGATATGTTGTGGTAGGGACAACTGGAATATAATTTCTTAAAGCGCTACCAATTCTCATAAAAGGACTTTTTATTGTGTTGCTTGATCCCACATATCCCCTTTCTTATATTGACTGTCTTTGATGTTGGAAAATATTTCTAAAAAAAATCCTCTTCATCTCAATTCACATGTTCACACTTCCAACAGGCAAATCAAATATCCAATCCTTGGCTACGTCTTTTAGTGAGAATGGGAAAGCCTTTAACTTGTTAAAGGTTGAAATTGAGCAACCATTTTCAACTTAGAATATAAGTTTAAAATTTTTATTTATGTATTCTCTCTCGTTTCTGTTACTTATTGGCAACTTTTATGTTATTTAGAATGGAAGCATAAAACTGATGAGTATTATGGTCATAGTAAGATGCACTGTTAAGTTTCTTTAGAGTTGTATTAAAATGTGCAAGAGATTTTGAAGTGTTAATGTTGTTGTGAGAAATGAGAAGTAGAGGATTAGAGGCTTTTGTTATAAAATATATGTTAAATTTAAAATAAAAATTTCTAATTAACATGTAACACCCAAATACCCCATGGGAGGATATGTTTATTCAATTTTTACTATTAGATTACGGTGGGATGAATAGTTAAAAACACACTTATGATTTCGAAATCAACTACATCCCAGAAGTTCCAAACAACTTCCAAAAATTCACCAAAAATTCCGTCATAAAATAATAACTTCCAA
>JANZLC010000003.1:12428379-12452933 GCA_026413385.1 Erythroxylum gracilipes
ATTCTAAGCTTTAAATCACTCAAAACTAAGAGATCTAAGCATTACTTACTTGATTGAAGCTTCAAATCTCCAAGATCATGCAACCATAGCTTCACGTCTTCTTCTCTTCTTCTTCTCCTCCCCTTTATCGACGATGCTTCTTCTTCTTTTCTAACAATTCTCTTCTTTTTATTTTCTTTTTTTTATACTCTTCAAATGTGCAAAGTCCAATTTGCCCTTAGTCTAAGCCTTGTAACCTAACAATCCTAAGTGTCATGCCCAAAACGCCCTTAAGCATTCTTACCACTTTTAATTCAATCGAACCATATAATAGAAATTCTACTAACCTTTACAGGAATGATTAACTCCTAAAATTTATTCCATCAAACCTTACAACCTTTTTCAATCATGCTTAATAAAAATCCAAATCAAAACAATTCATTATTCCAAAACCTAATTTAAAATCATGCTAAATTCATCAAGAAAAGTTCGGGGTCTAACAAGTACGCTCTGAAATGGACATTGCCTCAAGTGATGTCCAATACTGCTGCCAACAATTCCATATTTGTTCAGAAATATAAGGCGGTCATACACCAGCCTTGTGTATAGCACCAACAAAGTCCAGATAACATGTATGTGCTCGTCTCTCCCATACTTTATGTATGCCCGCGTCAAATTCAGAATCCTAAAAATTCTTTCTGAAATAAAAGAAAAAAATCGATAAATACTTATAATGTAATAATATTTATATAATTAATGTATACAAATCAATTTTAAAAAGAAAATAATTTTTTTATTGTACCTCAAACTCTTGATAGTAAAATTCCTTTGTGGCCTGAGAGATATTCTTCCATACACAACCCTCAAGATTAATCTTCTCCTTAAATTTGGATGTCATGTTTCTAGGGCATGATCCAAACGGAATCAACCTAATATAAAATCAAATAATTTTATACCATTTTTAAAATTTAAACCTATAACTTAATTATAAACATATAGTGTTTCTTATATTTTCACATACAAATTATTGACAATTGTCATGTAAGTTCTTCCATCAAGTCCTTCAACTCCAGGCTGTCGGCTGCCTTCTTCATCTGCATCGTTTACCTCTGATATCTCTGTCGCTATAGGGGTGATGGATGATGTAGGGATGGTAGATGGTGTAGTATCAGGTACAGAAGGTGATGCCTCATCTGCAAGTGTAATAGCTGGAGGGGGAGGAGGTGATTCAGTTGCAGCTACAGAGGGTGATGGTTTTCCTTGACAGTAAGTACCTCTGAATCGTTGTCTGAACCTGGGTCGCATTATATCATGCTATCTTTTTGGTGGCATATTTCAACCTGAAGTGAGTAATAAATCGGCAAGAACTAAGTCGTGTCCATATGGATTATGAGAAAGTTCAAATCTATTCTAGCCGAAATTTCACCTCGCAAATCTTAAGCTCCAAACCCAAACCTTTTATTTTCACCTCCTAAGTTTCTTGAGTCTTCCAAGACACAAAAACCTACTAAATAACAAAACTCACTTACCTTAACTAAATTATGGATATTTTTACGAAGTCATTGAAGACTGATGTATTTCACAAACTCAAACAAAAGCTTGGCATGCAACGTCAGGTTTGAGGGGGAGTGTTAGAAGTCAAACATGATAAAAGCTTATAGGTTTTTCTAAATACAATAGTTTAGTATAGCTATTCCTTTTACTTTTGCTAGTTGTCAACGCTCATTTGTTATGGTTGTGATGTAGCTGTAACTTCTTTATTATGGTAGTGTTTTAGTTGGCTTTGGGGTGTTAAAGTTGGTAAACAAAACTGACTTTGATGGTTATAAAAGTGGTTGCATGGGTAGTGTTTTAAAAGTGAAAAAAACAGTGAAAAAGGTAGAGAAAAGAAGAGTGAAAAGAGAATAAGATAGAGTGAGACGTAAAGAGTTACAGCTCAAAGTTTGGAAATTACTTTTTTATCAATATATATTGCTGCTTGTTTTCTAGTAGCTTGTCTATTTTTTTCCTAACAAATGGCACTACTATAAAAGCTACTAACAATACAACGATTGCAATCATCCAGGTTTTACTTTACATGCCTAAAAGGAGTTGAAATGTTTCGTATGTTTTAAACATATCCACAATTAATACAAAGAAACACAATTTATTTCTAACAAGCCTCATCCTTACTACTTCTTTGTATCCCTTGATTTTTTGGGAAAGCTTGAGGTTTAGTTGCTTATCCGTAAAAGGGATAGATATGATACCTTAAGTAGCAATTGTGGCTTAAAGTAAAATAACAGATTCTGAATTTTTTCAATTAGTTGGACTGCATGTTAAGAAAGACTGATTTCTCATGGAAAAAAAGGTACATCCTAGTTGCACAGGTTCGATTTTCACTGAAAGATCATATATGTGGTACTGAGATTTAAGGATTATATCCATGGATCATGGGGGGACTACAAGCTAAAGCCACGTAACTAATACCGAGTGAAAAAGAAAGGCTATGCTATCGCAAGCACTAGCAAAACTGTAGCTCAAATACAATTTAAACAATAGGATACAGTGGAGGGAAAACAAAGATAAGTATTCTTCATATTGAAGGAGATATCAAGGTTAGTCGTGCTCCCAGGGAGATACATCAGTAACAAAAATAACATGCTAACTTCTCTAGTTTTGAAATGTTATTTTTGTTACCTAATGGAATATTTCCTAAAAGATTCAAATGTCCCAAGAAACATTCACTAGAGGAGTGCAATTAGCATACGTCTTCCTAGACAACACCTTCTGTATCGTTTTCATATATCTTTAAGATATGATCTGATGTCACAGTTATCCATGTGTTGCAGCTTTTCTTTATTAGATAACCAAGGCATAAATACTAACCAAATATTTCATGATCAGTCATTTCCTATAATGGCATCATACATTCTAGACATAGAAGCATTTGAGGAAACAGAAGAAAGGAGAGCTTTAGGGTTGTGTTTAAATGAACTCTTTGAAATGGTAATGTCGATGCAATGACTGTAAGGTGGATCAACATTTGTAACAAAAAATATAGTAAAAACATTAGAATGGCTATAGATACACCCTGTAAGCACTCCATTTTGGTTGTTTACAAAAATTCTGTTATATAATTGTGAATACTTACGAAGGCTATATTCTAATAAATTATAGTATTATGATTCCTTATAAAGGTAATAATCCCAAACATTTTGGTAAATTTTACTTAATTAAAAGGAAACTTCATTAACTTTAAAGCATAATACAATCGAAATAGTGCAAAAAGATGGAAGCATAAATAAGAAATTACTATAAGTATTGGAGGTTTTGTTCAAGGGTTTGCTGAACTAAAAGAGGCTGGGGAAGGGAAGAGATTAAAAAGTAGCTGGCAGATGAATAGAAGTTAAATAAGCTAGATGATAAGCAACAAAATTCTCATCTCTTTAACAAAACAGACACAGAATGATGGAAATTTCATGCTAATCTGCTGAATATTTATTAGAAGATTGCCTAGCTAATGAAAATTCGATCCTATACGATCTAAAATTAGAATCAATTGCTTTTCAAAATAACCCCTCAAAATCTACCTTCAAATATTAGTTCTAAAGCCCAAATTGTAACCTACGTTAGCTCTCACCCATTTCAAAGCTACCAACACCATATTCCTTCCTAATTTCATACTATATCACCAAAAACAACACCATCCTTCTTCACAAATGCATTTAGCTTAATAAAACCTTGAGGAGGTTTATTCCATGAAGAGGGAGGTCGATTAGAATCACAAATAGCTACTCTGTTTTTATCCTAATAAAAATAAAGGTAACCAATCACTTTCTTGGCACATATATGGGGTAGGACATCTACTACTCTAAAGATAAATGCATTTCTGGAAGTCTACATTCTCCATAAGAGAGTCACAAAAACATAAACAAAATACACATGAACACATTTCACTACACAAATTCAGTACAATTCCAAAAACCAGGCAAAGGTTTTAGACAATTCCAAATATGGACAAATTCAACATTCACACAAACACATTTCGGAAACTATGAAAGCAGTACACAAAACCCTGTTTAAAACAAAACCCACTAACTTCAATCGATGAATAAAGGAAGGCGCAAAAGGAAAAAGATGGACGGCGAGAAGCAAACCCACGCTCGCACACAACGACACAAAACCGGCGGCAAGAGAGAAGAAGAACACAAGGTGAAAATGAGGACTGGAGGGGTTGCGAGTTGGACTTCGTGCTAAGATCAGACATCTAACAAAACACTTCTTCGTCTAGTAACAGCGTTGTTTTCGACTTTACTAAAATGCTGAAGAAGAAGTAAACAGTGGCGTTTAATTTTAATTTTACTGACGGAATAACCATTCCGTCGATAAATACACTTCCGTCGGGGTAATGACGTCGTTTTCAACTTTAATAAAATGTTGAAGAAGAAGCAAATGGTGGTGTTTAAATTTTAATTTTACTAAGGGAATAACCGTTTCATTGATATATAACTGACAGTATACACTTCCGTCGGTACACTCCGATTCGTTTATGTTTTACTAAAAACGTTGCAATTGAAGCAAACGACGACGTTTAATTTTCAACTTTATCGACGAAATACACTTTCGTCGGTAAACCCCCCTTTTACCGATGGTAATTCCTATTCCGTCGCTATATTCCATCGCAAAAATCAACGGGATAATTTTCCATCTAGCTCTACTGATGGATATTTTGTCCGCCGCAAATTACCATTTATTATGACAATTTTACCAACGAAATGTGATTTTTCGTTGCTAATTTTCAACGATATTTTTTCCATCGGTAATTTTCTGTTGATAATCTGTAATTTTCTTATAGTGGAAGGTACTATTTCTGAAGGAAGCTACCTGGTCGGTGGTGCTTGTGCTGGTGATGGTGAAGGTATACCAAGTATCAACATAATGTCAAAGAGTTGCATCAAGCTGGGTCATTTTTTTGGTTAAGTACTCGCTTTGCTTATGAGACTCAGGGTCCAACTTTTTATAGTCTGACCTTCCTATCAAGAGCCTTCAGGACTCAGCACTAACATAAACTCTTGTTTAGGAATAACATTTATGTTTAACCTGATTTCATTCCGATCCAAAACCAACGATCTCGATTAGAATCAATGGAAGTTCCGATTAGATTAGATATTTGAAAATTAATTTTGAAAATTAAATTTTCAAAATTAGAGTTTGGCCTTTGGCGTGGAGTGGTTTAACTTTAATGTATGACATGAAACTACTCTACCCTATTATTGACTGTTATAGTCAACCCAATCCCATTTTACGAAAGCTGAAACCTTTACCTTTTTGGCAATTGAGAAGGTAACTTCAGAAAATATGTGAATTTGTAATGAAAACATTGCGGTCGTTGCTTGTTCGCTGGTTTCGTCATTCTTTATTCTTAAACAGACGATGGTCAGTGATTTATGGCGAGACTAAGATTGGTAAGAAAACAAGGGGGGTATTTAATAAAGAAACTTGAGGTGGGGGTTTTCTGGTTTTGATCTTTTGTCAAACAGTTGGTGTGAGTGAAATGCGAAAATGGTTTTGGGGCACGAATGGAGCATTCGCATGCGATTACATGTAATAAATCAACAATATAAAACTTATCACATCAGTTGTATGGATGTTGCTTTGCTTTTGCGCCAGTTAAAATATCAACTGAATTTTAAATATCCATTTTATCTTCTGGGCTTTAACGAGTGTTTACAATCAAACAGAGCAGAAGAAGTGATTAGTGAATTGAAGCAAGCTTTAAGGAAAAGTAGTCATAAGAGTCTCTGAAGAACCTTTTGGTTGGGCAGGAAAATTCCCCTTTAAAACCCAAATTAGTAGGCATGGGCTTCAACCCGAAAAGATTGGCAAAGAGTGAGCAACAGATGGACAAAAAAGTAATAATGGGATAAATGCAGTTATGTTTTCATTTCAATCTTACCTTTTTAAAAATATATATATTTTTATGCTACTGTGGGCTTGATAATATATCAATTATTATGTACGACCATTAAAGAGACTAAAAAGCTTCTAAAACTACCCTGAAAAGCTAATTGCATGTTTTACCAAACAAGGTTTGTAGCTTTTTGGGATTCTAACATCTGTTAAAAGCTCATAACTTCTTAATTCTCCTAAAGCCTCTCAAAGAAACACCCCCCAAGATTTCAATATCAACCAAAAAAGGGAATACGATTTATAAGATAATAAATTTAATTGGCCCCGTACTCAACTTAGCTGGGTTACCTTGAGACTTTTCCAAATCCCAACAACTAAATGTCCAATTAAGTGCCAAAGAAAGCATTTACCAAAGCAACCTCTCGATCAAAGACGAGAAAGAAAAAGGAGTATTCCATGTCAAACCGACGGTGCAAGCCTTAAATATTGCTTAAGCCGTTGACGTAACAGTCACTTGGAGTGCAACTACAGTATCTTAGTCATCGCTGATCACATGTGACCTTATGTTTTTTAAAAGGTGACAATAACAGCAAGCATGCTAGGAATCAAAAGCTCTTTAAATAGTAGACATGACCCACTTTGCGTGTGGGCACTTGAGTCTCTCTACTTTCATAACCAAGCATGTTAAAACCACGTTCAGTTGGCATCCAAAATTTCCAGCCATGTTCCTACAGATATGGTCTGGAGCTTCTTTATATCACATGATCCCACAAACAAACAACTATATAAATAGAATGAATGTAACGGCGCAATTGTAACGCTTGATCTTCGATATCTGGGGTTTTAAGTGTAGAGCAATAAAGATATGTAGATTTTGCCACATGTTTTGTTCATGAATTACTAGGCTATTGAGTAGTACGTAGTATTCGGTAGGTTGTAGGGCAATACTACTGATAGTTTCTGTTATTACAGTTTAAAATATTATAAGATAATGAGGACAGGGGTATCTTGACTATGTTCTAATGTTAATCCTGTACGGTGAAACTTACCCTCTGCATGTTTTTGGTCGAACTAGTTCGTGTTTAGCTAAACTAGATTAAGCTTGAAAATTATTTTCATCAGGTTTATATTTTCCTTGGCTTACTCTCGTACATAAAAAGAGTGGATGAAGGCTAACCATAGATTTAGATTTAAGCCAAGACAAAATCCCTATTTTTCATATATTATGCTGCATACAGCTTTTTTTATATATTAACTGCATTTTTACTAATCCCAATACGAGATTTCCTAATTTACAGTTAGTACCCTATCATCATTTGACATTTCTTTGTTCTTATACCGAATGGATAAATATATGCATAGGCACTAACCATTTTTCTTTTTGTACTGCACCACAAACTTAGTACTCTCTTTTTCCTAAATGTCATAATCCCGAGATTTATCAATGTGTAGTTAAAGACTAGCCCTTCAAAGATGGTTGATACGGATTTCTTTCTACAAGATAAGGGAGATGTGGGTGAAATCCAACCTTACAAAATACTTTCAGGTGAGGCAATTTAACTGAGCTTCTCTCTTTGGAGTAGCCTGTTGGTTTTTATGGCATTAGAGAAATAAAAGTGCTTTTGAATCTGACTTCGCTTGGCCGGAAGAAGATAATAGAACAGTTATGGAATACGTAGAATAGATAAAATGAGCAAAGGCAGTGGAAAGTTGTGTGTTTCCAACACAGAGATTACCCATGGGTAGTTTAGTAGGGTGGACAAAACCACCAGAAGACTGGGTCAAGTTAAACACAGATGGAGCAATCAAACAAGGAGCTAATATTGCATCTGTTGGGGGGATACTTAGAGACCGGCACGGTCAGTGTTGCGGTGGGTTTATTCAACATATTGGAAGAAGCTCGCCGCTAACTGTAAAATTCTGGAGAGTCCAATTGGGACTTACTCTAGCTTGAACACTAAATTATAGACGAGTCATCGTAGAAGTGATTCTTTAGAAGTTATAAACATCCTGTCCTCATCCAATATAGTTTTATCTGATAAATTTTTTTTGGTAACAAGTACCTGTGGCTTAATCCAACGGGATTGAAAGGTACAATTTCAACACTGGTTGGGTCGGCTATACCGGGCCCAATCATAAGTCCAAGCCCAGCTCCAAACGCCAATCCAGCCTCAGGCCTAAGTGTTAACGGCCCATTCACAGACCTTTTTTGGTCCTACAAAAAGATCCAAATCCCTATATAAAGGACAACTCAGTCGTAACGCAGGTATGAGAGAGAATACCCAGTTCTTTTCGATTATTGTACCTTTCCACCCAAAGAAAAAAACTGACTTAAGCATCGGAGGGGTTCGCCGGAGACCAATCCCCGGCACGCCTTTATTATTTTGCAGGTATCTACCAGCTGACAACCCTTCAATTTCATGGACCCGAGCAGTAATATCTGGCCTCGACAGAATCCGGCCGAACCAAGCACGTACATCGTAAAAGGAACTAATGTGCAGACAATCTAGCCTCAATCACAGCCCTCGTCAATCTAAGACTGTATATTCTCCGAGAGCTTCCGATAACAATAATAGAACAAGGAGCGTTGTACCGCATAACTATGTGCTAATTAGTTTGTACTTTTTGAGCTTTTGGTTTTTATCCTTTGTAATATTAAAAAAAAAAGGCGAGCTCCCTTTTCACCAACCATCAACCCGATTTTATGATTTAATATGTTTGATTATCAGATTGTTGCCTGTCAACCAACGAAAGATCATTGCTAATTTTACCAAGACACCAGAACGTCTGGTTCAAAGTTATTAACGCAATACTTAGGTGCTAAATTCCCTACAATTTTATCGAAATGAACAATTCTAATAACTTCAATATAACAAAGAAGCAATTGTTTAGAACGAAAGAAGGTGAAGTCAACACGAACACGAATATTTACAAAAGTAATATACCTTGTTATATACTATAGTCTTTATCTCTTCCCCTGATGGACCAAAACAATGACAAAAGTAATATAGAAGACTAGAAACATTATCATTGAAGTTAAAGGTGATAGGAAGTGACTAATGGTGGTAACCTATAAGCTACCAGGAGTCTAAGACCAATCACTAACATGGATAAGTGTGCAGCCAGATGTGCATAATAGAATTCTAATATCTTCCAAAACCTGATGCAATAGACAAAAGACTATGTCCCTTTCCCTCACAGAAAATGCACTGCGTGGAAAAGTAGATGACGTTGTTTTGTGGAAGGAGAGAAATTGGGGATTGTGAAAAAGAGATGCATGAAAGTAGGGGCAGAAGGAGGACTCTGTTGGATGCCAGGGAGTGGGTGGGCGTGGTCAGTATGTCACATGAATGCTTCATAAACCAAAAGCTAAAAAACCAAAGAAAAGAAAGGTAATTATATATAAATATAGCGCTCAAGAATCTAACTCTAAGTTTAATTACTCTTCACAATGGCTTTACAAATTTAAATTTCATTAGATAAGTTAATTTTTCTTTATTTTTTATGTTCAAAGTAATTAAAATTATAAAGGTTTAAGAAAATAGGCAGATTGGCCTAAATAACATTTTATTTAAGATATATATGTTACTGTGTACGAATTGGTCTGTGCTCAGAATTGGTTGCGTTGCATTGCATTGTATCGGCTTGTTTGTCGGCACAAGTTTGCCTAACGTCCTCTTCACGAGAATGACCATTTCCATCTCTACTTGTTTTCTTTTTCACTCGCTTCTGTTTGTATTTTTGTCTCTCGCAATCTGTGCTTCATTCTCTCTCTCTCTCTCTCTCTCTCTCTCTAAGTTTGCATACATTAATTAACTTAGAGAAGATCTTGTTCGCCATTGGCGTACTATATGGCAGTATTGAATGATGAAATGGGCAAGCAAATCATTACCTTGACTTTAAAGAAAGCACTTGAAAGCAGTCTTTTTTTTTTTAATACCACAAAGACATGATTTTAAACCAAGAAAAAGAAAACATTGAAATTATCAAGGAAGAGACTCCCCCCCTTGTCCTTAATTTCATGGCTCATGATAATCCTTCCTCTCAGTCCAACCAAGTCGCTAACATTTATAATGGATTCTATGATCCAACCTATATCAACCATCTCCTTCAAGTCAAAGGAAAAACATGCCTCCACCTGAAAATTCAACTTCATACGATCCTACTTTATACACCGGCCTAAGGGAGTAACCACAACATGGGAGTACTTTGAAGCTCACAAAAATATAGTAAATCAGTTGTCCTCCTGATTATCCTTTAAGACTATATTGCCAAACTGCATAATGGTATACGACACTTTTGTGATTCATTTTCTTAGTTGTAATGTTGCTGCTCAAGCCATGGCCAAAATCCAGATTGATCATCTATGCCACAGAACATGTTGCTGAGGCTTTCTTCTTTGATCATTTGATCAATCTTCTGGCATTGAACTTCAGGCCTTGAAGGGTTATGTTGAAAGAATTGAGCCACACTTGTGGGCCTCATGGATGATGTAGGAAAAAGTGGTCGACTTGTTGGAGGATTAGATAGAGGACTATCACTGGCTGGTGTTCTTGAGATATCCAACTTTATATCAGAACTGTCACTTCTGTTGCTGCATGAACCCTCAGTTTCTTTATTCAGGTTAATTGATTCAGTTGGTTCTCTTCCTTTTAGTGTCAATATCTGCAGCCATTAATTGAATTAATCAAGAAGAAACTTGCATGGTTCACACAAGCTAGTAATTAGAAACATGCATGGTTCACACAAGCTAGTAATTAGTTCCTCTTTTTTTAAATATAAAAAGTCAGCTGAAAACACAAGCAATGTGAGAGACAGAAGTGAAGAGAAATGTAGAGAAGAAAGGAGGTCAGTTTTGAGGCGGGGAACTTGGTATGATTGGAGACATCTATCTTCTGGACCCTTGATTACCAAAATTAAAGAAAGATCAATTCATCAAAAGGTGTTCCCTTTTCATGTTTTCTTCTCTTCTTCTTCATGTTCTCTTTTGGTTTCTTTTCCTTTTTCTTTCTCCAGTAGGGACAATCAAGGAGTTGCACTAGTGATATTGATTGCAAAAGAAGCTTTTTTTTTTTTAATTTTTAAAGGCCGTCCTAGAAGTTAATAGCAAAGAAAAGGTCCAACGAAATCATTGAAGAAGAGAAAGTCAGCAGCATAAATCATGAACAAATGATCAAAAGTTCCAAATTATGGCTAAATAACATGATCTTGAAGGCATAATAGACTTAAATCCCACAGAAAAACAAAAGATAAGACACATTAGGCATATTCACTAGAGAAAGCAACAAACTCATCAAAACTTACTGTACAAACTACAATTCAATGCAATAAACTAACCTCTGCATGAAGTTTCTGATTCTGAGTTTGGAGAGCATCATTATCGGCTTTCACGGCTTCATACTGTCTCTTCAGAAGATCATAATCTTTCTCAAGTTGCTTGGTCTTCCATCTAGCTCTCCTATTTTGGAACCATATAGCAATCTGTCTTGGTTGCAGACCAAGAGCCCTAGCCAGCTGCATTTTTCTCTCAGGTTCAAGCTTGTTACCCAGCTCAAAGTTCTTTTCAAGTGTCTTCACTTGTTCCATGTTAAGTCTTCTCTTTTTCTCTCCTGCTTGTGAACCATCATCAGACAAGTCATCCTCTCCATTAGCCTCTTCGTGACACAAATCAATTCTTGAAAATGACGTTGATCTTTTCCCGAGAAACGATGCAACTCCTGCAGTACTCAAAGAAAGCACAAAAGAGGTGAGACACCGTCAGGAACCTATCCTCAAAAAGTGGAAGGAATTGAAGGGAAAGAATATAGATTATACCCTGAAAATCTTGGGGCGGTAGGATTGGACTGAGAGAAGTGGGATGTTGATGTTCATCTTCATGTGGGGTTTGAAGCATGAAATTTGCTGGGAAAAAAGCCATCCCATTGCTAGACATGACCCAACTATAAGCTTATGCTACTTGTTTTGAAAACAACTTAGGCAATAACCTGCCTGCCATGTTTTTAAGGTCGAAAGGAAGTTGCAGACTTGAAGTACCAGAGCAGAAAAAAAAAAAGAGGAAACCTTTTTTCACTCAAACTGATCAAAAGGAAAGAAGAAAACTTTCAAGCCAAGGATCTGCGAGAATTGGGTTCGATTGACAGCTTATTTACCTTACTGCATTTTCCTCGGAAGAGTTAATATTTTTCCATAGGATGTATTCTCAGAGAAGAACATGATATGGACGATGATGGAGAGAGAGAGAGATGCGCGAGATGATTCTATAGTTCCCACCTCTCTTTATATGAAGAGAGAATTCTGATATTTCAATGCGTTATTTTACTGCTAAAAGGAAACAAACTTTTATCCATCCGCATGAACACTACAGAGATGGGAGCATCAAGTTGTTTGTTAAAAAATACCCTTTGGGATTTAGTCCGATAATGATCGCTTCTCTACACATAAAAGTTATAAAACCTTGATGAACTTTGGAATTTTAGATGAATACGGTGTTGTCTGTGCATATATTCTATAAAGTTAGACCATCCAATAAGCTATAGTCGTTTTCACTTTTCATGGTCTCAAATCATACTCATAGTTACTTCAGAGACAAAAAAATTGATGTGTGCTAATAAAGATGGGTGTGTTCGGATAAGAATTTAACTCTGGAAGTAGCATAACTTTCAATTTGCAACTTTTTTGCAAATTAATTGTGATAAATTATGACAGCTAATTAAGGGCAACTAGAGGCTTTTAAAACCTTAAAACAAGTCGACAATGAGAATTCGCTTCCTAACGCTAACGCTACTTAAAACTGAAGTAGTTTATGTGAAGCAAGAAGTTACTAGAGAGAAAACAGAAATGTCTATCCTCCTGAGGCTTAAAAAGGGATTGCATTTGTGTGCGTGCGAGAGACATAGAGAGAGGTGTGTACTGACGCAGGAATCTAAGGAGAGATGGGTCCAAGCAGAGGGACAGGGTTTGCTACCTAACCCACCAACAGGTATCGTGCATCAGGACCAAGCTCTTTTCCATCCATCCATATTATCTCTCCTTTTCCTGTCTATCTACCTGTCAATTTCCCTTTTTTTTTTCTTCATGAAGATCAAATGACTCTTTTGTATGCAAGTGTGTTCGAAGAGAGTTTTGTATAAATACGAAAAAAAAAGCCTGTGCCTTGTGACAAGGAGAAAATCCCTCTCAAATCCCTCTCTTCCTTTTATATACCACTGCTGGAACTGTTTTTTTTTTTCGTTTTTGTCTTTGTGTCCACAATTTGTGCTGTTCATCTATATCTTAGTGCTCCTCTCTCTTCTGCCACTCTCTGAAGAGAAAATTCATCCTCATAATCGCCTCTCATTTCCCAGTCAATACTGTTCCTATATATATATATATATATGTATGTATGTAATATGTCCATAGTAATGAATTTAATACGATTCATACAAGTATAGACAATTCAATCTGACAGTCCCTCAAATCCCTCTTATGGGGTCTATAAAATTCAGTTGTGAAATTGTGAAGAGTACTCCTTGCCATATAAAATTCATTCAAGTGCATCATCTAATCAGTGCCAATTATTTAGATGTTTCCATCCCTCATAATCTACTGCATACTAATAATTAGTTAACTTTGGGTGAAATTTATTATCTGAAGGTGAAAAACTGCTGAATTGTACCCTTTACGTATGTATCCATATTTATTACAATGTTGTGTGTGGCAACAAAAAACATAATGAAGTCTCCCATATAAGCCTTTTAAACTACTGGATAGTATGTCATACATGTTTAAAGGATAAGAAGCAGATACCAACTTTAATGCAAGAAGGACGCGAATAGGTCAAGCTCATTAAACAGGCTTGTATTACTAGTTGTTTATATTTCTTGTATGCGCAGGGGAGATGATCTTCAACAATATTGAAACAAGACCAGCAATATGTTAACAGAAGAGTAAGGTTTAGTTATACATATTAAATATGGATAATCCATTGTTGATTTAAAAGATTTTTAAGGAAAAGAAAAAAGAAAATTAATCCATGACCGCAAGTATTGTTATGAATATATTCAAATCCCATAATAGAATGTGTTAAAAAAAATCTTGAAGAAAAAATAAGTTCTGTCTATTAGATAGAAGATAATGAAATATCAAAGTCAAATATGCAATCTAAAACTTGATATTTGGCTTCTCTGATCCTTAATTATGTTTGACATATTAATCCTTGTGGAGGTTGTAGTAGGTTTAGAAAATATAGGCCATTAATGATTTACATGGGAGTGTTCGCAAGCAAGAGACAGTCACAAGAAAGCCTGAGTGGTACTCAAAATAGGTTTGTTTGATTTTCAGTGCGGAAATGGTGTCTGCACCAGCCAAAACCACAGTGTTTACTATCTGAGGGCCCAAATGAGGAGAGAAATTCTCTTCTGTTCTTCTCTTACTTAGAAATCTATTCGAAGGGGTAAAGATTCACGTCAATCAGTGAAACGCACATGTACAGTATTACTATTTGTGCAATGTAGAATTGATCAACGTTGTAGAGGTGATGTGAATCACAAATAAGACACTGCAAAAGGCAGCTTTCAATTCCACAGTTGCTAACTGTTCTTTTCTCCTACACTATTCTAGCATCACTGTTTTGATAGAAAGATGACAGACACACTTGGGCCATATGAAAAGAATTTAAGTATAAAAAAGGGTTTAAAAAAATAGTCATAAGGACAGATACCAGAAATTTTCATAGGTGATGGAATTGGTTGGGGTTCGATTAGTCTTTCATGTGATTGAATTGTTTAGAAATGAAGGGTTGTGATTTGACATTTAGGAAAGCTACTGGCACTCGTTCATTTCTATAACCTTTTTGTTTTTGCCAACATTTTCCCCTGTAATCGATCAATGTACACCTATGAAACAACATCCTACTGTACCCAGCTATCTAAGTCTGTTTCTTTTCTTTTCTTTTCAATGGTGTAAAAACTTCTCGTCTAATGTTTTTATAGCTACAAACTCAATCTTTTTCTTAGACTCAAATTCCTGACGTCATTAGACGCCTCTCTTATTTGAGTTCATGAAAATTAATCTTCTCGAAATTCGGAACAGTGTATTGCACCAAAATGATAAGAAAAATGGTAGAGTTGAATTCATCCAAGTTTAATCAAATTTAATGTAATAATAAAAATATAAATAGTCTAACAAAAAGTTAAATGTAAATATTCAAATCTGAAATAAGGAAATAAGCAAAATTTTCAGACTTAATTTAATTGTTATGTGAATTTATTTCTTAATTACATCAAAATTCATTCAAGAACAATATGTTCCCATTGAATACATTGTAATGTAAGTATATTTTTTTTGTTGAAATTGATGCAGATAAGAGGATTAGAGATGCTTAAGATCATCTAACACCTTCAAATACAATCTATCAATAAATAATCCATTTACATCATATTATCGTCATCAACACCTAATTAAAATTCGCTGGATCGTCGGAATCCATTTAAATTATATAGCATATTTAAATTAAAATTCTTTATAATTTTATAATTTAAGAGTATAGATTTAAAAACTTACCCCAACTTTCTTGAACTAATAATATATTTATCTGAATATTTCAATTCAATCTTAAAAGTTATACAAAAATATTTCTTGTGAAAAGAAAAAAGAAAAATTTAAAACAAAAGAAAGTAAATAATCTATCACAAATTTTATATGTAATTTACAAATCACAAAAGCCTGAGAAAGTAGAAATTCATCATATAAAGTTTGAATGAGCATTGCGTCGAAATTTCCACCATGGAAACATTTCTCGAGTACTTGAAATCACCCATGGGCTTATTCTTTGAACTATATTTTGCAGATTGAGAAAGAGTGACTAACACCATCTGTTATCCCTCCATAGTTGTACGTATCAACCCACTGATAATTTTTTTTTTGAAAAAATGTGTGTGGTATATTATTAATATGGTCCAGACCACTATAACTAAAGTAAATGTTGGTTGTGTAATAGTACTGATTTATCACAAAAATTATATAGTAAATTGTAATTTGTATAAGGATTGATGTTGAAAACATCATCTTAGGCGAAATTGAATTTAATGTAATTTATGTAACATTGTATTTACTAAAATAGATCAATTTATTTTTTGGGCCTTTATATATATATGGATAATAAGCACCAACTTGCAGTAAAGAAAAGGTTGGTTTTTATGTTTGTATAAAAATGAAAGGAAGGTGAATGTGTGTAGAATGGGTTGGTAAAAGATTGGGAAAATCATTGGCAAAAAGGCTCCTTTATACTTCAACAGGGGAGCGTGAGGGTGAGGGTGAAATCCAGAAGGCCAAAACGAGTGGGTCTCACCGATCTGCGTATTGAGGAGTGTTGAGGTCCCACTGAATTACTTTAGCTTTTCCAAAAGACAAGCTATCCCCAGCCCTCACACCTTCACATGACTTTATTAGTTGGGAGCTGAAAGTATTCCATTTCAAATTGGGTGGATCCATTCATGTTCCTACTTCCTATCCCAAAGTCTTCCTTCTCTCTGAATCTATCAAATTGATCTTGAGAGCAAAAATTTTCAAACTACTGAGCCATATCTCTTGATTCTTTGGCCATTCTCTCTTTTTCCCTCTTGTGCATGTAATATTTTCTATCTGCATAAATTTCATTATGTTACATGATCTATATGTGCTACTGTTTGAAATAAATAAAAGGAGGGAATTACTTATAATATACACATTAACATAAAAGAAAAAAAAAACTTGTTGCGTCTTTTCATACACATTGCCTCCTAATGCTTCAGGGCTGTTCAGCTTACACTGATCCTGCCCGCACGGGTAGCTCAGTTGGTCATTGGAAAGGAAAGTGAGTCCAAAGTTTTGGGTTCGAGTCTCGGCAGCGGCAGTGTGGGAGTTCATCCAATGTGGTGACTCCTTGTGCGCACCGAGCACTGGGCCGCCTTTCTGAGAAGCTGGCTGGGATCAGACCGTGATTTACCTCCCTCACACAATGTCGGGCCGGAGTGTGGAGCGCCTAGGGTGGGCGTTCCACCTTTTAGTCCAAGCTTACACTGATCCCATCCCATGTGCCCACACCTAGTTTGGTTGACGTCACTCTCTATTTTGTTCTTTGGAATTTTCTTTATTTTTATTTTCTCTTTCCAACTTCTGTGCCAGCTGAATTTGCACCGATAGTGATTTGTCAACCACTGGACCTGTTATGTTTCTGTTTAAAAATGTTATTTGATCCTGTTCGTGGCTTTGCTCACCTTTTTCCTCGGAAGAGAGGTAAGCACATTAATCAGGACAGTCCTTTCAACTCGACGTCGGCAATCTTTGATCGCCCACAAGTAGCAACGCCAACCTACAAGCTGGTACTCGAAAGCAAAAGAATTTTAAGAAAGAATATCCAAAATAAAATTTCGATATCTGGTATAATCGTTTTTTGTTTTTGTTCTAACGATTGCATTTATTCTGCTATTCAGTTTGCATGTTTAGATTGGGTTCGTTCATCAGTTAAAAAATCTGTGTTATGTATTTAAAACGCGTACATATGCATACTAGTTCATGCAAAATTGGAATCACACGATCAACCAAGGATGTATTACACCTCAAGTGGAATGGAAGGACTTAAAAAACAATTGATCATCATCGCTTTCACATAATGGCTTGACCAGGAAATATCCGACTCTTTCGCAGAATGTGGATGCAAAGTATGACATCGTCGGTAACCATGCATATGACAACCCAACTAGCACGTCTGGGTTAATATACATAATAATCTCCTAAGTTTGTCGTCATTCACCGAAAGTAAATTAACCTGTCTGAATGGATATGCCCCCTTTTGCAACGAAATTTAGGAAAAAAAAAAAACTAGTAGTTTCCTTTCCTTTCGATTTAGTAGCCACCTCGTAAGTACTTAAAGAACTCTGGTTGTAAAGATTTATGAAATGAATTATTATTTTATTTCATCCCCATACCTGTTTATATACATTTGGATGATGAATTTGAATGATACAATAATAACATAAATAAATCTCACTACAATAAAATAACACAATTTGTGACGTTTAAAAAATATTACAAAATGTCAAAAAAGTCACATAATGCAATTTGCAACGTTTTAAAAGATGTCACACAAAACGTCGCGGAATGTGTGTAAATAAATGGTTTCTGCGACGTTTTTCATAAAACGTCACAGAAAATACGGACATTCTGCAACGTTTTAAAAAAGTCACTGAAAGATTGGTCTTTCTGCGATGTTTTTTGAAACGTCACGGAAAGTCACATTCCGCGACGTTTTTATTATTATTTGTATTCTTATTAAATTATTATTTTTCCATTTTTCGAAAATCATTTTAATTTAATAATTTTTTAATTTTAATAATTATTTTTTAAAATACAATTTTTTTATTCTTATTAAACAATAGACCTAAGCAATCATTAGTTGGAAAACTGTTTAGCAACTACAAAGGCATACGGTGAAAGTAAGAAAACTTAAGTGCCAAGCATTTTGTTAGATCAAGCGGTTCATCCCAAAGGGTTATAACAGAAACCCTGCAACGATATAGAAATTACCATACAAAACTATGCAATGACTTGAGTGTATTAAATGCATCATTTAATTGAACAAATCTCATCAATAAATATAAGTATTATAACCAAAAGTTTAACCATTAGCACTATTTGGACCTAGTGTCTTGATTGCTCAAAATATTCCAAAAGTAAGGAATGTAAGGTGGACCTACGTGTCTTGATTGCTCAAAATATTCCAAAAGTAAGGAATATAAGATGGAAACAAAAGTCTGATATATAAAACTTAGGCAGCACCAGCTCCCTTGCCCTTCTTCCTCAGGATCTTCTTCATATAAAACTCCAGCTCTTTGCCTTCCAATATGTAAACCACTGAGCTTAGTCGCAGGTGGAAACATTTGCATATTTTCAACTGGTTTGAGTCCACCATATTGAGCAAAAGAAGCTCCAGTGCTTCTTGTCTCTCTTTTTCCAAACAGGACACTCGAAGAACAAGTGCTACTGATGCTTGTGATTGATTTCTTGTGCTCGTTTCCTGTCTCTCGTCTACAAAAGCTTGAAAGTTTTTATATACGTTAAGCTTTGGGGTTATCAAGGAAATAAGAAAATGCAAGAACTGTACTGTAATAGCTTAATTTTTCAAACAAGTTCAGGCTAATGAATTTCAAAGTCCTATGACACAGAAAAACATATTTTTAGTATTTGGTATCTATATCTAAACACATTGTCTCCTCGAACAAAAAAATTGTAAGAAATTAACAAGTAGAAGCTCAAACAAAAGACAAGGTATCGTGAAGTTATTGAAATCACCTGGTTCATCAAGTGAATTGGGAATTCCATTCCTTTTCTGAGCCTTCTCATCCAAACCAAAAGTTTCACCAGTACTTCTCAAGTTTTGCATAAATGCCACCTTTTCAAAACCCTTCACGGGTAAAGAATATGCCCCCTTTCGCAACAAAATTTAGAAAAAACTAATTGTTTCCTTTCCTTTCGATTTAGTAGCCACCTCGTAAGTACTTAAAGAGCTTTGGTTGTAAAGATTTATGAAATGAATTATTATTTTATTTCATCTCCATTCCTGTTTATATACACTAGGATGATGAATTTGAATCATATAATAATAACTTAAATAAATCTATGGTTGTGATGAATTACGATGAAGCAGAAAGTGTTTAACAACTCATATTAGCTAGCCATTGGATTTTCCTTTATGCCTTCTTGTCTTATAGCCCTATTCAAACTAAACCTAGTTACCTAGGACTCTGAACTAGGTTTAGTTTGGAAACCAAAAGATTGAATCTTGTTAAAGTGAGACGCTTCTTAAGAATATCAGCAAGCTGCTCTATAGTACTTACATACTTGATTTCTAGAGATCCTTTTTCTACCTTATCCCTGATGAAATGCACATCTACATCCTCTATGTGTTTTGTTCGTGAGTGAAAAATTGGATTTTGAGCTAGTGATTGAGCTCAATTATTATCGCACCATATAGTCGATTTGTGAAGAAAAGAAAACCCTAGCTCAAAAAGTAATGATGTGAGCCATAAAAGTTCAGCAGACACTTGAGAGAGAGCTCAATATTCAACTTCAACTGAGAGCTCGATATTCAACTTCGGTACTTGATCAAGCTATTATGGGTTGCTTCTTGGAGGTCTAGAAGACCCCCCCCCCCCAGGAAGACACAATCACCAGTGGTAGATTTCCTATCATCTGGAAAGCTGGCCCAATCGGAATCATTGTAGGCTTGAAGGTCCAGAGGTGTAAACAAAGGAAGAAAATGCAATCCCAGACTTGAAGTGCCTTTCAGGTAGTATAGGACTTGTTTACAAGCAACTCAATGAGTATTGAGAGGATTTCCTAAGAACTAGCTTGTTTTGTTTACAACGAAGCTTATGTCTGGTCTAGTGTTACACAGGTATTGAAGTGCTCCTACAATGCTGCGATAGAGAGTTGGATACTCAAAAGGTATGCCATCATAAAGTGATAGCTTGGTTGCTGTGGTGATTGGAGTGTAGCAAGGCTTACATGAGGACTTGTTGGCTCTGCTAAGTAGATCTTGAATATAGTGGTTTTGTGAAAGGTATAAACCATTGCTATTTCGATAAGCCTCAAAACCAAGAAAATGATTTATGCTTCCAAATGTTTTTAATGCAAACTGAGACTTTAATTGATTGATGACTGTATGAATTGCTTGAGATGAGTTTCTTGTGATTAGTATATCACCCATGTTGTTGGACCCCGAATTTTTTCTTGAAAAATTTGATTTATTAAATGAAATTAAATGTTGAATTGTGGTGAATATTTGGAAATTTAATGAGGAAATATGATATGATTCCTTGTAATGAATGAAAAGTATGAATGAATCTATGAGCATTTGATGAAATGAAAGACTTGAATTTTGTTGTATTTTTGTATATGCTTGATCAAGGAGTAATGTTGTATAGGGTTGTAAATGAAAATTATAATAAAATTGTGTTTGCTGTGTTTGGAGGATTTGCATAGCTTTAAAATGATGTATCCTAGATTATGTCTGGATGTGGAACTTGGAGAATGTGGAGGATTGAAGTTTTTGTGCAGGTGCTACCATTGGTGAGAATATTTTAAGAATATGGATGGTTGAAATTTAGGGGAGGTGTTGTCAAGATGAAATATGTGGGCAGAAACTTTGAGTGAAGTTTTGTCCCTCATAGAGTTAGAATTTGACCAAAAGGTCTCTTAAAGATTGTAGTTTAGGTTTTGATCTTTTTATTGAAGTATAATGTGCTATTTTTGGATGTGGGAATTGAAAGATATGAATGCTTGAAGTTTGGATATTACTTAGGTGATTTTTAGCATGGCAGAAACTTTGATTGGAAATTTGACCTAGTTAGAGGTTGAAATTGCTTTCAAGTCTTTCATGAAAGTTATAGATTGTGATTTTTTCTTTCCATTGATATAAAGTATGAAATTTTTGGACTTTGTAATAGGAAGTTATGATGTTTTGAAATTCTGATGCTGTGTAGGATGAAGTTGTCGGTCAGCCACCTTTGTTGTGAACTTTTGACCCTTATAGAGACCAAAATTATTTTTGAGTTCTGCATGGAAGTTATAGATAATTCTTTTACCTTTCTATAGACACCAAGTTTGTAAAATTTGGAGTTCTGGGTCAAAAGTTATGATATTTACAAGTTTTGGTACTGTTTATGAGGAGCTTGTCGATCGGTCACCTTGGAGTGAACTTTTGACCTCTTTAGAGACCGAACTTGTTTTTAAGTCCTTCATGGAAGTTGTAGAGCTGTCTTTTATCTTTACATTGATACCAAGTTTGTAAAAGTTGGAGTTCTGAGTCAAAAGTTATGAGTATTAGAATTCAAAAAGTTAGTTTTAGGCCAGGCCAAGCGCCCGCTCGCCCGCTCGGCAAGTCGAGTGTCCGCTCGCCCACTCGGCAGGCCAAGCGCCCGCCCACTAGCGCATGCGCACCGCTCGGCCGATTTTCAAATTTTTTGTCTATTTTGACCTCTCTCCATTCTTTTGGCCATAATTTTTTTGTCCGACCTACGATCTATCTAATTTTTGAAGCGTTGGATTTCTAAAACATCCCTCTACCTCTCCATGAAAATTTATGATTTTTGAGATCAATTTGAGAAAGACCGATGGAATCAAATTGGGATGATCGATTAAAAGGTTATGAGTTAGATATTTTCTGAACATACTTCAATAATTTGGAAATATCTTGAGCTATAGAGCTCCAATTGATCTGATTCTTATTTCAAATTGAACTAGAGACATGGATCTACAAGTGTTCTCAAGGAATCGAATTTCAATTTTGTCCCTAAGATGTTCAATTTCTGGAGTGAAGTTAGGTATAGAGTTCAATCTTGGTTTAGTATTGGTCTGAAAGTGTTTTTACCATAACTTCTTCATTTCTGAACCGAATTGAGCGTTTTTGATGTCATTAGAAAGGTAAGACAATTAGTAACATTTGTCTAGAAGGAAGTTTTATCAAATTATTTCATTTACCTGATTGAAATAAGGAGTTAAGATGTCAGTTTTTAAGGAAAAAAGAAAGGGCATTGTTGAAAGTTCACTTAAGGTTTTAAGTTATAAGGCTTATATGTAAGGGCATAAGGATCTTAACTCATTCATTAATGGCAAGTTGGTAAATAATAAGAGTGGGCTTTAGTATCAAGAGAAGTGATGCATGACATTGGGAGAGAAAGAACAAAGAGAAAGAAGAGAGTAGAGAAGGAGAGGTGAGTGTTCAGTGGCGATGGAGAAAAGGAGAAAGAAGCAAGAAACTTAGGGTTTGATTTTTGGTGAGCTTCAAGTGCGTTTTGATGTAGTTTCAAGTGGGAAAAATGAAGAGGAGCATGTGTTTGTATCACTGACGTGGTTTTGTTTTATTGTGTGATAGCTTCAAGGCTATATAGGCCATCACGAAGCACTCCTTTGAGCAGAACCTTCCCTGTTACCTTGTCCTTAAACAAACAATTAACATCAATAAACTCACTAGTAATCTTGTTATCTTTGGTAAGTTTAGAGATGCTTAGTATATTTTTGGTTATATTTGGAACATATAGGATTTGTTTCAGTGCAAGAGGAGTGTGTATATTATCTTGGAAAGGTGTATGAGATGAGCCTACATTAGCAATAGGGAGGCAATTACCATTACCTACAATAAGTTGGTCCTTGCCAGCATACTCTGAGTTGATTGAAAGATTGTTATGGTTTGTTGTTACATAATTTGTAGCCCCACTATCCACAAACCATATATTGTCATTGACTGCTTCAGAAGAGGGATAGCATTGTTGATTGAGGTCCAAGTAAGATTGGGGGTAACTTTGTTCATTTTTCTTTGTAGTTTGATGAGTGGAGTTGTTCTGTTTCCATGATCATGTAGTATTGCCTTACCATGACCATGTAGTATTGCCTTACTATGATATGTCAAACCGTTTATGACATGTTAGTGCCTTAGGTCCATGTTTGTGGCAAAGCTGACAAAAAACTCTATTCCCATTCTATCTACCTCCTCTTCCACGTCCTACTCTACCTCTAAATCCACCTCTTCCACCTTGATTTTTTTTAGGTATGGTTATTGTTGTTGTAAATTTCAAAGTTGGAAATAGGTGATGAAATATTTGTCTATTCAATTGTATTAAGCTATCCTATCCTTGTTTGATGCATCATGAGAGAGTATTGTACTTTTTATAAAGTTGAAGTTTTCATTGAGTGCTTTAAATAAACCACAATAGGGTCATATTCATGACCAAGGCCATTGAGGGTACTTAATATTAGCTCATATTCTGTGATGGTATGTCTAGCAACTTGGGAGTGAATCTCTTATGGTTTTAATTTTTATGTAAATATTCAGGTATAGTGTGTGATCCCTTTTTAATTGTTGAGAGTTGATGTTTTAGTTGCAGGACTCTAACCATGAAAGTTTGAGCATAAAGACTCTCCAGGATTTGCCATATTTGGTAGGATGAGTTATAATAGTTTACCTTTCCTATCATTTCTTCTCCAATGGTTGATAGCAACCAACATAATAACAACTACTCTATTCTATGCTATGCTTTGTAATCTAGGTTTTTGGTGGCTTGATCTATGTCTGTAGTCATGATGAAACTTTCAAGCTTAAGAGCTCTTATGGTTGCAAGAGTTTGTTCTCTCCAGTTGATAAAGTTCTACCTATCAAGCTTAATAAGAAGATTAAAGTTTAGGGTTTTTTCTAAGACGGGAAAATCAAGAGAAGGGGTAGAAGATTGTGAAGCATTTTGGCCATTAGCTAATGAGCCAGAGTTTGGATCCATCGATGTTGGTCACAAATAATGCTTTGATACCATATAAGGATTTATGAAAGGAATTGCTAATTTATTTCATCTCCATTACGGCCTGTTTGGTTCACAGAATAGAATAGGCATGGAATAGAATAGTTATTCCTAGGAATAGAAAAGATGAGGAATATAAAAGAATATGTATTACATTGTTTGGTTCACGGAATATAATAGATTGAAAATTTCTATTCTAGTGTTTGGTTTGAAAATTTAAACTTGGAATAAGAAAGAAATAAGTAACAAAAGACCAAAATGTCCTTATTATTATTGTTATTATTATTAATGTTAATGTTAATGTTATTTATTATTATTATTATTATTATTATTATTATTATTATTATTATTATTATTATTGTTGTTGTTGTTGTTGTT
>JANZLC010000003.1:12510712-12527649 GCA_026413385.1 Erythroxylum gracilipes
TTTTCCCTTGGGTACGATATCCGGTTCTTACCGTTTTATATTACTTGTCGACGGGGTGCACTTGCCTCTAATTGGTCTAGATAAAATTTAATTGTTTTGTTTAGACCGCAACAACGTGTACAAGAAAATATAGCTAAGAAACATTCATATTCCAAGTCACATGAGGTGACTTAACTAGCCTATATGAACAAGGCTCAGTATGACCAAAAATATAGTCGTGTTGGTAGTCATGTAAAGAAAAACACAACCAATGACACACCCATGTTTCAGTTCATGTGTTATATATCACCTAGCCTATGTGTGTATAGCCTAACATATCCAAAGCAAAACCATGTTGTTCAAATAAACATTTATTATAAATGTAAACGGAGATGCAAAAAAATAATGAATTTTCCAAAATTATATAATGGTAAAGATTTGTAAAAATAGAAAAGTAAGTAAAAAAGAAAAGACCATAACTCCTTAAATACAATATTATGAGTCCTTAGAAAAAATCACACCTTCATATATAAATAATCGATATTTGAAGGAATAGGCTATATAATCAATAAATTTACATTTTAATATGCATATAATTAATGAAGGATATGATTTATATGTATCATTAAATTATGAATGATATATCATATACAATATTTGGTTCTTCTATTCAAAACACGAGGATCAAGTAGAAGAATAAAACTTAACTTAATAGTTTTGTCATTTAAACCTTTGAATCTTCTTTTTATGTCAAAACAACCACAATATTAAACCCACCATCCTACATTTGGTACTTAATACATTTTCTATTTTTAAGATTGTTTATAAACATTAGTAATAAGTGGTTGAAGTTGAGCCTACAGCCTATTCAATCATTTGGAAAGAAAATTCCTTTTAGACACTTATACTTCACTACTTTCATACATTGTCTATTCCAAACATTCATAACAACCTACACATATATATTACCAAATCATACAATATATTTTATTTGTTAATTAAATGGAATGAAATGGAAGTTTGTATTTTTAACCCTCTCTTTATTATCATTGAAATAAGTTTCCAAATTTTCCTCTTTAGCTATCATTACATGTAACTAACAATATTAAACATGTAATTATATATATTATTTATTATTTAATAATATCAAGAAAAATATTTTTATTCTTATGCTACCACATGCCTTAGAGATAAATGGGTCCTTTAATTAACATCTTTTAGAAGGGATTCAGTATGCCCAGAAAAATCACCAATATCCCCTGACTTTATTACATTTTTTATTTTCTTCTTTTAATATGTTATACAGTTACACAAAATTTGATTCACTTTCAACGATATACCCAAGGGCTTATAAAAAGCTAATTTTAATTTTTGTATCGTACTAATATTATCAACATCATCATCTAGAATGTTACTAACCTTTATTTTCATATGTCATCTAACAACATCCTTGTGCCACCTCTTAATAAATATATTTTTACAAAAATTGATTAATCTTCACTATTCAAAACATTGAACATATGTCGATATATAATTCCTTTAAATTCAATCAAGTAGCTACACTTGGCTAGTAGCTATGACTCACTTAATATGACTGTGTTCAGGTCGACCATATTGAACCCTTCACCCCTCCTTTACCTTGTATAACTTGTTATTTCCTCTACTTCAACTTTTGCTAACGTCATAATATATCACATTTATTAGTTCTTTTTGTACAACATGAAATAGGACATTAATGTATTGCTTTTACAATTCCTTGTCAATATCAAATCATGCCACCAATGATGTATTACTTCTTATATGTAAGAAATCAAAATATATTTCTTGCTAAATATTTTCATTGATTAATTCTTTACATTGCTTGAAGAATTGTCCTAACATTCTATGAGATTGAATATAGCCATTAAAGTAAGCATTCATCCATTTACTTCTTTATGTTGCCAACATTCCTATCTAAAAATGTCCCTTAATAAAAACTAAAGCCTAACTTGTATGTTTGTTAAAAAGAGTACTTATGAATTATTTCTCAAGTCAAACTTTATAATCATTTCATTCAACTTTATCATAAATTCTTCATTGTTGTTAGCATCAACATAGCATCCATAAATGTATCTTTCAACTTCTTATATTTCTTGTAGGCACCAAGCTTTTTCAAATAATTTCTTTAGTATGTGAGTGAAACATAAAATATGCCTTACAATAGGGAATACCTCATCAATGATGCTACCTATACTCCTACACTCATATGTAATTATAGCGTTAAGTGACTTCTAGTTCATGTACCTTAACCATATATGAAAAAGCCAATAAAAATTATATACTACTTACGATGCTTTACAACTTATATTCTACAGCTAATAGTCTACAGCTAAAAATTATATACTACTCATGATTCTTACTTTCTAATAGTCTACAGCTAAACAATATATACTACTCATGATGCTTTACACTTATATTTCTGCTAAATCATATCTTAAATATGCTTTTCTAAAAGTTATGACGTTTACAATTATAATGTTTCATTTTATTAACTTATTATGTGTGCTTATCCATTATCTCCCAGTCACACATAATAGAGTTAATTTACTAGAAAGAAAATGATTTTGCATTATTACATACTTGTCTAATATCTCATGAGACCAACATACTATGAGAGCATATTGTCACACATTTGTTAGGAATATATGACTTCTCAACTAATGAACTGATCCTCAGGTAAATTTAATATGATATACCCATGATCATTTATTGCATCAATCATCATCTCATTCTCATTATATAAATATTTGGTATTCGTTTTTGCTTTCTACATAGAAGGTGAGCCCTTTTAAATACATATCAATGCAAACTTAAAACTTCCTCATTTTTCAATCTTTTGAATCAAATTAACTCATATTTCTATATTGTCCCATTATATCAAGTCATTCATGATTTTTTAGTAACATTCTAAGATAGCAAACATTAATTCAGTTCTTTGGCATTAGAAATCAAGTAAAGAAAGGTACTTTAAATTTGAGGTTCACATAACCTTAAAGGACCCTAACTCAATATAAGTTAAGAATATAACTTATATTATCCTTATTGGTTAAAAATGCATGTGTGGCATGATTTATGCGTTAGAGTATTGACTCTCTTTTATTAAAGTGTACATCTTTCCTTCATTATTATACAGATGATAGTCTAGGCATATCTAATGCCTAACTTGAGTTCACTTGTGTATTGATTAAATCCATCCTTCAAAACTCACATCTAGCATGTTAAGAGAGATTGGGTGAACAAATCATTTCATTGGGTTATGTCATTACTAATAACCTCTTACACCTTTCAATGTACTTCGCATTGACACTAGTGTTTTAAGCCTTAAGCTCTCATTTATCACCTAGATATATCACTTAAAACTTGTCTTATCTCCATTCATACAAAATAATAGAGCCAATCACCCATGTGGGAAGGTATCTCGTATCTGTCTAAAGTAATTCTTGTATCTACAGCTAAATGTTCAACATAAATTTAACATTCATTCTAAAATAAAAAGCTTAATTCAAATGCAAGCATTCTCATAATTTTAAAACTAATTTTTTTGTTAAAATTCATTCTAGAAAAATGTTGTTCAATTTTCAATTAAATATGCATTACATCAAATATTCAATGGAAAATAAACTATTTATCATTGATAACAAGTATCATGAATAGTCAGTAGACATATTCTTTCCTCTTTATGCTACTATATCCTTGACATAGTTATGTTTGATATATATATGTATAATTTGATATTTTTATTTTAGCTCTCTAATATTGTCTTTCAATGTACTTATTCATACACAATATAGGGTGCATAAGACTGCTGATTTATTCAAAATAAAGAACCACTTTTATCTTTTATTCTTTTTGTTGAATCTGTGTATGTTGTTTATTACTTAGGTGCTCACCTTTAGTAATTAACATCACAAAACACTTTATTATCTTGCATACAAAAAATGTTTAGGTATTCCATCAATATATATACATATATTAGTAAGAAATCTTTACTTAAACGATTCTTAGTGATCATAACCGCAAAGGTGTATGTAGCCTTATGCATATTCTTCATTTTGATCATGCTTGATAGCCAGTTTGTTTATTCTTATGACAAACTACTTACTGTCACTAGCTACCAAAAACATATCACTTATATGAAACAATAAAATTACACCTTTATCATTCGATCTTTTAACATGTACTAAGTGGTCTTTTCTAATCCTACTGAAATGATACTACATGATTATAATATTAAGGTAATATACAACTTACTTCAAGACTATGTAAGACCATAGATTGACTTTAACAATTTGAGCATACAATTATCTTGGTCCTTCTGTATGAAATATAATGGTTATACTATATAGATTCCTTCATCTAGTTCTTTTTTTAAAAACATAGTCTATACATCTGTTTGATGTATATTAATATCCATTTAATTACAAGTGCTAGAATCAACTAAAATGATGTAAACCTCATAACAAATGAGAATTTCTTCTTATAATCTATCTCTTCAATTGTACGTATCTTTTTTACATTAGACACATTTTGTATCTTTCAAAGATGCCAACAATCTTTTAATTAACATTTGAAAAACATATTTATTCTTAATGACTACACATATTTTCAAAAGAGTATCTAGGTTTTATACTCAAATCAAACAAATTAAAGTTTAATCTTCTTTTATTGTCATAATTCATTCATCCTCAAAAGATTATCTAGATAGAACCTTTTGATATTCCTTGGCTTATTAATTTCTTTTGGAATTACCACAAAGGTTATTTCTTTCAACTTCAAAATTATATGAGGAATAATCTGCTCATAATATGGGTATAATGAAAATTTCAGAAATGAATCTTTCTACATTTATATTGCTCTTACCCGAATTAGATAGTGATAAAATGCTCCCACTGGGTTATAATTGTCATTAATCATAAACTAATTCATCATCTCTTAAATTGATCTCAATTGGATGAATATCATTCAATTGGTCTTGTCTTGTAAGATCATTTTAAATCAGATTCCCATATAAAGATAAGCTTCGATCTTTTTTGGCTTTGGAAAATCATTCATTAAGAATAAGATATCTTGTGACATAAATTCAATTAGTTGTTTATTACCATGTTCACCTTTGAACATATATCCTTTGGAATGTTCAAAAAATATATTTCACCTCTAAGCATATATCCTTTGGAATGTTCAAAAAATATATTTCACCTCTAAGCATATATCTTTAAAAATGCTCAATAAAGATCTTTTAAAGATAGTCTCCTTCCCTTTGGAACCTAAATTTCCATACTTATAAGAACATGAATATAGGTAACAAACATATTATCAAGAAATCATATATGGTTAATTAGGTCCATTACCTATCCATATCTCATATTATTTTAGGATATAATTTCAAAGGCACCCTATTAAGTACATATTTGATCATTAATGACACATCACCTTAATAGGTGATAGGCAAATGTGTATGTACCATTATAAACCTAACCATGAGAAGAGTGTTATTTTTCATCTCTACACCACCAACTTGTTAGTGGATTCAAATGATAGTCATTAACTGTCCATTCAATATTCATCACATTACCTCTTGATTAATCAACTTGATCAGTTCTTAAAGTCTTTATCAACTTTATTTTGATTAATTCTTAACTAAATTTATATACTTCTTGAAACAACAAAATGTTTCAAATTTTGAGAAATTAAATAAATATAAAATAATACTAAGTATAATTATTGATAAATGTGATGAAATAAGTCCTTTTATGTCGTGCTCTTATATCCATTTAGCCATATATATCTTAATGGTTTTGGCTATTTTGTTAGCTAGACAATTCTCATAAGTAAACTATTCTACTTTCTGTAGGTCTTCTAAACAAAATATGCTCGACCAATCAATTTAATTGATTTTATCCTATATAACCTAATCTAGCATGCCACAAATTGGCATAGATATTATAAGAACTAGATGATTCTATTAAACAAAAGTCATAATTTTATTTGTTTAAAAATAACAACTAGTATCACAAAACCATCCAATATAAAATCATAACTACTATAATTCTGAGAAATGTTTTGTTTCCAGCATTGTGGAGATTAACATCATATCTAAGGCTAACTAAACATGACATAAGCAATATTTGCTCTCTATGGAAGGTTCTTTTCCTTTCCTAATCTAGTTGGCCTTATTCCTTCTTGAATTCCTAAGAATTGTGGAAGGCTTTCTTTCCAATTTTCACTTAGACTTATCATAGTGCTTCCTCTTCTTAGTTTTTAACTCCTTATTAGCATAACTTAGCCATATACGTCATAGTATATAGCTCAAAAGCCTTAAGATGTTTATCAATAAGCGCCTCATAGCATTTTATATCATCTTAATATCTATATTGTGGATTGAGTTCATATTCATATGCTCTTACTGTGGAGGCAAAAAAGTGTAACAACTTACACTAGCTCAATATAAGATGAGACATAACTAACATTCCTAAGTTCACTATGTTTCACATTAGTTTCATATGCCTCAGCATTAAATTATCCTATCTTATATTCTCGTTTATAATTTATTTATTTATTATGGTATATACATGTAGACATATATGTCAAACATAAAAGTGATTGATCATTATATGGTCATTAAGGTGCCACTATAACATGTTACTACCGCAAACCATATGTCCTTGACATAGTCATACCTCTTGATTTTTAGCCTAACGTCATCATATATGTTGTATAAGCTAAAGATTTTTTTTCTTTTACATGAGACACGTGCCTCACAGTTTTCTTATATTGAGTCATAATGTCCTTTTTAAAAACGACTATGATTTCATGTAATGAGACAATATACTTTTCCCCTTTCAATACATATTAGGATTTCATATTTCCAAATTCTAAATTTTTTCCATCAAATTTTTCATCTCTAATGAATCCTATGAAAAAAAAATTAGCTAATTAGTCTTTTCCCTCAAACATATATGTCCATAATGACACATTTAATAGTGATTGTTATCAATTTCAGTTAATTTGATCCAATCTTCTAAATAAAAACTTTAATTGTTTTCACAATTATCTATTGAATCAAAAGGTCACCAAGCTTCCAATCATCATCCATATAATAGTTAATATATAAATAAACATTTTATTTAGATTTATTAATTTACGAATATCTCAAGTATAATAAGTATAACATATACATATAAATCAAACAAAACTAAAAGATCAATGCATTTCAACAAACACATAAAATCCAAATTTTAATAGTTACTATAAACAAATAATGCTACGTAAGTATCATTAAACATTTAATGAAAATTGACTAAGACTTTTGACTAAAAGTATAAAATTTAATGAACTTTAAGAATATGAAATTGAACAAACTCTATAGGGAATTGTGTTAATTAGTTCTCTAGATGAATAATTAAAATTCACTTCCGTTATTAGTTCTATAATATCCTTTGATAGGCCACCAAAACTAAAACCTTTAGACATCTCTCTTCTCATATGCCCGTTGGAAAAAGTTTGCACCACCCAATATATGTGTGAATATAATCTGATGGAGTATTTTGCGCTCTAATTAACACATCTCTATGTTATAGTATGAGTGTTTTGCAAAGTGTTTTATATTTTCCCATAGGAGTGGAAAATCCCTAATAACCAACAAAGATGAGACCTTGTATCATGTTATTCACCAATATAACATGTAACATTAGGTCTATCCTGGGCACCATAAGACATTGATCCAATTGTGCCTTTATAAAATTTACACGATTTTGTTAAGCTGGAGTTTAGATTGAAGTTAAGGTTCTCACTATAACCATTTTCCTTAAATGAATTTAAGGAAAAATAATCTTCACACTTTTGAATAATAAGTTAATGTGTCTCGTAATATGAGCAAATCATTAAAGCCAACAGTTGAAAAAACATTAAAATTTTATTCCTTTTGAATCATTAAATGCAACGTTTGATTTACTTAATTTAATTCAATTAAAAACTTATTTCTAATTTATTATTAGACTAATAATTTTATTTTAATTAGAAATTGTTTCTAATAGTAATCTTATGAACATTCTAATTGAAATTTAATTAGAAACTTATTTCTAATTATATATATTGTTTAAATAGAAACTAGTTTCTAATATTCAACTTATGAACATAGTAATTTAAATTTAATTAGAAACTTATTTTTAACTTAGAGTGAACTAATCAATTTTAATTTTATTATTCACTTAGAAACTTATTTATAAGTATCATTAAATTTATTCAAAAATTTAATAAATTTAGAAACTCATTTCTAAATTAAAAATTAATCATTCTTACTCATCAAAATATTTAAATCCATACCATATTTCATTTAAATTCAAATATTAGCCCATTTTAACCCAATATTTTAACATTTATAAAATGTCTATAAATATGCCTACATCAAATTTATATAAGTTGTAAGGTGCATATAAATGGTAAGTAGTTCGTACTTTACTAGCATAGGTTATAAGTTCAAGTCTTTAAAATAGCAAAAAAAAGGTAGAATTCTTTCTCAAAATTTTTAATTAAGATTGGCCCCAATGGACTTATGGGTTCAAAACATAATAAGATAATTAAGGCTTCACTTATTCTTGTTTCCAAGTATTTATTCTTCTTACTACAGGTGTTTGTTGCTCTAGCACTCAAAAACTTGTCCTCTTCTACTTTAAACCCTAGCCACTGTTTTTTTTTTACCAAAAATAAAAAGGTCACTTTTGATCCTAAGTTTTATATCAATTGACAAGTTTAATCCTAACATTCCAGAGTGAATAATCATAGCCCTAATATTTAGATTATGTTAAATTTTGACCCTACCTTAATGAAAAATTTAAACCCCTCTATTAAGTGTCAGGTCAGCATTGACCTATCATTTTAAAGAATATTTTTATTTTTTTTATGGATTCTTGTATCACGTCATTGTTGACGTGGCAAGGTGGGACCATTTTTTTAAAAAAGTATTAAATTTTTAATTTATTTATAAGTTTGGGATTCACTTTTTTAGTTAATTTATTTACCCTCTCGTCCATTCTTCTTCTTCTTTTCTCTCTCTCGCCTGATGACATGTTTGACGTGGAATATTGTGACGAGCAGCTGCCGAAGAAGGAGGAGGAGGTACGAGAGGAAGAATTATAAATAAAATAAATAAAAAAGGGTCACACACTTATAAGTAAACTAAATTTTTAATATTTAAAAAAAAAAGTAGGTCACACCTTGCCACATTAGCAATGACCTGATAAGGGAGCCCACAAAAATAATAATAAATATTTTTAAAAATGTCATGTCAGCACTAACTTAACACTTATTAGAGGCTGGGTTTAAATTTTCCATTAAGATGAGGTCAAAATTTAACGTTTTTTAAATGTTAAGATTATAACACTCTAAAATGTTAAGGTTAAAAATGTTGAATGGTGTAAAACTTAGAATCAAAAGTGACCTTTTGCCATGGTGGGTGCTTAAGTGACTGTTCATAAAATTGCTATGGTGATTTCAATGGCTACGATGGGTTTATCGTTTCTATAGCTGAAGTTTTTAAGTATTTAATAAACAAATGAGTTTTGTAAATATTTAAACTTCTTTGTCCAGATTTTCACAATAACAGGACACAAACTAAAGCCTTTTATTGTTCAGACATAACATGAGTGTGAATTCAAATAAATAGTGGCTTATCCAGATAAAACAGATATAAGATGACCAAAGAGATGATTCTCTCTCAAGGGCTCCATCAATTAAAACAAGAGACAATGAAGTAACCCATACAAACACAAATATGTTTGGTCATCCTAACGCATAAGCTAACAAAGTAGACCATAGTTCAACTTTTGTTCGCTTCTTGGAAAAGGAATATCACGTCCTTTTGTGAATGTGATTTTGGTTGTAATAAAAAAAAATAATCTGTAATCTATATTCAAATAGGAAATTTGTATCTTTAAATTCTCAACTTCTAAAATCCATTTTATTGCCACGACCGAAACAAATTATTGTTAGCAATTATTCTTACACCAAAGATTTCACATTAGTAAATAAAACTAAGATCAAATATCAAACTAATCAATAAGATCTATTTTCAAATCAACGATAAAATTCATATTTACCATAATACAAGTATATGAAACTAGCTCCGGTTATAGGATCAAAGCATACTTGTTTCACTTATCAGGAATAAAAATCACTTATAAAATTTTTGCTTTAATTCACAAAGTAAGAGACTTGCAGTTTGCATAACTCCTTTTCCATGTTTTTTTAGTGATTTCAATTTTTTTTTCCTTATCTACTCATTTATCTTTATGATAAAGCATATGTTATAAATGATTTTCTAAAAGTTGTGATGTTTACAATTACAGCCGTCATGCCATTACCTTATTATATATGCTTATCCATCAAGTATATAAATCAATATATAGTAGTACATACTAAGTGGACATGAGCACAAATAAAATTTTAGGGCTGGAATAGGGATATTAGATCTTCTTCCTTATCCTTCTCTTCAAACTCTTTTTCTCCTGTTGCTTCAAACTCCTACACATTTATGTTTTGCTCTCAAAACAAATCATTATAACTAATGCAAACATCTTTCCATTTAAAACTTATAATACATGATTATGATTTAAAAAAATTATAATGCATCTTACTTGAACCATAATACTCCTACCAAAAAAAAATGACATGAAAATAATTTCTTCATACAATACTATTTTAACTACTTAATACATTTATCCTTATCTTGCCAATTACTAGTAGATCATCTATTACTAAACAACGAAATTATCTTATCATTTTTTATTAATTTTTAATTTTAACTGGCACCCACGGGGCTGCGGATGACGAGACGACCATCCATGAGAAACAAAATTATAGCTCTTTCCGGACCCTCTCTAGCTACTTTGGGTGCTTTATTTGGGCCCGAAAGTAGTTGGTAATGCCTTATTTATGTGATATTTAGTTTTATGTGATAAGTCGCCATTTTCTTGACTATACATGCCTTCCATTTTCAAAACTCTTCATCAACTATCGAAGAAATGTACAATGTATCAACTTAATTAACAATGATTGTGTCGATTCGTAAGGTTTCACGAGTCCAAAGTTATGGCATTAACGTAATTAAGGTAAATAGGTCTAAATAAGTGTATATATACGTGATAAAGGCAATATTCTTACGGATTACTGTACTCTCTCTCTCTATCTCTCTATTTTTATCACCCAAAAAACAAAGAAGAAAATAAAGGCAAACGAGTCGCTGCCTAGCATACAGCATGTCCAACACACTAATTATCACATAGTCAAAGACCACGACGTTTTCGTCTTTGCATGTCTTTTGTCGTAGAATGGCAGCCGCATGGAGTCCATAGTTACTACTCCTCCCCCTAATTCAGGCCTGTCTAGCTTACTGAAAACCGACAAATGGCGCGATAATATGTAAACTGTCTACGGCAATTTAGCCTTTCACCTCTTTTCTTGGAACTTGAATGGGACGTAGAATTTACAAGAAATTCCTCCGTAAGCCCGTTGCATGATAATGATACATCTATTTTCAAGGATCTCCAGGCGGATAAATGTGATTGCGGTAAACCATTTATAACAGTGTGTAAATCTTTTCTCTTAAATTAATTTTTAGAGTAAGTTAAGTTTTTTAATATAGTATTAGAGTTTATTTGTCTCGTTGATTTGGGACAGTATTTAGTTCTATCCTTTTGTTCAATATATCCAACAGATATTTAACTCTGCTTTAGGTTGAAACTCAGACAAATGTGAGTTCATTCAACTATTTATAATAATATACAAAAGTACCTTTCAAACTAGATTTTAGAAGTGAGTTAGTACTTTTAACATCTATACTCACTTTATTTCCAATGTGGGCAAGTACTGGCTCAAGGTGATTACCACGGCTTGCATGCATGTTGATTATCTTGTTACTTACTTTAATAATTCCATCTTTTAGTATTATCCTCTAAAAAGTGAATTCAGTGCATTCCAGAGAAAACCTCAACACCTGTATAAGATCTTGAAACTAAGCATCTAAACTTGAAATAAACGTGGGAAAGAGACAGGAATTAAGTTCAACATCAAACTTTTAAGTTTTAAGTGAATTCACGACTAAGATTTAAGTTTCAATGAAGAATATTTACACTTTGCTATGAAATACAACTTCCAAGTTAATTCCTCTCGCTATATTTCTCCTCACTACATGCATTTTTATTACATTATCACCTACAACATTTGCCCAAAAACTATCGTAATTATAAAGAAAAATGCAAAAACATAAATTAATATGACGGGCTCATTTCATAATAGAGGCGAGGCAGAGAAGAGTGTGGGGCAAAGTCACGTGGTAGCATATCGGCTGTCATTTTCAAAGATTGACAATTCTGGTCCACCAATTCTGAGGTTTGATAGAAAGATAGCAAAAGTAAGTGTCTCAAATCGCAGCAGGGAAGCCCCTGAATTTGACGATTAGACAAAATGCAGCTTATATGCAGCATAACCATCACAATCATCACTTAATATAAATTGAATATAATCAGCGATAACGTTAAATATGCTGGCCTTAAAACAGTAAAGCAAATTTGATGAAAAGTACACGTACATGTACCCCTTTTTATTACACGGATTAATAATTACTATTGTAAGTAGTGTTTAAAAAGGGTAACTTAATGGTACAAGACCATGCTAAACCCTTTTCCCTTGTCCTGGCCTCCCTAATATATGTAGAATTAGCAGTAGAGAAAGAAGTGCCAAGACAAAAGGTGGATGATATAGTACTCTATATTACATAAGTAAACTCCTAATTATGGCTGCTTGAACACTGTTCGAGTCAGTTGAAGCCAGAAGTTCTGATAATCGGTCGCTAAGATCATCCACTTCCCTGTGCAAGTTCCTAATATAGTTGCAAGTCTCGTGCAGCACATTTGATGCCGAAACCTGTTCAGGATAAGCAAGTCAAAGAACATTAGTGACTTTAAGGATTTAGCTGAAGACTGAAGTAAGCTTGAGCGTAATTAAGCATATATAAGCATAGGAAACTCTGTCTCTCTCTCTCTCTCTCTCTCTCTAAATATATATATATGAGGAACAGTTAATAGCTAGGGAACAACAGAGTCCCACACCTCAAGTTGTAGTAGCTAAATGTGCTACAAGAAAATAAATGAGGCTGTGGAATTATACGACTTATCTACTATATTGAATGAAGGCCACACAAATATGGAATGGAGAAAGAGATAAAGAGAGAATGAGAAAGAGAGAAAAAGATCAAATTATATACCTTGTCGGAGCGCCTATTGCGAATCTCAGGAATAAGTTGTTGCAACTTGGACACAAGATCGTTGATCTGATCATCAGTAATCCTCGGAACGCCTGACTGCCTTGAACGAGATGTTCGGCTTGACATTATTGGAAGACTATTAAAAAGAAAAAACTGTCAGTTATGTTAACCGAAGTTATGGAAAGGAACTAAAAAGCAGCTGTAGCTAAGCTCATGCTTGCGAGACAAAAGGGTGAAGTGGGTTGTCAGAGAGCAACAAAAAATGAGAGTGAGGATGGATATAAAAATAAGGGTAAAAGAGCCTAACGAGGTGGACAGATTTTAGAGACAAAATGGGAAGGTAGGCATGAGCAAGGAGGCAGAGAGAAAATGCGAAAGAGGACTAGGGAAACGGTGGTGGTGGCAAAGAAGACAAGTGCATGGGAGAAAGCAGTGGGCTATAGAGCTTGTTATTAAATAGGGTTTTGAAAGAGAGAGAGGAATCTTGTTATAGAGATACGCCATACTGTCTTTCTCTGAGTGTCCCCAAACTGGGGTTAGTGTTTAAGTGGGTTAAGATGTTTATCAGCCATCGACCCGGGCCAAATTGTGTCACTCTCAGGCAGCAAGCAAGCCCACGTTATCTTATTACTTCTTGTCATTTGAATTCTTACAGCAGTCTCAAACGGTAACTTAAAAACCCCTCGTACGTACAAATATTGAGATTTAGCAACAAAAAAAACCCATACGTTCATATCTAGCTATCTCCAAGCAAGCAAGAGGATTACATGATGTTTGGAACTATATGCAAAAGTTTCATAGCAACTAGAAGGAGCCTGCATGACAATGTTGACCAGTTGGATTAAATGCTCCCATGCTCTTCCACATTTCAGGTCACGACGTGAGAAGGGCACGTGTTGTCTCGTTATCGTTGCAATATTTCACAGATTTCGAACCCTTACTCTGTGGTTCCTCTTTGACTAGTTATCGCAATTTGTGTTCGCGGTTAAAAACGGTCCCTAATCCTAGAAACACACCTTTAATTTCCCTGTGGCTTCAATTCTCGATTGACAAGGACGTTAATTTTGTCACTTTAACTAAAACCTGGGTCTTTGTTTCTAGTTAGTGAACTTAATTACTTGGATACTGAAACTTCTATTAACTATTGAAGCGATAACGTAATGGTCAATTCACATGGTAATGGGATAGTTTGAAGATTTTCTGGCGAGATTGGTGGCACGAGTCGGTCCGTCGAGGTTAGGAAGGACTTGAAAATCGGAGCAAGGAAGAGTGTTCAGGGTACATTTGTTCCATCATCAGTGAAAACTGTCAAATGCTTTCTTTCAAAAATCTGATTCATAACCTAAATTATAAAATCAATACCCAACTAAGTTACTTTCAGACTTTCGTTGAAACATACATAGGAAGCAAGTTATTCGTCTCCCAATCCTAACGTTGTGTAAGATAGAGCTAAACTCAAATTCAGTTAACGCATTTATAATCCTAGCACAAATCGTATCCATATAAGTAGTGAATAAAATATAGAAAATAATAATCATAGAACTCAAAACTAATTTCAACTAAGTTGAAGAATTTTGTTTTCGATTGCAATAACACTTTTTCTTACTTAAGTCAATTAGTCCAAGAATAAGTGACTTCGCTTATGAATACTTTAGAGTTGAGAAAATAGTTATTGGTAAATTTAATAAAAAAGCTGTTGAAAAAATATTTGTTGTAAATTTAATAAAAAAGTTAGAAAATGAAACATTTCACTAATCGATATACTGAATATGTGAAAATTAAATAATATCTAGTAGAAATGTTACAAGTGAACTATAGAAAAGTATAATAACTGAAAGCATTTCTTGTTGAAATATATAATTAACAATAGTTAATTTTTGCAACAATATCAAATATATGATAAAATTAATCAAACGTATGTTTAAAATATTCATAGAATTGTATATAAAAAATTAATTGATGTATAAAAATTATAATTTAGGAATAAAAATGACTAAGAATATTATAAAGAGTAAATAATTTTAAGCCAATAAATTAGTTAGAACCAGTTGATCAACATCTTTCATATTTTCAAAATTAAAAAAAATTATCTCTTTTTTCGATAAACATCCAAGATATATACCTAAATATGGACGTATTAGTACAAATTTTTTTAGTTGACCATAAAAAAGTTTATATAGCAAGATGAATATGTAGAATAAACTATGTACAAAAATATTATAATTGTAGTAGGGCTCCTGAATGAAAGGAAATACAAGATATCTATAAACCCATAGTAATTACTGAGGAAAATAAGAGTGTTATAAGTGCTATTAACTACTTAAGTGTTATTTATTGAGTACTTAAGCGTTAAGTTTAAACCAAAAAACTGGTATGGGTCTCCAAAACCAGTTCTTCTGGCAGCGTCACTTAATTACTAAATTAATTTAAGTTCCATCTCTAGTACTGATAAGAAAATTATAAAATAAACAGTATTTCTGACTTATTCTATGATATAGACTATAATATTAACAACCAATTTTCAAATTGATCATTATCATTGCCTATAAATTAGACAAGTAATAGTGGATAAACTCACAAAATAAATTAATAAGACAAAAAGTTATAATTAAGAATGTTAAAACTTACAACTGTTAAAAAAGGGGTTGTCTCAATACATAAGATTCTCTTTTTTGCTAGGGTTAGGAAAGGGTGATCAATTATTTACAACCTTTCCATCGTAAGATATGATTTATCACAAAGATAAAAGTTGAATGAGAAAATTTTAAAATCAATAAAAAAAAGTGTAGAAAGAGTTTTGTAAATTTTAAGATTTGTGCAAGTCTCTTATCTTGTGAACCAAAGCAAAAATTTGTAAATAATTTGTGTTCAATTGACTAATAATACAAGTATGCTTTATGACGTTATTTATAAATGAAATTATCTTCAACTAACAACAATGGTCCATTTTTTAGCACGGTCTTGCTTCATGTTCATCCCTTTCTTCTAGGTTCTTTGAAATTCCCACATGCATAAGGAAAATCTTCATCGACTCAGTCTCATAAAACATATACTTTCGGGCTTTCCATGTGGAAAAAGCGGACTATAGCTAGTGTTGGTGAACTTATTATAACTACTGATAGAACAAATGATCAGGTCGTATCGTACATGATTGATTAGTACAATTAATTTATATAGTTACACTCGAACACTATAGCCACTCTCAAGAACACATACAATTGTTCTTGATAGAACAAGGCGAAATGTCCGTAGTTGTTCTTCTTTAATGCATATGGAATGTTCATGGTGAAATCTTTTGATTTGAAGCATGAAACTCATATATAGTATCTGATGGCTTTCTAAATGTCGCGGATCTCATGAATGCCATATTGTTTTAAGTCATGTTCTGTTGGGAAATCTGGATCGAATCTGATCCAACCGCAACGGAATAATCACGAAACTTTTCTTTGATTTTTGATTTCTTGAAAACCAAGATCTATTTAAATCTATAAAATGATTAACACGAATCAAAATAAAGCGTAATTTAATTCGTACCTTATTCCGAAGCTTGATCTTGATCTTGATGCATCCCTCGAACCGTTTTCGAAACCGATCCGTCTCAACCACCGTAGCCGCACAAGCGTCCGGCCTCTAACGGTATCCACAGAATGAGTTGAGAGAA
>JANZLC010000003.1:12561306-12571419 GCA_026413385.1 Erythroxylum gracilipes
TAATTTAGTATACTTAATTAATTCAAGAGTGTAAAAGTTTAAGAAATTATAAATTAAAATACTTGAATTGATAAAATCAACTTGTGATAAATAATTGAAGTTGATGCATATCTAAACATACTATGTTTTCATTTTAAAATTTGGTATTCGTATCAAGAAACTATAAGTTCTATGTGTTAGTGAATGAAATTATGATAATTACTGCTCAATATTTTCTATTTGTATATATGTTATCTTTGTATAGTTATTAATTGTATTTATCTCTTCTATTTTGTAACCAAATTTGGGATAAATACCAAGGCTGATTACATTGACAACATACGGAATACAAATTGCATTTTTCCTTTTGTTTCTTTATCTTTACATAGTATCAAAGCTATTTCTTCTCCTCCTCCTCTAATAATGGCAAATTATATTGTTCCCATTTCATCCTCTTCTACCACACCTTTTGTTATTTCTTCAAATCACTCCTTTTCTGTCAAACTCAATACCAATAATTTTCTAGCCTGCAAAACTCAATTTATACCCATCCTAAATTATCAAGACCTTCATGGCATTATTGATGGCTCTTCTCCAATGCCTGTGAACTCATCTACTGACGCCACAATCACAGTTCCAAATCCTGCCTATGACGTAAGGTTTAAAAAGGATCAGATGCTCCTATCTTGCCTATTTTCTTCATTTACAGAAGATATTTTTCCATATGTAATTGGGCTTTCATCTTCACGTGAAGTATGGATAGCTCTTGAAAATGCCTTTGGTTCAATCTTCCAGAATCGACAACTTCAACTCCATATTGAACTCCAAGAATTGAAAAAGAATGATCTTTCTGTCTCTCAATACTTACAAAAGGCAAAGGCTCTTTCTGATGAGCTCAAAGCCGCAGGTAAGCCTCTTTCTCCTGCTGAATTTAATGTGATTATTTATCGCAACATTGGATTTGATTTTCATAGCATCATTACTGCTTTTAATCTCCGCACTGAACCTGTTTCCTTTTATGAGCTACATGGGCATTTGGCTGCTCATGAAATTCTCTTAAAAAGCTCCATTGAACCATAAGCAAACATGGTTCTTAAGAGTTTAGATCCTATTCTTTCTACACCACCAGCATCCTCTTCTCGTTCTCGTGGTTTCTCCTCCAATTCAACTGGTTTCCACAATAATAATGGCAACAATCAACGCCCTCATGGCCCTTGTCAAATCTGTGGAAAAGGTAACCATACTGCTGTCAATTGTCGTCGTCGGTACAATCCAAAAAATCAAAACTACCAAGGCAATCAGCCTTGGCAAGGTTATTCTCCTCAGAATTCTATTCGGTCCATCACTCCCATGGCACATTATTCTACTGCAAACCGGCCTATGAACTGGTTTCCTGATACGGCCGCAAATTATCACATAACACCAGATGTTCAATCTCTAAGTGGCGTGACTGATTATAACGGCAATGATCTCCTCCATGTAGGTAATGGTCAAGGGTTACAAATCACTCACACTGGTACTGCTTCTCTCCCTTCTTCGAATGGTTCTTTGAAACTAAATAATGTTCTTTGTGTCCCTTCCATTATTAAAAACTTACTTTCTGTTCAAAAGTTCTCATCTGATAATTCATGTTTTTTTAATTTTGGCCTAATTTTTCTTAATCAAGGACCAGCGAACCGCGAAGGTACTGATGCAAGGACCTAGTGAGTCGGGCATGTACACTTTGTCTCTTACGAAACAAGCCTTAACGACTAAATTATTGACCCTTGATGAGTGGCATGTGCGGCTTGGACATTCAAACTCTCAAAAGCTGAAGTCTTTATCAAAAAATAATTTAATTTCTAGTTCTAGCAGTGTTTTATCCCCTTGTTCTAGTTGCTTGTTAGGAAAATTAGCTCGACTTCCTTTTGCTACAATTGAACACAAAAGTTGTGCACCCTTTGATATCATACATTCTGATGTTTGGGGACCAGCTCCCACTCAATCTTATTATGGGCATCGCTATTTTGTTTTGTTCATTGATGATTTTACTCGTTTCACTTGGGTATATTTGTTGAAAAACAAAAGTGACGTTCATAACATTTTTCTGAATTTTGAAAAATTAATTGCAAGGCAATTTGGTGCAAAAATTAAAGCTTTTCACTCTGATTTGGGTGGAGAGTATCAAAAACTACATTACTATTTTCAAATTGTTGGCATTCAACATCGCATTGCCTGTCCCTATACTCATGAACAAAATGGCACTTCTAAAAGAAAAATTAGACACTTAGTTGACACTTCTTTAACCCTTTTGGATCATGCACATCTCCCTTTAAAATTTTGGAATTTTGCATTAGAACAGTGTCACTTTAATCAATGTTTTGCTCAGTCACGTTATTCACCAAAAATCACCCTTTCAATTACTTTTTCATAAGGACCCAAATTATCTTTCGTTTAAACCTTTTGGGTGTGCACTTTTTCCATTTCTCAGACCATATAATTCACATAAGTTTTCCTTTCGCACTACTCCTTGCATTTATTTAGGACTAAGCCCTACACACTCTGCATATCGGTGTTTTGATAAGTCCAGTGGTCTCATTTATTTGGCACGCCATGTCCGATTTATTGAAAATAATTTTCCTTATTCCACCGCTCAATCCACTCCATCAAAGGCTGAAGATTCTGCTCCTTGGCTAAATGTTTTTAGTGTGTCCCACTCTCACGTGGTCTCTCCATCAGTATCTTCCACAGGTTTGAATTCTAATTCTAATTTATCCTTATCCACTAATTCTTCTCATTCTCCAAGTCTATCTCTATCTCCATCTAATAATGCTAATTTGTCTTTATCTCCACATCCTTCTCCACTTACCCTTCAAAGTCCATCTTTAGATACGTCATCCCCCATTTCCTAAGATACCAACTCATCCTTATCATCTCCCACTCACACAAACTTACCTTCATCCTCATCCTCTCCATCCAATTTTAACTCAATCAGCCCATCTATTCCCACTGAAAATTTAGGACTAAATTTAGTTGTTAACCTTATCCAATACCCCAATTCTAAATCCACCAGTTCACCTCAACGTCTTCATCAAATGCAATTATGTCCTACTACCATGTCTAAACGTCAAGCTCATCTTGTCCAAACCCATCCAAACTATCTTCAAACCGAGCCAAAAACTCTTACCCAAGCTAAACCATACCAAGAATGGTGAGAAGCAATGACCAGTGAGCTAATGCCCTACTTGAGAACAATACATGGACCCTTGTTCCTCGTCCGCCGGACAAAAATATCATCAGGAACAAGTGGATATTTTGAATCAAGAGAAAGTCTGATGGTAGTATTGATCGATACAAGGCTCGATTAGTTGCAAAAGGTTACAATCAACAATTTGGCATTTGAAGATCATGAAACCTTTTCTCCTGTTATCAAGTTCACAACTGTGCGCACTGTGTTTTCCATTGCCACAGATCATCAATGGTCGATCAGACAAATTGATATCTCTAATGCATTTTTGCATGGGTACCTTGATGATGAGATATATATGGAACAACCTACTAGCTACACTCATTCGGCCTATCCTGATCATGTCTGTCACTTACACCGCTCCCTTTATGGTCTCAAACAGGCGCCTAGACAATGGTTTCATTGGCTGTCTGATTTCTTACTCAAGATGGGTTTTACATCATCCAAGGCTGACAATTCTCTCTTCATATTATCTAACGGTACATTAAAATTTTTTGTTCTGGTCCTGTCGATGATATCTTATTGACCTACTCAGATGCATCCAAACTAGATTGGTTTCTCAACAGAATTAAGACGATTTTTCCAGTCAAAGATCTTGGTCCTCTTCACTATTTTTTGGGAATTCAAGCTCTTCCCCATTCCTCTGGTCTGCTACTTACTCAACAAAATTACTTGGAGAATCTTCTTGTTGAGACAAACATGCAGAATTCGAAATCATATCCCACACCTATGTCTGTTACTCCAACTTTAAGCAAAGCAATGGGTAGCCCCTTGTCACAGCCTGAACAATATCACCAAGTAATTGGTGCTCTTCAATATTTGACAATGACACGACCAGATATTGCCTTTCCTGTTAACAAGTTAGCACAGTTCATGCACTATCCCACTGATGTTCATTGGTAAGCTGTGAAGCGTCTTTTGCGGTATCTTCGTGGAACTAGTAACCATGGTCTTCTACTCTCTAAAAATTCCAATTTGACTCTTCGCAGTTTTTCTGATAGTGACTAGGCAAGTTGCCCGAATGACCGTCGTTCCACAGGGGGTTATCTTGTTTATCTTGGCTCTAATTTAATTTCCTGGTCTTCTAAAAAGCAACCAACTGTTGCTAGATCTTCTACAGAAAGTGAGTATAAAGCATTGGCAAATGTAACAGCTGAAGTATTGTGGTTAAGCTCTCTCTTACGTGAACTTGGTTTTCCAACTGCTCTATCTGCCACTTTGTGGTGTGACAACATTGGTGCTGTTTATTTGTCTTCGAATCCAATTTTTCATGGCTGTACTAAACATGTTGAATTGGACTATCACTTCGTCAAGGAACAAGTCAAACTAGGGACTCTACTTGTGAGATTTATTTCTTCTGCTGATCAGATTGTTGATATCTTAACTAAACCACTTGGTACTAAAACTTTTCTTCACCTTCGAGACAAGCTTCGTCTTCAGTCCCTTCCTCCATCAGCTTGAGGGGGGTGTTAGTGAATGAAATTCCGATAATCTCTACTAAATACTTTCTATTTGTATATATCTGTTATTTTGTATAGTTGTTATTTGTACTTATCCCTTCTATCTTATAACCAAACTTGGTATAAATACCAAGGCTGTTCACATTAACAGATAGGGAATACAAATTACATTTTTCCATTTGTTTCTTTATCTTTACACATAGGAACTCATTTAACCCACGGATTTTCTTTATCACGACAAAGTCTCCATAGCCTTTTTGCTAACAGAATCATGTTCGTTCTAAAGGTTGATTTAATCCTTAATTATTCATTTTCTTTTGGAAGAAAAATAGTACTCCAGTTGATTTTAGAAATTTTCCCGGTATTTAAATTTTGTCCATGCCATATGAAATCCCTTATACTCCTGTCTATTTTCTTTAAAACACCCATGGAAATGGCTAGATGTGACAACCAACAAACATACAAATTATTAAGAATGAAAATAGCAAGCTGCAATCTAACTCCATAAGACAAATATCTGTTGCTCTAATTGGAAATTTTTTTATAAACTTTGTTAAGGAGAGGTCGACAGTTTGCTTCTTTCAGTTTCTTAATAGAGATGAAAACTCCCAAATAATTAAGAGGTAATTGATGAATGACAAGGCCTACACTCGTAATTACATTTGATGAGGTTTCAGCCCTGACACTTAGAATCTTTGTGAGGAATTTAAGATTACTCCAATTGAAGTTGTATCATTAGCACAGGGCATGAGCAAATCATCTACAAAAGCAATTTGAGTGATATTAAGTTCTCTACATCGGTGATGATACTTGAAGTTTCTGCTTTCAACAATGCATAGTTGAGTCACTGTCTGAAGCACTTCCATAGTAATTGCAAATAGATATTGAAGGACTCCCTCTTTTTCTTTGTCTTTAGTGTAAATACCAACTCGAATTTTCAACCTTCATGAAAGAGATGGACATTTCATCTACATTTTATTAGGTTACACCGACAATATGTGAGAAGGTGTTGAAGGAATTATGGTTTGCTGTTGTCGGTCAAGCCCAAGGGCAGCGTTCATCTAGGTCACTCTCTTTATCTCAACCACAAACCAGTATTTAACATAGGTATTAAGTATGCAAGTACAAAAGAAATTTGAATTAATGCTTGTGAAAATTAAAATTAAGGCTTAAGAGCTTAATTGTTCCCCTATTCTTTCCTGGTTCTTAATTGTTCCTCATTTCAGAGCTTCAGTCATTACTCTCTTTCCTTTACTTCTCTCCACCGCTATTTACCACATATGGACCGAACGTAATGCCAGAACCTTCAGGAATGAAGCCTTGGTTGAGGAGCGCGTGCTTGTAGGAGTTATCTCCCACGTTAGGGAACTGCTCAGCATACACACCGAGAGGAGGTAATTTGTTTTTTCCCTTTCTTTTTACAGGTTTTGTTTTTTCCAAGTCACAGCTTTTGAGGTTCTATTCAGAGAGTTCCAGCTTGCCATGCCCACCCTTAGAGGTGCAGTGCATTTCAGCTTGGCCATTCAGGGGCCATGGCTCCACAGTTCATTATTTTAGTTTCGTCTATGCTTGCTAGCTCTGGGTTGGATTGTATTAGATTGGCTTTCTACTTGTCTTTGTATGCTTGTGCTTTGGCTTAATTTCTAGGTGTTATTGTTCTTATTGTTGAGTGGGTTTTGGGTACTTCTTCCCGTATTGTAGCGTTTCCTTTATTATTTTTGGTCACCCTGAGGTTCTGCTGGATTAGCTTTTACAGCTTCGTTTGTGAACGTTTCTGTACATATTTTAGTTTATAGTTTAATTTATTTTACTGATTTACCAAAAAAAATTGAATTGATGCTTGTGAAAAATTGAAAGTAAGACTTAAGAATTAGTCATCACCAACACTCAACTGAAATCTCACGCTGAGATGTAGAGTTTGAAAAGTCTAATAATACATAACATTACTTCTATTTATTAGAGAGCTAGGTTGTTAAAAAGTACGGCATAAGAATTATTGCGTGTAAATAAAATTTATTTAATGAACATTAAAAAAATTATGGTTGCAAATTTATTTTTATAAAGAAAAATTATATTCATATGAAAGAATCAAATATTAGTAACGTAATCCTTAAATTTAATTTGAATCCATTAAATTTAACTCGAATTAATAATTATGATAATTATAATAAATCATTTATTTATATTTAATTGTTGTGGATTAAATATAAAAGTTAAGTTGGGATATATTTATGTCGTATTAAATAAATTTGTTGATATATATAATAATCAATAAATCACATTAATCAAATAAATTAATAATTAAATCAATAATTTTAATATAAAAAATCATTTGAATATTTTAAAAAATTCACGTGTCAGCATGATTAATTGCCAATTTATTAAAAATTTTGCTTCTTTAATATCAAAACAAAACATAGTGCACGCCACGCAAGCTTTCAAAAGCTAATTAGAATAGCCTTTTCATGGAATAGTTAGCTTCAGGCCACCGTTGTGTGGATGAATTATGTGGGCGCTAAGCTCTGTTTGGTTTAACCAAACGTTCTAAGTACAGATGAGATCAATAGCAACATTTTAAACCCAAAATTTAAAAACTTAGAAATTAATAATTAATAATTTCTACCTCTCCTTTTCTTCATGATATAGAAATATTTTTATATGAAAATTTATAATTTCCATTTTTTAAAATTTAGATATTTTTATCAAATTTTAATTCAAAATTTTTCTTTCTTTTTTTAAATGAAATCAAATTATAAATATGCTAAGAGACTGTTCTTAACTCGCAAATTTATTATCCGGATCACTAGCCATTCCCATCGTTACTATTCAATATAATGAGGATTAATTATAAATTTTTTTTCAAACTTTACTCGATTTTATAATTATAGTCTAAATTTTAAAAAGTGACAATTAAATACTTAAATTTTCAAATTTTTTCAAATCTATCATGACGTTAATATCATCGTTAACGTTGCTGATGTGACAAGCTACATAATATTAATATAAATTTATTTTAATATCATTTATAACAAATGTAGGTCAAAAAATAAATTTAAAATTTAAAAATAGAATTTCACAATTAAATAATAATTTTATAAAAATTTCACCTCTTCTTTTTAAATATAAAATTATGATACTTACTTTCCTAATAAAATTTGACAATTTTTGTAGAGTCAAAACCTGATTTTAACTAACAAAATAGTCACAAAATTTAATTATTAATATTTGATTATTTATATATATGTGCATTTTTATTCAAGTGAGTTTGTTATATATTTATTTTAAGTAATTTTACCAAAAACATCATTTCTATTAGTCAAAAGTAAAATTGCATACCCCAAATTATACTCAATAGGATAAATTCTATCTGTCGGTTATTTTTATGGGGTGGTTGACACTATAGAGTTGCTTGGGATACTATTTGTAAACCAAAAGGTGAAGGTGGATTGGGGTTGAAGAATTGTAAAGTCTATGGAATAATGCTCTCCTAGCTAAGACTCTTTGGAATATCCATGCTAAAAAAGATTCCCTATGGGTGCGGTGGATTCTTGAAGAGTATCTCTGGGGTACGCCTGTGTGGGAGTGGTCCCCGCATCCGCGGGATTCCCCACTATTGAAGAAGCTGGCATTGATCTGTGATCAGTTGGTTGACAAATTGGGTGGGCCTATGGAGGTAGTTCAAACCATGCAGCGACTATGTGTGAATGGTGCGCTCCCTTCGCAAAAGCTCTACGATATCTTGCGCTATTCGACCCCTCGAAAACATTGGATGTCCTTTATACGGAGGAATTATATTCCTCCTAAGTATTCCTTTATCGCTTGGTTAAGTCTTTGGAATCGGTTGCCCACTAAAAATAATTTGCAGTTTTTGGATATTGATCGGGCGTGTGTCTTATGCCCTAGTGCAGCCGAGAGTACTGAGCATCTATTTTTTCATTGTACTTATATTGGGGCTATCTGGCGTGCCATTCGGCAGTGGCTTGGGCTGGTTCGCCCACTGTCATCGTTAGGCAGGGCTATTCGTTGGATCAGGAAGGAGTTTGTAGGGGCGGGATGGAGAAGCAAAGCTATTCGCCTGGGGCTCCTGTGCACAGTTTATATAATTTGGACTACTCGCAATCTGGTTCAGATGGAGTCTGCCACTATTCCTTGTTCAGATGTGATCCTGCGTATTCAAACAACCCTCTATCGCATCCTGTATAAATTATATCCTAGAGACCTTCTTACATTCTGATTGTTAAATAGATGGTCACCGCATGGTGCTTCGGATGTGGTCCTGCGTTTTGCTTTTGATTGTATAGGTGTTGGTTCTGCTGACTGAGCCTCTGCAGTGTGGACCTTGTAGAACTAGACTGCGGGTTAGCTGCTTAATCAATATGATTTTGCTGCATTGGCGTGATGGGATTGCCCTGGTGAGGGATGCTTGCTAACCTTTCTACTTGGATGGCTGATTCTCTCTTTGTGCTTTTGATATGTTTTGATTATTGCGACACTTGTTCTGGGTGTACAGGGGGAACTGATGAATGCTTAGACTACTTCACGTGGGAGCTATGGGGTTGTGGGGCCCTTTGTTCTTCATATCTATAGGCCTTGGTTAGATGGTAGGGACTGTTATGGGTGTACTAGGATTCTGGGAGTTACTTGTTTATTGGCTCCCTGAGAGTGGTTGCCCCTCGCTATTGTTGACTGCGGAAGCTACCATGGACAGGGGTATGCCCCTTTGAATTTTGTACAGTCATTCTTTTGTGCAATATATATTTACATTGCATAAAAAAAAAGAAGTAAAATTGCATATTACTGTATCCCTTTAGGTCTCGCGTATTATTAGTTTAGGTTGGAGAGTACGTAAAAAGTATACTGATGGCAACTTGTTTATTGAGATAAAGATGCAAGTATCTTTGACCATTGGAAAAAGAAATAACAACAAACCATACTTGTCAAAGCGTTGTTTTCCGTAAAGCCACAGTCATTTTACTGTAGAATTTTTTTTTTTTGTTTTAAGAGAAGTAAGAAAACAGATTACACAACAAGTTTAGGGATACAGAATCCCGGCATATTCTTGAAGAAGAGGAGGTGACATTCAATGAGTGTATTCAAAAAAAAAAAAATGATTCCTAAGTTAAAATGTTTAGCATAATTTGCTAATCAGTTAAGGTGTCGCTATTAGCACTCCCCCAATTGATAATAGCACTCCCACTTGAGTGCTTTAAATATAAATAGACAAAATTGCCCTTAACATAATTCAGGCTTTTCTTTTTTTATTCTTAACAAAATTAATAAAAACACTAGACATTATTTAATATAATTAAATATTAAATAAATTATTAATAATAAGAATAATAGTAAGTAAAAAAGTAATAATTATCAAAAGTTTTAACAATTAAATTAATAAGAATAATTTAATAACCATAATAATTTATAATAATTATATAATGGTGAATAATTTAT
>JANZLC010000003.1:12579800-12592033 GCA_026413385.1 Erythroxylum gracilipes
AAACCAATTTACCCGGAAAATGCCATGAATGCATGCCAAGATCCAAATAGAAATCATAAAACGTACCGAATTTCTTTGCTATTATAACCCCTAAAATGGGGCGTTACATAATAAGCTTAGACTAACTAATTAAAGAGTCGTTTAAATTCATTCCTATTTTCTATTTTCTATTTAAGTTTTTAGATTTTATTTTTAAAAAATAAGAATTAGAAAAACGTTAATATAATATATTTTTATTAACGATAATAATTATATGTTAGATAAAATTTGAAAATAAAATATTTGTATAAATTAATTGAATAAATAGTTTTAATCTCTTATATAATATTTAATAATATATAGCACTAAAATTTTTATATTTACTAAAATAATTAATTAAATATTATTTATAAATTAATATATAATCTATTTTTTTAATTATTAAAGTAATTTCATTTAAAATTTATATATTTGAAAGATATTTGAAATTTAAAATATATTTATTGAGTAGTTATTGAATTAAAATTAAATTAATTTATAAAATTTAAATTCAATTCAATTGTTTATAGTTCTTATTCATTATTAATGTAAAATAACTAAACAATATTTATTTATTTTAAAATAAAAATATGAAAAAAAACAAAAACTAATTTTGATGATTGTCATAAGTTATTAAAATAAAAATAGAAATAAAAAATTCAATAAACATGTTTGAAATTAAAATAGAAATAAACACTCCTTAAATTTTTCATATCAATCCAGTCTTATTCCTTGCCGTGATTGTGCTTTAATTAATACTTAAGAAATAAGCCCATATATTAATGTGAAAAAAGAGTACTAATAACTTATATGAATCATCACCCCATTATAATCTAATTTTATTATATGTACTATTGAGGTAAAAGCCGGCACTGACGGACGTTCTCCCATGTGTACTCTTTCCTTTTTGTCTTTTTGTCCCCCCCTTAAACCGATATGTTATTGTTAGCTGAATCTAAAGGCGGCCGTACCGTATAATTTATGTTTTCCTTTCAGTTTGTATGTAATCTAAAAGAAAAGGAAAGTGGAACATTAGCGGCCAGCAACGAGAGCTTCCCACGTGCACCGACACGTGGCTCGATTTACAAGATCAATGTCTTCGCAATTCAGTGGACGCGCACATACCAAAAAATCTTTCCCTGACACGTGCGAGTGCGTGTACCTTTGCAGGATCGATGCACCACGTGCGCCGCACGAACCCCACATCTGACCCTCAACGACGGCGTCCTGCCATAGCCATACACGTAAAGGACCACTACGGTCCAAAATTGCCTCCACTTGAGACAAAGCACACACGTTGATAAGTTCCAACTATAATCTACTCTGCCAGGCAAAACAATACTGCAGTCAGACGCCGTCAGATTAGTATTGCAATTGGCTTAAAACGACGTATCACATGGTCGAGTCTTCCTTGTGTTTATTACAAAGTTTTATGTATAGAGTAAAATAACAGATGAAAATAACAAATATAAATCGTAAAATAAAAACTTTGAATCCAACGAGCATCTTGATTTTAAAAAAAAAAAATCTTCAGGAGGAAGGGACAGAACTAGTGGATAAAAAGGAGAAAGTCATTCATATTTGACAAGCACATATATCTTATTTTATTGCTGTGCTTAGTTTAGTGCTAACTAATAAATAAAAATTGAAACACTTAGTTTTGGCCTTAGGAGAAAAGAAAACACCTTAATTTTAATTAAAGAAGAATATCTGGTTAGAAACTCCAAAACTTTCATTGGTCAAATCAAAACTCAGTATCCCGTGGCAACGTGACTTGAGTTCTTTTTTAAATATATAAAGTCTAAATCCTAAATCACCTATAATTAAGATTCATTTTCAAATATATAAATCAAAAGTTAGACAAGAATATTAATAACATTTATTTGAAAATTTCCAATCACAAAGAATTACCATTAATCATAATTAATAAGTATGTGGTCTAGATAAAAATAGTGGGTTGGGTTGGGTTGGAATGAGGATAATGATACATATGCTAAACTAATCCCCTCAACAGGTCGTAACACAGCTGGACAGTCGCCCACTTCTCGATGACCATGTAACCCTTGTTGAAAATTCCTCAAATTATGGTCTGCAGAGGGCAATTTGGGAAGTTAAAAGTCCTTCATTTGAACAGCCTACGCTTCCAGATATTGCTGCCGTTGGGACCTATCCATATTAATCCAAATAAGGTCAAATGTGAATTATGATTTTTGCCGTTTTGACGACTGCTCGTGTTGTTGACCCAATCCCGTTTTATTCGTTTTCCTTTTGGGTTATTGTTCCCATTATATAATTCATCCCACAAGGACTTGCGAAATTAAATATATTTTATTTTTCATCTCTTGAATCATACCCCCCCCCCCCCATAAATAGAAGTAAAGTACGTAACCCAAACGAAAGTGCAAGCACAAGAGCAGGCGTGACTGACCAGTGATTTGTTTTCGCTGTTAATTCGTGCCTTCCCCGTTCCTACACAGCAATACTCACGTTTTTGCCATGTTTGAATTCTAAAGTCAATTATGTCAGGGAATTAGTTTTGCTTTGCATTTACACTAAATGAGGTAATTCTTTTATTAACTTCATTTTTTATTATCAGGATAATGTCAATAACTGAACATTTATGTAATTTGATGATGATTACAGTGTTATTCATTATTTCCAAATAATAGGTACGTACTTCAAAGTAATATTTTGGGTCGTCGTCAAACTATATGATTAAGAAAGAAACGTCTGCGACCTTACTTCCTTCACCGGACAGTCAATGCACACTAGCCTTAAAACATTAAACCAAGAAAAAACATACCCAATATGTTTATAGCTTATTAAGCTCATAGATTAACGAGGAAAAATATATTAACTGCAATTAAAACCAAAAAAAAGGGAAAATATATATATTTTTTAATAACCAGTCTGGGTATGGAACGCGTCCTGAGTTTAATGAAGCAGACAACAAACTTACAAAAGATAATAACATTTTTTTCCCAAATAGGAAAGATCAAAATAATCGCACAATATGTGATTTGACTAGTCAAATTCGAACGTTAAAATCATTCTTAATGCACCAATCCAATTCAAAGACCCCACCAATCGGTCGTAACCACCGTCGCTCGTCCGCCGATTGCACACCCATAAATTTTGCGAAACTGTCTAACACGAGAAATTGACTTATAGTGAACTGACATATTTTACTGTCTTACATACGTGGCGGAAACGGAACCCCCTGTGTCCCTCGTCGTCTCTCTTCAAAAAGGAGGGGACTGCTTGCTTTTACCGTTGTTCCCTCGATCAACACGTGTCTTCACCGGCAATCATCGGTTACCGGCGTCAAAACTTATTAGAAGCTTCTTCTTTTTCGACAATCACTTCACTGTATAAAAATTAAAAAAGAAAAAGTCAACTCTACTCCTTTTTTAGTAAGTTGTATTTTCAAGTAAAATTATTTAATTTATACTTAAAATTTCACCTAGTTGTATGTCTATAATAAAATAAATACTATTGTGAAAATTAAATGAAAATAATTAAATATTAAACTATTTATAAATTATGCTATAATTTAGCATTTTCTTTAACTGATGTAAATGACATTTTTATGGACATTAAATTATATATTTCTCTTCATTTGTTTCTTAACACTGTCCTTGACAAATATAACTTTATTAACAATAATTTCTACCATAACAATATACTAAATGTTAAGGATGTTTATGATTAATTTTTTCTTTAGCTTTAATATATCATTTACGTTCATTATTTTTGTTTTGAATTTTTTCAAAATTGAGTCTAAAATTCAGTTTTCGAAAGTATGATGTCACGCAATATTCGGAAATGTCCAACAATACATAATTTTATTTCCAAAGCTCAGTGACGCAACTACAGTCGCAGCCAGTAACCGGTCTTATAAACGGCGAAAGAAAGTAGCAAAATTTTTTAGGGACCCACAAGCACCTTCTTCCTCCTCCTCCGTCCTTAAAAACGAGAACAAAACGACAAAAGTGACACGTTGAAAATTAAAAAAAAATTATTTATTGGGTGTTTAAATGTTAATTAGAAGAAGTTAATTAATCATAGGGTGATAACAATAAGAGAGATAGCGAGAGACAGGGAGAGAGAAAGCAAGGGGACCTCTAGAAAGACCAAAGCCCCAAAGCTTCGCTCTGATTTGCAGAGAGAATCCAAAGGACCAGAGGTAGTTGATAACTAAGAACTGCGAAGAACACACAGACAAACATACATATATATATTTAGAGAGAGAAAGAGACAACACTGTTTCCATAGACTTTTAGTCCTTTCTCTTCTTATCCAATCCGTAAGTCTCTAATCCCCCTCTCTATCTCTTGCATTATAATTCTTTCCTCCCAATTTCTCTTTTGTTTGTGAGCAGATCTTAATTCTGTTCTTGGGGTATTTTTTTGAAGGTGCTCGATTTTCCTTTTTTCTGGGCTTCTACTTTATATTGGTTTTTGGAGATCTGCTGCGTTTACTCGCAACTTCCCTCAATCTGAATTATCGTTTTAACTCTGTTTTCCTTTTTCATTTTGGGTTTTGTTTTCTTTAAACCAGTTTTTGTCACAGTGAGTTTTGTCCATCTCCAGCTAGAGAAAAGAGAACAGCGAATTTGATTTGAGGATTAATATTCTCTCGATCGTTTGTTTCATCGGATTCAGATCATCCGAGTGTTTCTAAATTGTATCGAAAAAGAACATTTTTCATTTCTCCATTTCGAAATAAACTTCGGAAATTTTTGAGCTTCTTCGTTCCTTTTCTTGGTCATTCTCTAGATTTGTTGCAAACAGCGTCAAATTTTATCATTTGGGGTTTCTGGGTTCCATTTGTTTATCCGAATTAATCTTCTTCAGCATACAAAAAGTTAAATTCCTGTTCTTTGTCTTGGATAAAAACTAGAAAGTCAGTCCACTTTATAGGAAACTTACGTTAAATTCGCTCCATCTAGGGTCTCTCTTGTTTTTGGTTTTTTGTTTCCCTATTTTCGCTATTCGTGGTGCGGTTTCAGTCCTTGGTTTTGTCCGTTTTGTTTCGCTCTGAATACAAATGCAAAAAGCTGGATTGGGCTGGTGGTTTAATTACTTTTACCTGGCGAAATTACAGAGACATGTTGGAGGGTCGGTCCTGTGACTCGTGTCTGGTCTCGAGGGTGTTTGGTAACTCCTGCCAGCCTGAATCTCAGTGGCTTTTGATGTCTTATCAGCTCAACGGCAAGCGTCCATTAGACAACTCCGAGGATGGTTACCGAGAGAGTAAATCCCGAAAGCTGTCGGATTCTTGTGAACCCATTCGCGAGCAATTCGATAATGATCAAGCGGGGCATTCATCTGATTCTGATCCCCTGATTGATGCTATTGGGAGAGACATGTCAATTAACTGTCTCCTTCGATGCTCACGTTCTGATTATGGGTCCATAGCATCGCTGAATAGGAGTTTCAGGTCGTTAGTTAGAAACGGTGAGATATATAAACTGAGGAGGCAGCGTGGTGTCACCGAACACTGGGTGTATTTCTCATGCCAACTGCTTGAATGGGAGGCCTTTGATCCCATTAGCCGCAGGTGGATGCATTTGCCAAGGATGACTTCAAATGAATGTTTCATGTGTTCGGATAAGGAGTCCTTGGCTGTGGGCACTGAGCTTCTCGTATTTGGGAAGGAAGTGATGTCCCATGTTATATATAGGTATAGCATTTTGACTAATTCTTGGTCTTCTGGGAGAAGGATGAATGCTCCTAGATGTTTGTTCGGGTCTGCCAGTCTGGGAGAGAAAGCTATTTTAGCTGGCGGTTGTGATTCTCTGGGAAATATCCTGAGCTCTGCAGAGATGTATAATTCCGAGACCCAGACTTGGGAGACATTGCCAAGCATGAATAATCCAAGGAAGATGTGTTCTGCGGTGTTTATGGATGGCAAGTTTTATGTAATTGGGGGGATTGGAGGAAGTGATGCAAAGCTTCTGAATTGTGGAGAGGAGTATGATTTAGAAACAAAGAAATGGATAGAAATTCCTAACATGTCCCCTGGTCGGAGTGGGAGTGCCAGAGAGGCTGAGATGCCTGCAGCTGCTGAGGCCCCTCCTTTAGTTGCTGTGGTCAATAATGAACTGTATGCTGCTGATTATGCTGACATGATTGTTAGAAAGTATGACAAGGAGAGAAAATCATGGTTTACTGTAGGAAGGTTGCCTGAACGTGCAGTCTCAATGAATGGCTGGGGTCTCGCATTTAGGGCTTGTGGAGATCGGCTTATTGTTATTGGGGGACCTCGAACTTCTGGTGAAGGTTTTATTGAGCTAAATTCCTGGGTTCCAAGCGAGGGCCCTCCACAGTGGAAGTTACTTGCAAGAAAACGATCAGGGAACTTTGTGTATAATTGTGCCGTTATGGGATGCTGAGCATCTGGATACGGTGGCTTCATGTGATCCGCTGCCAGTGAGATGTACAAGATTTAGTTTATCCATCAATACAGGAGTCTTGCGAATGGGTAATTTGCCCCTTATTACTTTTTCATTTTCTTTTCCCTTTTGGCTGGGGGTTGGGAGGAGGAATTTCAGATTTTTACTCAGGATACGTCAGAAATTTTTCTTGAATTTTATTTTCTTTTCTTCCAAACTTAATTTCAAATTTTCTTCCTTCTAATTTGTGTCTTCCCCTTTTCCAGTGGCACGATAATTTCAGATGTTGGGTTCCTGTAGCACAGGAATAGTTTTAATAATATTGATTTACCAACACATCGATCAGGTCACCGATAGTTCTTTACTGTTTTCCTTTTCTTTTCCCTTTAGAAAAAGAAAATCAAATAACTAGTCATATGGGCTCAATGATCCATCCTTTTCTTGGCATTGTTATTGAGGAACAAAATAAGTCCTGAGAGGTTGTTATTTTGGATGATGGGTTATGTACTTATTCATTTGTCATTGAAATTAATGGCTTATATACTACGAACAGTGTTCCTCCACTTTTTACTTTTTGTGCATTATTTGAGTTTGCAAACTTCGTACATGTTTTGATTGCACTTTAGATGAAGAAAATTTACATAATGCTGTAATGAGAGTCCTGTCAAATTTTGGTTTGAAAGTTCTTTCCCTTCACTCAATGTTGCCTTTTCAGCTTAAATTAGTAAATCACCTTCTATTAATATCTGTTTACTTATTTTCTATAAAAGGAACACGAACATAATTGCAGTTCATTTATATAACATTTGCATCTTTGAAAAGTGAGATATCTGGGTGTAGGATTTCTCGATTTCTAGTTCTGTAAGATTTCATTTAACCATTCAATTCTACACGCCTGGAAAGAAAAATACGATTCACTTGTCAGATATGCTGCTGTGGTAGCATCTTGTTATACTTCTTTCTTATACCAAGACGCTATGTTTACTGATTCCCATCATTAAAGTATTTCTGTAAAGATCAAAAGTTCTCTGGAATCTAACCAACCTTGAAAATTTTCTGCAATATTACATTGTCAAAGGTGGAGTCAAAAGATATGACTTGGGCATGAGAAAAATAATCCCTTCAGTCAGCTATAGGTATCTAAACCAGTTAACCGCGTAACACATGCTATGTGCTTTTGGTGCAGCATATGAAGCAGATAAAACTTTTTGTTATTTATGCTTTCGGTTTTATGTTTAAATGGAGGATGCCAAGTTGACATTTATGTGTTGGAGTTATGTTGTTAAGGATCGCTAATAAAACAAACGAAAAGAAAGTGATACTGGAAAGAGTGAGAAGGTATTGGTGTTGGCATGCACACCAATTCAAAATATTGGCAGGAACAAAATACTGTTTAATAATCTTGATGTTTCTTCTGAGCTTTTATGTTATTCAGGCGGTTAGATGCCAATATTCTATGCATGATTGTTATTCAGGATGCCCTTCAGGTATTTTGTGAAATAGGTAAGATGCCAATATTCTATGCGTTATAAGTTTCAGGGAAATTAATTTTGTCCTGTGTTGCATAATATCGCTTTTGTTTGCAAGTGATTATCTGACTTGCCTTATGCATTCCCTGCACTTCAGTCATCCTTGAGCTGTTGTTGACCAGCTAAACCAGACAAACAGCTAGAATGACAATTTGTGTGGCATTCTTCCTGTTCTGGGGGTGTAAAAGTTTGGAAAGAAAAGAAAAATGTTTTTTTTTTGGATAAAATTAAAGTTAATTAATGATAGAAGAGAAATACAAAGTTGAGAGAGTCATAACACTCTCCGATCAATCATAAAACGACAACGTTCATCTCCTAATAGCCAAACACATCAAAAATGACAACGTTCCAAAGTAAAAACTAAAGATCCACAGTTGAGACAAAGGGGAAAAGAAATCCCCAAAAACCACAAATCTCCATTCTTGCTTTACTCAATTAGGGTTGAAGGGATCTCGCGATCACCATCATCTTGAGGCATCGAGGAGTGAGTTTTGAGATAGGTCAGATTGAGTGTCCCAAGCAGATGGGTTCTAGCCTAGCCTTATACCGAAGACGCTCCAGCCTAGCATTTGATGAATAAATGGTAAGACAAATCCTTCATAAACCATGTTTCTCTTCTTTATGTTTCAGACTAAAAAATGCCTGATGCAAGGTGACTGAGGCTTTCTTTCTTGTCTTTTTATGTACCAGTACATCGGTTGAGTGTCCCAAGTATCATTCCTAGCCTAGCCTTATATCGATGGCACTTCCCCTCTGCCACCTGAATGGTAAGTCCCACTTTCGATGCTTTTCATATTTTCAGGGAACATTAACTTCAAGATCTTCCTGCTACTGGTGGTATGCATATTTCTCTATATTCTCCATAATTTAGCTAGTTGGGATGAGCACTCCTTGATAGAGCTTGAGGAGATTATTTGCTCTCTAACTTTAGCATAAATACACTCCCTTACCTGTTGTTGGTTTTTACTAATGTTTTGGACCTACGTAGGTTCCTTTCTGCCCATATTTCCTTGATGCAAGTTGCAAAGGAAATTAGGCAGATAATAGAATTAGGATGGGAAATAGACTTCAGTCTGATAAACTATTGCAGTATCCTTGTTGTGTGTTTTTAATCTACCAAAGAATCATGAAGTCCATGATGAGACTTGAGTGTCATGTTGGGTATTCCTGACTTCCATATTTTGTGCTTTGTTGAATAGAGACACGATTTTTCTTATTTCCTTCTCTTAGTACCTTTATCCCTCGCCACTGAGTACTATATTCACCTTTTCCTTATCCTTCATATTCCCCCATGTTCCTCGTTAAATTGCTTCCTTTCCCTTCCCGGCCTTTTGTTACTCTCGCCATTATGACTTGAAACAATCTTTCCTTTGCTCATCTGCTGGAAATGGAATTGCACAAGTAAATGTCATGGATGTACTATACAAATATGTAAGGCACTATATATTGCAAGTAATCTTCATGTAGACTTCCGATCCATGATTCGTTTTGTCCATTTCGCATATTGCAGTAGTTGCAAAATTATGATATGAATGACTTGAGCAGCTAGGAGAGGCAGTGATATTCTTTTTAAAGAGTCTTGGCTTTTGGATGCATTAGTTTTTCGTTACTGGAAATGGATAAAGGATAAAAGTTCTTCTAGTCACGTTCATGAAGTTGCAGGTCTTTATAAGTTTTTGACACTTTTAACAGTTTCCTTTTTATTGAAACATCAACGAACGTCCTGGATAGAAACTGGTATTTTTAATTTATTAAATTATAATTGGATAAATTCTAATGTTTTAAGTTTGCCTTCTGAATATGGCCTGAGTTATGATCTTGAGATTTCAATTGAATTTGATCCTCAATGTATAGCTAACGTTATGTTACCTTCTGCATATTACTAAAATTTGATCCTCAATGCCTGAGTTATATTGCCTTCTAAATTTTAGCTTCTCAAGTTGCTAAAATTGTATTGTATTGTGATATGCACTCTCTACACGCAACTCAGTTGTAAATATATTTTTGCCACAGGTATATAACGACTGGCCACGATTGATATGCCTTGTAGGTGGCAATGGGAGCATTTACGTATTTAGTGTAGAATAGGATTCCGTATGTAATGTTTGTTCTGTCACTTTTGGTCTTGAGGCTATAAATATTTATATTGTATGTAGATGTATGCTTGTGTGTAAATGGAAGGCCTTTACTGTTATTATTTATACTCTTTTGAGAGTAATGAAAAAAAGTTACTCTTTTGTGACCAAAAGTGTTAGACCTCACTTCCGGAGCCCAGCATTCAAAGTCATAAACTGAAACAATACTTGTCCTTGACCCTATCAAACTTGTTTAGGGATAAAACGACATAATTTTCTCTGTAGACGTCGGACTAAACAATTCTTTGGACTGTTCGAAAGAAGACTTCAACATCTACTACGTTCATGAAGACCTTGAAGATGGATTCTATCATTAGGAAGGTCAAAAATTTGACCAGACGATTTAAGATGAACAGTGTACAGCAGAAGTGGAGGGTCAACCATAGAGGAAACAGAAGGTAGACGAATGCGAAAAAGCAGACGAGTGCGAAAAATCAGACGAATGCCACAAAGAAGACGAATGCCGAACAACAGACGAAGGCCACGAAGCAGACGAATGCCACAAAGTAGACGATGCAGAACAGACGAAGGCCACGAAGAAGATGAACGCGGAGCAGACGAATGTCGAACAGCAGACGAAGGCCACGAAGCAGATGAATGCGAAGCAGACGAATGCCACAAAGCAGATGAATGTAGAACAGACGAAGGCCACGAAGCAGAGCAGACGAATGCCATAAAGCAGACGAATACCGAACAATAGACGAAGGCCACGAAGAAGACGAATGGAGTCAACTTAAGACGAAGCAAAGTCTTAAGACGAAATAATGTCATCACAAACGAAGCGTCTTTACAGGCGATATGTCTCCCATTATAAAGACCATAACTTTTGACTCCTATGCCCAATTATTTCATACTATACACTAATGGAAAGCTAGAAAGATACGTTACAACTTTCCAAAAGGCAATTTTGAATAATTTAGTCTAAATTAGTTCAGTTTCTCCCCTGAATTCGGAACACAATTTCTACACCTAGGAGAGACTTGGATTTTCAAAATGTACAACTACCAAAGAAATGTGCGCAAACATATGGAGAACTTTTCGGTTCTAAACTCGTTTGCCAAAACCACAAAAGCTCAAACATAGCTTTGATTACAAATTTACATTATAAACAAAGGCTTAACACAAAATACAACATATAGAGGATGCTCAATGTTTAACATGCTTATGAGGCTATCCAAAGTTTATCGAGCCAACTAGTTACAAAAGTTCCTAATGTCTTGGAGTTTCCGATGCCTTGCAAGGATTGCTACTCTTCTCGTTCTGCACCTGAGGAGGGAAGAGTGGGGTGAGCTACACAACTCAGTGGCCAATATATTTATAGCCATTTGCAATTAACCACAAATTCAAGCATGTATATATATATATATATATATATTTATTCAACAATTCCAGCAGCCTTCCATTTAGTCAATTTATTTAAGCATTTGGTCAATTAACTCAAACTTATAACACACAACATAAACTTTAACCATTAAACATAACGACAATTCAATTATGCAATGCACAAACAATTGGCTCGAGGATTCCATGAAAACAGAATGGAGAAACCGAAGTTTACCCTATGAACAAAATGAGTCCAATTTCGGAGCTCATATGCCACAAGCGAGCAGCCGGGAGAAGGCTCTTGTCAACGTGCACTTGACGAACAGAATGGTTCTACTCTCGTCCAAACAAAAGCACATATTCGTTTTCTCATATGCTCATACTTTATGCTTTGTCTTCTTTTCATTTAATACAAAAGTTATGACCTCTTTTGAGGTATAACATAATCATATTTCATCATGCTTTTTTTTTTCAACATTTACAAACAAGTCAATTTTAACATACACATATAGGCAAGAATTTGCCCAATTACATTATAACCATAAATATGTTACCTACTTAATTAGCTTGCGAAATTCCAAGTCAATCTTGCCTTTCTCCTTGCTCTTGGGTGGGATTCCCTTGGTTTCCTAAAACAACCAAGGTTCTATTTAAAACAACATCCCAAAGAAATTCATAAACTTCAGAAAAATCACAAGATTTCAACAAATATAAATTTAACTCAAATTTAACCTACCCATACCCCATATAGGTTAGAAAACTTAGGATCTAGTTTAGAAACCCTAGAATCACTTGGGTTCACCTAACTCATCTTCTTCCAACACAAACCTT
>JANZLC010000003.1:12606510-12621325 GCA_026413385.1 Erythroxylum gracilipes
ATTACTTTAATAAAGCAAGAAAAAGAGATGATTAACCCACCTTAACAAAGTTGATTTCTCTTCTTTTCTTCTTTCACTGAAAACTTCTCTCCTTCTCTCTTATTTTCGACACTCTCCTCTCTTCTTTTAATTTAAGACAACTTACATGGGCTTTCTTCCCATTTTACCCTCCATTAGTAAGTCTCTTCCAAGTTTGTCCCTTCTTTCATTTATTTTAATCTACTAACTCTTTTAACCCATTAAACACCATATTAATTCCAACTTAATTCTAGCACTTTTAACTAGCTTCTACCTTCTAATTTCTATTCATACTTGCTAATTTGATGAATCAACTCTAAAAATAATGAAACAAAAAAATCACTAATAAATAAAAAATTTTTGGGGTCCAACAAAAAGGTCACAAGTTTGAATCATAGAAACAATCTTTTTGTAAAAAAAAATACAAGAGGAAGGTTATGTATATCGATGACCTTCTCCACATTTTCGCAAAGCGGAGAATCTTGTGCACTGGATACGTTAATTAAAAAAAACTCTTTTGAAAGAATGAGATAAAGGCTTAAAGGTTACAATTTTAGAATTGTAATTATATGATGCTGATAAACAATCACATATGTGCTAAATTACAGGTAGAATGAGGTTTTGTACCTCTATACTCTACTCTACTGTTGGTGTTGTTCAAAGAATTTAGACTTTAGAGAGTTATTTGAAACTGGCATTATTGGAGGGTGACAAATGAGATTGGCTGGTAGAAAAAATGGGTCTTTCTCTTTTTATGAAAAATGGGTCTTTTTCTTGTGCAAAATCAAATCCTGAAATTTGATCAATTTCTACAAGTACAGATTAGGTGGAAATCATCTTGAGAGAGACTAAAATGGAGCTGTTGCTTCCCAAGTACTTCCTGTCATAACCAACTGTTTCCTTCTGTAGTTTTTGGGACATGTGGGTGTGTATTGAAATCCCATCAGTCGAAGGTTTTGATGCTATGGTTGGTACCCAGCTAGCCGTATCATGCCAAATATGCATTTACTCAATTTGCTGATTACTTTTCCTTTTTCTTTATAAAACATATTAACTTAATGTTACGAGATAATTGTGACGAAGCTAACTGAATGTTAGCAACTAAGAACCAAGAAGAGATAGACATGGTAGAAGAAGAGCAAGAAAGGTTTAGTGAGAGAGAAGTCAGTTAAGCTGTTATTCGTTGGTTCTTTCCTTTCTGCCTCCAATAGTTATATTAAAGGCTATAATAACCGTTGGTGGCCATCTAATCGTAATCAAATGTCCTATATATACAACAACGTTTCAATTATTTACAGATTATTACAATGCTATGTCATTTACATTCACGAATTTACTCTTCAGCTCCTGAGGTCCTATCATTTCCCATCTCCTCAACTTCTTGTCTGCAAATCGTTGTTGAATATCATATAAAAATTCCCAATTGTTGTTATTGTCCTTCGAAGAAGACCATTATACTAATATCTGGTCGATTATTATGGTTCTCCAATCTTCGATCAAGAACATTGACTGGTACATGAAGTCTTGAATATAGTGATGGAGGTAACACTGACGATTTTATTTCGAAATCAGAAACACAACATTTGAATTGCCAAATGAGGAAGGTAGGGTGAATCTTATTGTCGGCTGATAAATCAAGCTTATATGCCAAAAGTCCTATCTTACGAATGGTCTTAAAGGGACCATATAATAAAGCCACCAACTTTTTTGATAGACGCTTTTTAACACTGTTGACGGTAAGGCTGTAACTTCAAGTAGATGTAATCTCCAACAGCGAAGGTTCTTTCAATATGACGGCGATCAACAAATAGTTTCATTCGATTTTGCGCTCGATGTAAATGAGAATGCAGAATATTGACCATCGCTTCCTTAACTAACAAAAATTGATCAACTACTAAAATAGAAGAATCACCTGCTAAATATGGTGTATACACAAGAGGTGGAAAATCATAGACTACTTGGAAAGGAGTACGTTTATCGCCGAATGAAAAATAGTGTTATGCCACCATTCTGCCAAGGATAACCATCTACTCCAATTCATTAGACAATCGAAAGACATACACCACATATATGTTTCGAGGGTGTGATTGAGAACCTCTGTCTATTCGTCTGATTAAGGATGCTAATAAGTCGAAAACTGTAGCTTAACTCCTTGGAGACGAAACAATTCTTTCAAAAAATTACTCATAAAAACCACATCTTTGTCAGTAACAATAGTCTGTGGCATACCATGCAACTTGAAAATATGCTCCATAAAAACTTTAGTCACTTTTTCCTTAGTATAAGGATGGCATAGAGGAAGGAAATGAGCGCATTTGCTTATCCTATCAACAACTGAGAAAATCACAAAATATCCCTTTGACAATGGTAAACCTTCAACAAAATCCATACTAATATAAGTCTATGCATGTTGAGGAATAGGCAGTAATTTCATTCTTATTCCTTTAGGAGACTTCACATTTACGCATAAATTCTTTAACATCTTTATGTATCTTTCACTAGAAAAATTATGCACTCAACCTCTTATACGTTCCTAACCATCCATAATATCCTCCATGGGTAGTAGCATGTGATAGATTAATTAACTTGAGATGAAGATGTGTTGAGTTCCCAACAACTAAATGTCCCTTCCATCGTAAAACATCATTGGTCGATGAATAAATCGTTCCTTTATACTCTACATGTTGTATCTGTTAAATTAAATTTTGAAGAATTGTATTTTGTTGCCAATTGTCATTGATTTTTGTGGACGTGATTTGTTGTATATACAAGAGTAATTTAGTTTTTTCAGATTGGATAAACATAAGAGAAATATTTTAGGGATTGATTGAGTTATTATAGGAGTCTGTTATAGTTTTTCTTAGAATAGAATTCCATTCAATGTGTAAGCCTCCATGTGAGAGAATAACATACTATAGTTTTTATTTACCCTAAAACATCATAGTTTTACATGGTATCATAACAGTGCCGAATTAACCTTCATTAGTGTCGAATTTTTGGTTCATTTTAAAAGAGCATTCTCTTTGTTTACTCAAAACCGTCCAAGTGAATAGGCAAACCAGGCAAGCTACCAAGCACAAGCGAAATACTAACGTGGCGCAACTATCTTTTTAAGCATATCCAGTATCATGTAGCGTCAAACTGAGCATAAGCGTAGCGTCACAGTATTACAGTATCCAGTATCTAGTATCATATATTGTCGAACTAGGCACAAACGAACCAAGTGAGCTCCATGTAGTGTTATAGTCCCAGCAAATCAATAGACCAGGCATAAGAGAACAAATACAGGTCTACCAAACAATTCCACGTAGCAACTCCAGTCCACAAGAGTCCTGCGCCCACCATCATTGCACTACACCAACACGCGTCTCTGCCACCCTTAAACTGTGAAACATATGCTTGAAAACCAAATGGATTCTTGATGATCTCTTGTTATAGCAACAATAAATAATGCTCTAACATAACCAATTATCATCCAACAAAACCATTTTACTTTCCCACCAAGTATTATACTCGATGAGATCAATTACTCATTTTGATCTCAACTTATGAAGATGCGAATAGGAGCACACAATAAGGCTGGATATCTTACCCGGGCAAAAAAAAAAAAAACTGCATTTGAAGAACAAAATTTTGAGACATGGATTACTTAAAATCAAAGAGTGAAAGTTGGCTTATTGATTCAATGAGTCTGTCGCTAATGCAATGATTTATTCTTCTTCCTACTGCCAGAGAAATATGAAAGGTTGTGTCAAAAAATTTATATGATAGATTGATGAAACCTGTCTTTTTGAATTGAATCTGAAATCTTTTTCAACTATACAAGATGGTAGACCATTATCAACATAATAAAATGAACTTGTGGTTATTTTTTAGGAAATTGATCATAGGTCAACTTCTTAAGAAGAGACTGTTGAAGGAGTACTCCAATTACATTCAACAATGGCTAGGCTATGAGTTCATATTTTCCTAAATGGACTTGATTTTGAATTTCATTAGGTTTGGGGAGAGATCTTACGCAAAGACCCGAAACTTGATTGAAAAGCACATATGCATATGTAAGGAGAGAATATCAACAAAGACAGCTAATGGGAGGACCTCGCTTAATCTCTGAACAATAACTATTGCTAGCTATTTAGAACCTACAAGGATCATCATCAAAATTAGGAAAGAATCACAAAATCGACACATTGGAAAGTCTAATAATTTTATGTTTGATTATTTTGGTGAAATAGGTCACTTGAAGCAATAAAGTTACAGAATTATTAGCTATCTTGACTAGTGGGATTTAAAAAAAACTATGAAAAAGGGTTGTTGGAAAGGCTATGGTGGCAACTATGAATTGAAGTGGAATCTAAAGGAGAGGAAACGTCAGTGCCTATCACAAATATTGCTCATTTACATATTGTGGCTAAGGTAAATGCTTTCTCTACAATTTTAGGAAAAATATTTGGATTATTAATACAGGTGCATCTAATTGTATGATTAGAGATTCTATCCAATTAGAATCCATCTGTCCATCCCCTCAATCTATTGTTTCCACAGTTGATGGTAGCATGTGTTTTATTGTTAGGCAAGGATCTGTTGGAATTTGATTTGGGAAAATTCCAAGCTTATGATTCATTTTGATAAGAGTTTTAGCTAGTATACATGCAAGCATTCAAGTTCAGTCAAGAGGTCAACTATGTATTTTCTTTGTGAAAGAGAAATTCCTTGATCTGTCCTTACTACCTTAATACCTAAGAAGTATTTAAGCTGTCCTAGGTCCTTCATTTCAAATTTTGTGGCTAAGAGTTCTTGCAGGAGCTTCATTTCTTCACAGTCGTCTCTTTTCAATACCATATCATCAATATACACAATTAAAATTCTTGCTTTACCTCCTTTGTGATTTATAAACAAGCTATGATCTGCACCACTTTGTTTATAATCAAAAGCTTTCATTTCCATAAAAAATATTTTAAGTATTAATTGAGTTATTATCAGAGCCTGTTATAGTTTTTCTTAGAATATAATTTTATTCAAAGTCTAATTGTATCTCTATATATTGCCTCCATATGAGAGAAGAATGTACTATAGTTTTTATTTACCCTAAACTATCATTGTTTTGCAATTTCTAAGAATAACGTTGTGCTTACTTGCGAGACGATTAAGGTGAATAACTTAGAACTAGACATCCTTGATAAGGAATATGCAGCAGAGTTATCTATTCCCTTTTTGTACTTAATAGAAAAATCAAAACCCAACAATTTTGGAAGCCAATTTTGTTGAAAGGGAGTTGTAATTTTCTGATCCATCAAGTATTTCAAATTTTAATGATATGTTTGCATTAGAAAATGTCTCGCATTTAGGAAATGAGATCATTGTTTCACTGCAGTGAATAAAGCTAGAAATTCTTTTTCATAAATGGGGAGGTTTTTTTATTTGTTGGATATGATTTTGCCCACTAATGATATAGGATGATTTTCTTGCATGAGTTTGCACCTATTCCTTTTCCACTCGCATAAATTCTTTAACAAAATCAGGAAGAGCTAGCATTGAAGCTGTTGTCAATGCTTGCTTAATAGCAGAGAATGCAATTAATGCCTCATTTATCCAATGAAATGAATCTTTCTTTAACATATTGGTTAAAGGCTTGCTAATTTTTCTATAAACCGTAAGAAATCTTTTGTAATAACCACATAGGCCCAGAAATCCTTTGAGTTATCAAATGTTTTACGGATGTGGCCAAGTGGACACCGCCTTAATCTTCTGTTGATCCATGGATACATCATTATCGCTTATGGTATGTCTTAAATATTCCACTTGAGGAACCTTAAGGTACACTTAGACAATTTCACGTATAATTGATGTTCTTTTAAAGTCTCCAATACCAACTATTGTTGCTTCAAATGCAAATAAAAGGATTGAATATATATCAAAATATCATATAAATAACATAAGCACGAACCTTCATAAATAAACCTTGAAGATTTGATTCATTAAGCTTTGAAATGTGGTTGGTGCATTCGTTAACTCAAAAGGCATTATAAGAAATTCATAATGCCTTTCATGGGTCTAAAAGTTGTTTTTTTATAAATGTCATCTTCGTGCAATCTTATTAGGATACAGCTTTGACAAGCATTGTGCCCCATTTAACTCATCGAACAATTATTCCACCAAAGGAATAGGAAATTTACCTTTATGGTGAATTGATTTATGGATCTATAGTTGACAAAAAAACACCACGATCTATCCTTCTTTTTAATTAAAACCATTAGATTTGAGAAGGGACTGACACTTTGTCTAATGATTTCATGGTGTAGCATATCTTCCACCAGTTCTTCCACAATACATTTCTATATTCCGGAGTACCTATAGGGCTGAAGGTTTACATCCTCGGTCCCCTCCTTTAATGGTATTATATGATCATGGAATTTAGATGGAAGTAATCCTCTTAATTCTTCAAAAACATCACTAAATTTTTTAAATAATTTTTGTAGCTATTCATGGAATTCATCAAGTAAGTATGTTCCTTTAGTATAACCTTAGATGCACTACCATAAAACAACATATAACATCCTTGTCATTTCACACTCTTATTAATTTCTTCTGAGGTATTTACACAAAGTTTCTGTATCCTTCATTTACTAACTCCATCTCTTCACCACACCACCAAAACTTCATGTTTCCTTTTTGGTAATTAAATACTACATCATTTAGCATAGATAACCACCGAATCCCTAACACTATATTAGTCTCGCCTATATCAATCACCAAAGCATCTGTACAAAATTCTTTGCCTCCCATTTGCCACTTTAGATTTTGACACACATGATTGCATCTTAAGTTTATTCCTCCTCTTACAACAATTGAGAACTCCTTCACCTCCTTTAACTTCTTTCCAATTCTAGATATTAATTTTTTAAACACAAAATTATGCATACTCCCCCCATCCACTAGTATAGGAATAACGTTCCCTTTTATCATACCTTGCCCCTTAATCTGTTGATATTTCATTATAGTCACCCCAGATATGGCTTGCAATGATATACTTGGTAACTCCTCTTCTTTAACTTCTTTAACTTCCTCATTCTCCACCTCTTACTCGATCACATGCATCTGTAACATTTTCCTTTTGCATTTATGACCAGGGATGTATTTTTCTTCACACTAGAAACACAACCTTTTAGCTCTATGCTCATCCAATTCTTTACTATAAGTGGTTTTGCTCCATTTCAACTCTTTTTCTCCCTTCTGATTTCTATGCAGAGGAGTAGGCAGCAAACCTTGTGAGGATTTTTAATACATTCAATGAGTTTCTAGTATAATTTGAACCTCTCTAATGGACCCTTCCCATTATTTCATAATGTACAACCACCATTTCATGTTTCCTCGCTAAATCATATTCTTGTTGTGAGTCCTAGGATTCCATAACTTCACTAGATAATCAATCTCCGCCTTTAACCCTTTCAAAAACATACTAACCAAATAAGGTATAACATTACTAATTTTTGTGATAGCATATCAAACTCCGCATAATATGCATTCACTGTTCCTCTCTGCTTCAATTCCTTTAGTTCCATCACTGGATCTTCAAAGGCTGCTTCTCCAAATCTTTGCTCATTGCCAACAAATACTAACCCCAACTAGGAGGATCTTAGGTTAATCTATTCCTCACATATAATTCATGCCAAGCTAAGGCTTCACCCTCCAAATACAATGTAGATAAACTCACCTTCAATTCCGTTGGTGTTAGGTCCAGTGTAAAAAATTGCTCACATTTAAACACCCACGGTTGCAGATTTTCACTTTTAAACACTAACAACCCAATTTTACTACATTGCATAGGAATGACCTAATGTCCCCAATAGTAACCACCTCCATTTCCATTTTCAAGAATCCTTAATCAACATTCCACATACGTCATTGTCTCCATTATCTGTTTGATACAATTGAGTGATCAACTCCTTCAATTCTTGAATGCCCTGTTTATGTCTTATCTCCAACTCTTGCATCTGGTTTCACAGATCTTCCTCCACTTACCTCCATCCTTGACCTTTGGTTCCTTTCACCATGTCGCAATGTCAGCTATAGTCCTGGATCTTGTGAGAAGCTAACTGCACATTTAGGGTTTAGAGAGATAAAAATAAGTTAAGCTTTTATTCGTTGGTTCTTTCCTCGCCGCCTCCACTGTAATAACTATTGGTGGCCATCCAATCTTAATGTCACAAATGTCCTATATACCTGACAACGTTTCAATTATTTACGTATTATTAAAATGTTGTGTCATTTACATTCATTAATTCACTCTTCAACTACCAAGCTCCGGTCATTTGGTGATTTTACTTGTTTACAGATGATTTTTACTATATTAAATTACTTGAAACACTTTATAATATTAGAAAATTAAAAAATTTATTAAAATTTCCGTTAGATGTATAATAATTAATTAAAATACTTATTATTATATCTTTCTTTAAGTTTTTTCTAATAACATAAATTTTTTTAGTGCCTAAGAATAATAAGTATCTTTTAAAAAGAAAAAGAAACTTTCTCTTATTATTTTATTTATTCTACTAATTTACTACCGTAAAGGCCAAAAAATCTTTAATTTAACACAAAGTTATCACCTAATGATTTTTTTTATAGTGCTTCTCCCCCTTTCGTAATAAATAATTATAAAAGCAGGAAAAAAGAACTAAAAATTATAACATAATTAATAATAATAAAATATATTTCATTAGTATCATCTAATGTTTCAAATGGTATAATCCCCATTGTTTTACAAAAGGAGCCAGAAATAGAAAAGACAATTAGAAGGAAGAGAGAAGGTGAGAGATATTGGAAAAAATTGTTTGATATGTCCTTCTGACATCACAAGCACCATATATATGTTATAATGATAACATTGTTTTCACAAGGAAGAGAATTGTACAATTATAATAGAATTATACGAATACTAACAAATTTCCCTTATTTACTTATATGAACGATATTGCTTAATTAAATAAGATACTGCGTAACTAGTAATGATGTGTTTTGATCACCAGCTTAATTTGTTTAGCAACCTTATCTACCAAGTTCTGTTGATGACATTGCTTTTACAGGTGAAACATAAATCCCCAAGTAATATGTTCTTGTGGCCCTGACCATTTTATCTTTAGCTATGTTGCATGTTTAATATGTCTTTTATCAATCCTTCTTCCCACAATATCTACGGTTACTTTCTCTTTGATCCCCACTTCAGCAGGTAGTGTAAGATAGATGTTAACAGTTGGAGCAAGATGTTTCTTTAATTGTGACACGTGAAAGACGTTATGTGTAAGGGTACTCGGTGGAAAGTTGATTTTCTTAATTTGGACAGTAATTAATTATGATTTTGATGCTCTGCTGATTAAAAAATTTGAATTTGATCCGGATTAAAGATAATAAAGAAGCTCGATAAAGGATCTAATTCAATGAGTTGAAGTCCAATGAAGAAAATGAGCCTTCATTAGTAAGGGTCGGACATATATTAGGCTTGTGATGAGGAGACTCATTAAGGTTACTATATATAATTGCTAAGGTCTCTTATTGTTTGCTTAAGTAAGCTCGTCAATGTTCATATTCTCTGACCCGTTAAGAGGTTCACGCATTAAGAAAGATGCAGAAAGATGTTAAAGGCATACGGGAAATCAACTTTCATAAAGATCATCGAGAAAGTTCAAAGAGTTCAACGTTTAGAAGCTTGTTCAATGGAGATCTTTTGTAACTAAGGCTTGTGTTACATATTACACGTGGTATTAGAGAAATTACATGATTCTGTGAATTTGAACAGATATTTTTGAATTTCTCCATAACGAAATCAGAGAAATTAATCTGTTTTTGCTTATACAAATTGCATATTGTTGCTTAAATTGACGTTGGATGAGTATTGCGTTGGCAATTGTAGAGAGAGAAAGCTTAAAGAAGCACGTTGGTGATTTTGGGTTGCATCAGTGTTAGGCGTGTGTACCACACAAGTGCCCAGACAGCTGGTGCCCGTGGCAGTGGCCCGCGCTAGGGCATATCTGGCGCATGTAACACACACGCCAAAGGAGGAGCGCGCATCTGCTCATACGGTGCTTGTGACACACACCCCATTAAAGGCAGTATGTATATGGTGCATGTCAAGAATGCGCCTGATGCATCAAGTGGCCTGTCAGGCATGGCTTGTGTGTTACACGTGCCTTTCGCCCACACGCAGTGCTGACGCTAGCATGCTATAGGACAAAAAAATTGAAAAATTTCAAAATTCTCAATATGGTCTCTTATGTTATTTTGGGTCAGTTTTGGGGTCCACTGAATTTATAAAGTGATTTTTCAAAAGTTTTCTGGATCTATTAAATTAGTAATACATAGGTTTAACTTTAGAAAAATCAAATAAGGTTATTAAAGCCATCTTTGAGTGAAATTTCATGCTTTGGACTTAAAATAAAAATGATATGTGATTTTGGTATCTCATATGGTGTATTTATTATTTGATATAGCATGATTGTCACTCTGATTAAGATTTTCCTTGTGATAAATTCTCAAATAAAGTATATTGATAATATTTTTAGCACTAATATGTGATAATGTTTTCATAAAAAATGAGTATATGCATAAGGGGTTTGCATTTGTTAATGGTATATTGTCACATATTATATGACCATACAGAATGTGAGGATAACATACAGGTGTATCCCTTTTGCTTGTGGAATTATTTGGGTACTAATGAGAATGTAGTCACCACAGTGGCCTTTCAAGTTAGTATTTGAACTATTCTACTTGTATGTTTGGGAATGTCTCTGGTCCTATGTTTGGTTATTTTGCCTACAGGTGTTGGATTTGTATAAGATTTTATGATGTGCATAAAGACATAAGATGGAGGGAAGCCATTACTTGAGTGATCTATTAACCCACAGATGCAGTCACCTTACAGATGCAGTCACCTTTTCTGTGAATAATAACAATGTCACTATTAAAACCCTAAGTAGTTTTAACTTTAAGAAATGGAAGTAAGAATTGAAATTTACATTGGAGATGAAAGATATCAACATGACTGTGATTAAGGATAGGCTTGGGATAGGTTAAATAGGACATGTTATTTGACCATAAAAAGATCTATTCCAGACCATCTACTTAGAGGACCTTCAGAAACTACCATAGCAAGGGACTTCCTCAACAATGTCCCATAGAGATATAAGGTATCTTCTAATACTGAGATAAGTACCTTACTAAAGGAATTGTATTCTATGAGATATATAGGATCAGGGGGAGTGAGGGAGTATATCATTAAGATGGTTCACCTGTAATCTTATGTTGTTCACCAAGCTCTGGATACACTTTCTTCAGAGTTTGGTATTCTGGTTACTTAGGATGAAGCCTGGGACATAAATGCCTTGATCACCTACTGTGTTATTGAAAAGGAAAAGCTAAAGAATACAACTCATACAGCCTTACTAGCAATCAAGGGAAAGGCAAAGATAAAGCCCCCAAAAGTTAAAGGTAAGAAATGTAAATTTCCTTTACATGTGAATATTGGTCAATTTAGTGTTGCTAGATGTTCTATGGATGTCAAAAGTATGATGTGTTTCTTTTGTAAGAAGAAGGGACATAAAAAGCTAGATTGCCAAAAGTATAAAACCTGGAAAGAAAAGTAGTATCTATCAGGTAACTCCTTGGCTTGTATGATCCAAGAGTCCAATCTTGCTATAGCCATATTAAGTTATTGGTGGCTAGATAGTGGAGCTTTTAATCATGTTCCATCCATAATGCGGGTTTCATATACAAGAGAAAGTCAAAAAGGGAGGGGAAAAAACTGATGGTGGGAAATAATGAAGAAGTTAGTGTAATCTTTGTAGGGAATGTTTATTTGAAACTTGTTATAATATTCACTTTTATATTACATGACATGTTTTATGTACCATCTTTTAGACAAAATTTGATCTCTATATCTATTTTTGGATAACTAAAGTTATGATTTTGTCATTGAAACCTTTGTTGTATAGTTATCTTTCAATGCAAAACATATTGGTAATGCTTCTTGTCATATGATTTATATATAATTTTTCTTGCCCCTCATGAGATGTATACTTTTCATACATTGCTAAACAAGTTACTAGAAAGAGAATCCAAACAACATTCTCCTAACTTTAGATTCTGATGATCTAGAAATATGTGCTAATTACTATGAGGGTAAATTGATCTAAATAAACAACAAAAGGGGGTCAACTCATGCTTATTATACCTTATACATACAGACATATTTGGAGCTTATAAAGTTACCTTGTGTAATTTAAGATATTTTTTTGATGATTATTCTTGTTATGACTATGTTTTCTTGCATTATGAAAATTTTGAAGTTCTTGAGAAATTTAAGATCTTTAAGGCTGAAGTTGAGAACCAATTGGAAAGGTCTATTAAGATTTTCATATCTGAACATGGAGGTGAATATTATGGCATACATAAGCTTTTAAGACAAGAAAACGGTTTGTTTGCCAAATATGTAGAATCGTGTGGAGTAGTGGCTCAGTTCACAATGCCAGGTAGTCCTGAGCAAAATGGTATGGTTGAAAGTCATAATCGCACCTTAAAGGATATGATGAGGTCAATGCAAAGCAGGAATAATTTTCCTGATTACCTTTGGGATGAAGCCATAGATACTGCCTTGTATATACTTAACAGGGTCCCAAGAAAATTAGTTTCAAAGACACCTTTTGATATCTAAAAGGGGTGGAAGCCTAGCCTCACTTAGATTCGAGTATGGGTTGCCTTACTAAGGTACGTTTATATAATTGTTATGAAAATAAGTTGCATTCTTTTTTCAATCATTGCTATTTTGTTAGATATCCTAACCACTCTAAGGGATATATATTTTTCTATAGATATGGAAAGCTTAGAATAGTAGAATCGTAAAGAATTAAGTTTTCGGAGTATGATACCTATGATGAAGGTGGTCTTTCTTGCCCTTCAGATGATAGCAGGGTGGATACTACTGTTAATTTATATCCATCACTCGTATAGATCAAACTTGTGGATCAAGGTCTCAATATCATGCCATTACAGAGACAGAATCCATGCCTATACAAACTGATGTTCGTGAGCAACGAGAGCATATTAAACCAATTCAATTAAGAAGATCCACTACAGTGAGAAGATCTGCTATGTCATCTGATCATATAGTCCATTTAGGTAAACGAGAATATGATATTAGACATATGGTGGATCCAGTTACTTCTACAAAATCTATTTATGGACCTCATGCAGATTTGTGGTGGGATGTAATGAAGGATGATGTGCAATCCATAAAGCACAATAGGGTATGAGAGCTTGTTGATTTACCTCAGAACAGCAAACCTGCAGGGTAAAGTTGATTTTCAAGCACAATAAGGTATAGATTTTCAAGACCATAAAGCACAATAGGGTATATATTTTCAAGACCAAAAAGGACACTTAGGGTAAAGTTGAGCACTTTAAATCTCGGTTGGTTACCAAAGGGTTCACTCAGAGAGAAGGGATTGATTCAATGTTACCTGATATGTGTTTAATTTTTAATATATTTAATCATTTGCACCTAGTGATTAATGACATGAAAATGCTTAAGATAATCACTTTAATTCATATATGATTTTAAGTATAATTTTCAAGCAAATATATTAAAGTGAGTTGAAAGTACTGCATTTGGGTTATTTTTTGAAGATCAATTTTTACTTGTCTTCATGAAGCAGGAAGAAGAAAATTAAAAGACAAGAAAATGGAACAAAAAGAAGAATGAAAATTTAAAAGCAAACAGCTGGAAAATCAACCCAAAACGACAGTACATATGAAAGGTAGGAGCAGTTGAAACGCAGACGTTAGTGTTAAACGCAGACGTTGTGCGTTTAATGTAAGCGTTAAACTTAAAACGCTGGCGTTCAACACAGCGCAGAGGGTGACCCAGAGGCATAAGGATTTAAGGAGGAACATAACATATTCGTTCCATCAACGCTACAGGACCTAGCGTAGAGGAGAGGGCTGCTGAGCTGTGGCGCGGGCGTGAGAGACGTAGGCTACGAACGACTTGTGGCTGCGGCTTGGAGAGCAGGCTTACGTGGGAGGTCTGCGTTTAACGCAGATGAGGAGCAAGCTGCGGGGTTTTTTGGAGAAGCAGTGAACAGTAGGCATGGACCAGTGGAAGGGACGTTTATTTGTCCCATCAATGAATAGTGAAGGAAGCTACAGTAAACAGAAGAGGGCTGCGTAAGAGGCCAAACAAAGGGGTCTTCAGTTGGGCTACAACATAAGGGCTGAATCATTTTTTAGGAAAGACCCATGAAAGGCTAGACGTCCCGACGCCAGTTCGGAGGCAACATTAACACCGATGACCCAGGTTAAGTATTTTTAATTATTTTTTGTTTATTTCTCTCATTAGAAATTGATTGTGTTATCCTATATTAATTGATTTGAGTTTTGTGTATGGATAATCGAATTTTCATTATTGTTCGGTTATTTGTGTATGAACCCCATTGGGTATTATAAGATGATGATTTTAATGCATTTATTGAATCGTTAATTGCAAACCCATTGTTAGAATTTTGATATAATCCGTAATTATTATGTTGAAATTCATGCGTAGTGACTAATGTGAAGTGAATCACACGTTAATACCACACTTAATAAATGTTATACAAATGCACAAGAAGGGGGGGTTGAATTGTGTAATACCACACTTAATAAATGTTATACAAATGCACAAGAAGGGGGGGTTGAATTGTGTATTCTTTTTCGTTGATCCCCTTGTAAATGATTTCGTTAAAAGAAACTTGTTCTTTTCACA
>JANZLC010000003.1:12621425-12636490 GCA_026413385.1 Erythroxylum gracilipes
TATAAACCACATTTTATGCTTTTAAACTTAACCAAATGTCCTACCCAAGTCATAAAGCTAGTGGAACATTTGTGATTCTTGAGTTTGTGGATATACAAAATTCTAAGTGTGGGAGTGTACATATGTGAAGGTTGGTTATAATGTTGGAATGTTATTTTATGTCTTATCATTGAAATTCCCATGTTGATGTAGTTTATTTTAAATTTTTTATAAGGAAAAAAAGAGAAAAGAAAAGGAAGAGAAAAAGAGAGAGAGAGAATGAAAAAAAAGAAAGAAAGAAAAAAAGAAAAAAAAGAATGAAAAAAATTGTTTAAAATAATTGTATGATAGAGGATTTGCATATGTGTTGAAAAGTTATTTGTGGTTTATGCATCTTCTTAAAGTTGTAATGGATGTGTTATTTGAGCGTGTTGAATATAAGGTAGAGGTTGGCTTGGAAGGTTCACTCTTGTTATTTCATTGGCATAAATTGTATGAGTGATTCCTTCGGATTGGTATATGCTTCATATGGTTTATGTGTGATAGCTAATGAGGTTGTGAAATATAAATGTTGCATTCGTCATAGCTGACGGTACCTAGTTTTTAATGAGTGTTACTTTGTTTCACTAGCTTTGATGACTTTCATGCTACTTGACCCAAATACATCTCACCTTACCTTTGCCTACATTACAACCCTAAAAAGTCCTTTGATTCGTGATTTTGCATGCGACTTTTAGTGGTGGAAAAATGAAATGATATGCAAAGTTGTGGATTGTCATGATCATGAATGGTGTTGAGTGTAACCATGGATATATTTTAGTTAAACATATTTTCTGAGTCAACCATTAGATTGCTTAGTTTTTGAAGATATTGAATATTGATTGATCATAAGTAAGCTTGAAATGTTGATCTCTTGCTATAATTTTTAAAAGTCATTCATCTTTGCTTGTAATTATATATTCTAAGAACATATGAGAATTAAATAAATGTTTCGGGTCTTTGAGCTTAATTTGGATGTTTTGCCTGAGGACGGACAAAAGCTAAGTGTGAGGGAAATTGATATGTGTTTAATTGTTAATATATTTAATCATTTACACTTAGCAATTAATGACATGAAAATGCTTAAGATACTTTAATTCATATATGATTTTAGGTACAATTTGGAATCAAATAAATTAAAGTGAGTCAAAAGTATTACATTTGGGTTATTTTCTGAAGATCAATTTTTACTTGTTTTCATAAAGCAGGAAGAAGAAAATTAAAAGACAAGAAAAATGGAACACAAAGAAGAAGAAAAATTTAAAAGCAAACAACTGGAAAATTAGCCTAAAACGATAGCACATATGAGAGGCAGGGGCAGTTGAAATGCAAACGTTTGCGTTAAACTTAAAACGATGGTGTTCAATACAGTGCAGAGGGTGACCCAGGGGCATAAGGATTTAAGGAAGAACGAAACTTATTCATCCCATCAACACTACAAGACCCAGCGCAGAGGAGAGGGCCGCTGAGCTGCTGCGCGGGCGTGAGAGGCGTGGGCTACGAACGGCTTGTGGCTACGGCTTGGAGAGCAGGCTTGCATGGGAGGTTTCTGCGTTAAACGCAGACGAGGAGCAAGCTGCGGGGGTTTTTGGAGAAGCAATGAACAGTAGGCGTGGACCAGTGGAAGGGACGTTTAGAGTGATTATGTCAATAGTATCTCATTATGATATGGAGCTACATCAGATGAATGTTAAAATTATTTTCCTGAATGGAGTCCTTTATGAAGAGATTTATGTGGAACAACTTGAAGGATTTTAGGATCAAGAAAAGATGACAAGGTTTGCAACTTGAGAAAATCAATATATGGTTTGAAATAAGCTTCCAAATAGTGGTACCTTAAGTTTGACGAGGTTGTCACCTCATTTGGCTTTGTGAAAAATAAAGTTGAAAACGTTTGTATTACAAGGTTAGGGGGAGCAAGTTTACCACTTTTATATGTGGATGATATTTTACTCGCATCAAATGGTTTTGAAAGAAGTGAATGTAAGCCAACTTTGTATTTGAAAAGGCAAGGTAATTTTGACGTATTACTAGTTTATCTTTATGTAGATGACATAATTTATATGAATTTAAGAATGGCATAATGAGTGTATTTGAAATGGCAGACTTAGGTTTATTACTTTATTTTCTTGGATTGGAGATTTTAATAGAAGATGGAATATTTTTTCACAAAGAAAGTATGCAGAAAAATTGCTGAAACATTTTAATATGCTGAATTGTAAGATTACACCCATGAACTTAAATGAGAAGCTACAGTTGGAAGATGGCATTGAGAAGATTGATGCAAAGAGATTAGAAGCTTAGTTGGTGTTAACTTACTTAACTCACACTAGACCAGATATCATGTTTTCTATTGGGGTTGTTTCAAAATACATGAATAACCTCTCAAAGCATCATTATAGAGCAGCAAAAAGGATTTTGTGTTATGTTGCTGGAACTCTGGATTATAGCATTTGTTATATACATGTCACTTATTTTAAATTATATGGATTTACTGATAATGATTGGGCAAGATCATTGGATCACAAAAAGAACAGCTTGGGCAATGTTTTCTTAGTTCTGGTGCTGTAACGTGGAACTCAAAGAAGCAGAGAATTACAATATTGTCCATATCTAAGGCAGAATATGTGGCTGCTGCATCAACAACATGTCAAGCTATCTGGTTAAGAAGATTACTAGCTGAAATGGGGCAAGAGCAAATAGAAGCTACACAAATTTTTGGTGATAACAGATCAACCATTGCAATAGGAAAAAAATCCAACTTTGCATGGAAGGACAAAGCACATTGACATATGATTCTATTTTATACGAGATTTTGTGGCTGATGATTTGGTAACCTTGAAGTATTGTTGTACTGGAGAACAAGTGGTATATATATTTACAAAAGCACTCCTTGCTCATAAACATGCTTACTTTAGATCTTTGCTTGGTGTAATCAATTTTGAATCAAGGGAGAGTGTTGAAGGTTAATTAAAAGCTGCATAGTGGAAGTGACATGGTTTTTTGTTGACTTAGTCTAGTTCATTTATTCTGTTCCTTAAGTTTCTGGTTGCATTCAGTCAAATATATTAGTTATACCAGAAAAATCTACATTAACTTGAGATTATTTTGGTTGTTTACGTTGGCAGCTATGTGTGTTTTTCATGAATGTTGGTTGTAAGCCTATAAGAAGGCATGTTTCTCATTCAATAATAAGTAGCACAATACTTTTCCTCTGCTATACTGTTATGTTTCATTAAAAGAGTCCACCATATATCAAAACTCTTTAGTTATTCTTATCTCCAACACAGAGAGGATGATTGGGATACATCTACAGTGCCATTCCCCTCCAAGCCACCACTGTCTGGGATGCCGTAGGAGATGGAGAAGTAGCAGGAGAAGATGACATTGCCAGTGTTTTCCAGGCCGGTCATTGCTTCATGCCTAGGTCGACGATTTGTCTTAGGATTTTGTTTCTTTTTCCAATGACTCTTTAATTTGTTTTTGTCTCTTATTTCAATTTAATGGCCGTGCTACCAATTGGAATCTGGTTGGGTTTGTTTGACAAGTAGGAACTGCCAAATTTTGTGGTTTCGTTCTTATCTATGTTTAAGGTGGTTTTGGAGTTTGGAACTGCCAAATTTTGTGGTTTCGTTCTTATCTATGTTTAAGGTGGTTTTGGAGTTTGGATGTTACTACCAAAGACATTGAAAAGGGAGTGCAGAACAAAATAGTTTTGATTGTGATTCTTATCCCTTTCCTTTGGTTTCCAAAGTTACAAACACGTTTTCTTTTATTTTGCTTTTATCATTAATTTCGTCTTAAAATGTACAAAGCAGAATAGAAACGTGAATAGGCAAAACAAATGTGATTTTGTAAAAAATTAAGGGTAGATTTGTAGTTTTCGATTTTTATTTTATATAAAAATAAATTTTGATTTAATTCTTCATGTTAAAAAATATATATTAAATAAAAATAAAATTTCTTTTATATAATATTTATTGATAATTTAATAGTTAAAATTTTATTTATAATTAATATTTATTTTAATTATTAAAGTAAAATTTATTTACAATTATATTTTTTGAAGATATTTTAAAATTATTTATAATTCATTTAGTTAATAGTAAATTATGTAATAAAAAATAAACATTACTTTTTATGGTTTTCATAAGTTATGAAATTTGGAAGAAATCAAAACTAAAAAATAAAAATAAAACCTCAAACAAATATAATTTTTTACTGTGAAATGCATATAGACAAATGCTATGATACCAACATAAGAAAATTTAAACAAACTCTAGGATCATATATGCATTATTGAAATTGATTAATTATGATGAGTTGTTTGTTTTCATAAGTTAGAGGATACTTATTCTTGGTTGTGTATTTATTACTTATTTTATCTTTTATTTTTACTTTTTACCTTATTATATATTTATTTTATTATTTATTGTATTACTTATTTTCATTTTTTATACATATTTATTTATTTATTTACTATTATTATTATTATTATTATTGTCTTTTATGTCTATTTTTATTTTATTTCAAATTAATGTTTATGAATTATTATTTTTTTCTTTATTTCTTCTTCATATAGGTCTATCGAAAATAATTTCTTTACCAATTAAAAGTAAGGCCGCATATTACGGGATTTCTCCAAACCCTGCATTTCAACAGAAATTTCACTAAGTTATTGTTGTTGTTGTTGCTATAGTAGAAGATCCTTATTAATATTTTATAGAGCACACAATAACTTGTTTGAATAATTTTTTATCGAACTTTTCACAATGATCATTACTTATCTTTTAGAAATTTAAAATGATCATTTTATATGAAATTCAAATCTTTAATTACTCTTTAACAATTGATATCAAACGTTGCATCGTAAACCATCAGGTGTATCAAATATTTATTAAAAGGCTTTTAACTAGTGTTTACACTTTTTTGGCAGTTTTTTAATCTTTTAGAAGTTAAAAAAAAGCAACAAACTATCGGTAGACCCTCCAACTTCACCAAAGGAGGTTCCGATCGATGATTTGAGAATAACAAAATATAAGTACTGCTAATGTATTTATTGTTAAAATAGGAAGGAACATGAGAACAAGATATGGTCATAAAGATAGTTTATGAAGTATATAAAAGAAAAGATAAAGTTTGCAACCATTAAGCTATGAATAAATCAAGAAAAAAAAGAAGATCAAGATGCATCAAGATCATTTTGTATTATGTATTATTTATTGTAATATTTATTATAAGCTCACCTTGTTAGTTTCCTAATCTCAAAGCCTCACCATGCATAAGCATTTCATATTACTTTATTGCATATGTTTTTTTATTCATCAAGAGGCATTGAAACTTTAATTTTAATAAAAAAGCCTCTTGATCTTTTAAACACTCTTTACAAAATATTTGGGAAGTGTTTAATTATAATTCCATAGAATAAATTAATTTTGAGCATTTGAAATTGTTAAATATGGGTTAAAGGTCGACCAATAAAGATTATAGTTATTAAATTTGATGTACTAAGAATTTGTTGTAACATTTTTTGATGTGTTGGTCAATATACCTATTAATCAACTAGTGTCTTAACTGCTAGAGAATTTGTGCATTCACTGCACATTGATCGACTGATATGTTATACTAGTCAAGTGATATACTACAACTAACAGTTGCAATGACTAGTTTTTAGCTCTAATAGATAGTAGGGGTCTTGAAACCTTATAAGTACATTTTTATCATTGGTTTTAATATAAAGAAATATTATGGCGTATGTTACACATATTTCTAAGTGTTTTTCAATTATTTAAGTATCATTGCCTCATATTTGTATGAGTGAGCCTATTTGAAGTTATCAAGTGATAAAGTATTTTGAGTTGGAATATTGAGTTAGGGAATTATATTATAAGGAGTGATCCAACTGAGATTGAGATTCCCTTTTATGTTTTGTAAAAGGGTCCCTCTTTGCCCAAAAAGATTGTACAAAGATTTTTTTTTCTAGAAAGAAAGATCATATTGGAATTCTAATAAGAGTGTTGGAAGTGGATATAGGAAAGGGTTATTTACTTAATTACTATAAATCAATTTACATTCTCTCTTCCTTATCCTCATTAAATTATTATTCAATTGTTTAATTAATTTGTGTTAAGCAATCCATTTATTCTTATTTATATTGATTTTTGTTAATATATTGGCTAGAAAAAATATTAGATTTTATAAACACCTAATTTACCCCCTCTTGGGTGTCATCAGAGACTAACAAATGGTATCAGAATGTGTTTATTAGGTTATCTTCTTTTAATGAAATCATATAGTTAGGATCTTAATGACATATTTAGGAGCATCATCATCATCATTCAACCAAGAGGCACAAAGCATTAGTACGTTTCTTTGATAGAAATGATTACCTTTATTATAAAACTAATAAGAGATTCTTCTTTATGGTCGAAAGTGTTGACCTATGAAAAATAGTTTTGAATGGTCCCTTTATTCCTTAAGAAATTATAAATAATAAAAAGGTTTCTAAATTAATTGAAGATTGGGAACCTCAAAATATGAGATTAGTTTCTTTGTATAGTATGGTTGTACACATCCTATTTTGAGCATTAAGAAGAGGTGAATTTAATAGGATCTCTATGTATTAAACAACTCATCAAATTTGTCATACTTTAGAAGTTACACTGGGAACAAATTAAGTAATGGAGAGCAGAGTTAGCCTATTAACACATTAATATGAATTATTTTACATGACACATGATACAAGCATATCTAGTATGTACACTAGATTTATTATTATTATTAATTCCCTCAAAGGTCTTAAAAAGACCTATACTAAAGTTGAAATAGTAAGAAAGTTGCTTAGGTCACTTTCAAATATGTGGGAAGGTAAAATGATGACTATACAAGAAGCCAAGGATCTAACAACACTACCGTTAGAAGAACTTATTGGATCTCTTCTTACATACAAAATGAGGCTTCTAAAGACACAAGAAGAAATGCTACTTTCAAGGAAAAAGAATTCAGCATTTAAAGTCTCAAAGGAAGAATCAAGTAAAGAGGAAGAGACATCAACTAATGGAAGCGATGAAGAAGACTTTGGCTTAATCACTAGAAAATTCAAGAAGTTCTTGAAATAGAAATTCTCTAAAAGAAAGGATTCTAAGGAAGATAAAGGTGATCTAAAATGTAAATCCTCTAACATTATTTGTTTTGAATGTAAAAAATCTAGCTATATTAAGTCACAATGCCCTATACTCAAGGATGATGACAATTATTAAAGAAATAATAAATAAGAAAAGAAGGACAAATACAAAAAGAAAAAAACACGATCTTGAGATAACACAAAAGAATATGAAAAATGAGCAATTAGAAAAAGAGATAGCTTACATATGCTTTACTACTATGAATGATAATAAGGTAACATGTAACTCTAATTCTAATAATGAGTGATAGTGATTTAACATATGATGAACTAGTCGAAAGTTTAGAAAACATGACTAAGAAAAGCAAGAAATTATCTTCCAAACTTAAGATAGTCTAAAAAAAATTAGATGTATGCATGAATGAGACTAAAAAGATCAAAAGTGAATTACATAACATTAAAGTGTCCAAAATGATCATTGATGACAATCATGCATTAGACACATTATAACATAAAAATAAAACACTGAAAATGGAGACCTATGCTCTCAAGGATTTATTATTAAAATTTACTGAAGGGAGTAAGAAACTAGAAAATATACTAAAAGCTCAAAACAATTCCGATAATTGGTATTGGATATGATACAACCATAGAAATGAAGCTAATTTTAGAACTACATTTGTAAAGAAAAAATATTTGCATAGTAAAGAACCATTTCCTAACGTGAAAAAAGAGTATAGAGTATTTACATCTAAGCATATGCATGCACATGCCATATACACATGGACTAATTGTAAAAGTAAGATTGATACTTTCTCATAATATAAGCATAGAGTTTAACACTCTCAATGGAAGAATAGACATAACTTATATAATAATATATAAACTCACTCATAATCTTTTAAACCTCAAAGAAGCATACATCAAGCTAGCACTCAAAGTAAGTATCATAGCTTATTTATCTACTTTAAGAAACCATTCAATACCTTCAATGTCCAAAAGAAAATTCCTCATTATAAACACACATAAAATACCAAGTAATGCATTTATGTATCATTATCACTAATATAATATGGCATCTTGTTTTGTGGTAAATATGGACATGTTGATAGATTTTACTATATTAAACAAAGAATGATAAGAAAAACCTTAAGGAAGTGGGTTGAAAAGAAGGAGACTAATAACCAAAGATCCAAGCTCATATGTGTACTTGAAACACATTGATTAAATTATTCTGTAGGTTTCTTAAAGAGGAGATGATATATAGTGGAGATGGTAGTATTATTTTTGAAGAGTTTATGTTTTTTTTAATGAATCAAACCTTTTTGTGTCTAAACATGTCTTGAAAAATATTTATTGAAAAATAAGGAATAGCCTTTAAAAAGAATAAGAATGATCAAAAGACTCTTTAAAAGAGCAATTGTTGAAACAAGTAAAAGTCATAAGAAGGATGAAATACTTCTAGTAGATTGAAAATTCAAGAAGAATCATTATTCAAATCATTCAAAGGTAATATTCAACAAAGGTGATTATTAGTTCATGATTTAGTAATGTTTGACATCTTATATTTATGTATCAACTTGAGCCTAAATCCTTAGTGATGAATGTTTAGGCTTGCACTATGAATGATCAATTGAAAATTTTTAAATATATTTTGGAACTAAACTCAAAGATTATGTACCAATAGAGATATTGAGTTAAATTTTGTAGATATAATGGACCAATTGGAATACAAATGCACTAAACTAATGAATTGTGATATTAATAGAAAATTGGGCATAATTATTTGTGATTAACGTATTTATAGTAGTTCATGATTAATTCTCTCATAATTTGTTAAGTGTTTTGATGTTTCAATTTGAGTTTAAAGATTGTTTTACAAAGTTATCTAATTAACTGATCTACCAATATCTTAGTATGGTCGATCAGTGTTCTCAAAATACAACCTCCTTTATTTTTTAGTGAACTTGCTAGGTGTTTGATCACTAATCTAAGCAAACATTTAGGCATATTGAATGGCCAATGTCCTCTTATGGTCGATCAATGACACTTTATTCAAGTAGTTATTTCTTTATAGTGAATATTTTCTAGTGTGTCATTTACCCACAGTGGTCGACCAATGTCTTCGAGTGATCGACCAATATCTCCTTGACTAAGAAGTTCTTTCATTTCAGTGAGTTTGTAACTTGTTTGGTTGCGACAATGGTCAACCACACACTAACACTAGTAAATCTATAAAGCCATATAGTCTTCCTAGTTTGACCTCTTCTTATACTCTTTTCTTCTATTTTTCATCTTAGTGGTTTATATTTTCCAAATCCCTAAACAATTTACTCTTTTCTTTGAAAGAATCATCCCTTATTTCATAAACATCGCATTAGATCATATCAAATTGAAAATTTTTCATTCTTAGTTTCAAATTTGAGGATTTTCAAAATTTTTCTTAATTAAAAGTTATCTTTTTAAATTAATGCTTTCATAGTTAAATTGTAAAAGGAGTCAAAGGTTGTCTTCCTTTCACTTATGTTGATACATATTTGCTTTTGTTCAATTTTTGCACACCTTTTCATATTACTATTTTTAAAATTTTGGGACTTTTAAAATTATACATTCTTTTATGAAACTAATAATTGAGTATTATAATTTTGCTTGTATTTTTTCCGATTCCAACCCCTAATTTTGTCAAGACTTGCTCTTATTGCTTTAATTATTATTTTTAACTGAGGCACAATACCAAAATTGGGGATTTTTTAAATTAGATATAACTAGGGTTGCTTCTATAAAAATTAACCTTTTGTTTTGACTCTTTAAATATTCCATAGTAAAAAAATTTGATTCATAAAACATTATATTTTGCATTTTTAGATTAATAATTTCTTTTAATAATTCTAAAAAAGGGAGAAAAATAGTGATATTAGATTTAGGGGTGATAAATTTCGAAGTGACCATTTTATTGTTTTTGTATTTCTTGTACTTTATGTGGGATGCTTGAGTATATTTATGTTATAAATATCTCTTTGATATTAAGTAACTCTTTTGTTAAATTATGTTCTTAATGTTGAATAATTTTCTTGATATCAAAATATATTTTATGCACAAATTAAGGGGAGAGTTAATCATTATCTTGATATGAATACTTAGTTGTATGTTTAATTTTTATATTGCTCTTTAAAATTAAAAATATTTTATCATCGTTAAAATGAGGAGATTGTTTCACTAAAAGAGATTAAAATCACAATTTTGATGATAATTACTATTAACCGCAATTTTGGTTTATTAAATTTGTGTCGGATAAGTTGCCCTCCGAATGTTTCCCGTGTGCTTTTCTTGAAGGTTGCAAGCGGAATTTGCTACCGTTGTGAGAGCTTTTAAAGTTCGTCAAGGTAGTTTCTATTTCATTATCAAGGTAGTTTAAATTCACTGGAGCAACCAGCATCAGTAAAGTGAGTGAGGCCTTGAGTATTTCCGGGATTGGTCCAAGCACAAATATTTCATGGAAACCAGAATTTGAAGTTCTGGTAAAAGACAGAGCCATTAATTATGTGAGTTTATTTTTAGAGTCAATAATTAATATCTTGAACTTCTTTTAACAATGTATTTCCTAGATCTCTCGTAATATATGTTTCCTTCCTTATCCCATCTCTATCATAACATATTTATCTATGCCATGTTGAAGTCGTTAGAATTTCTAGCCATCACTCATCTTATTAAATATAATTTGGATCTCTCCTTTTTTATTTTTAGAAATTGGAAATTGATTTTGGTATTTTAAGTGTCTATACTGCAGTCACCTCCGACGTTGTTTCACATGAATTGAATACAAATACTATCTCTCTATCGGGAAGATTCTATAAATTAACTGTCAAATTGTAAGCAAATAATCCATTAAAGAATATTACAGGCCTGCACTTACATCAAACATCAAGGCATCGACGTTGTACTAATATAAACCGATTACTTTCAGACCACTTCTTGGAATTAGAGAGTTCAAATATATATATATATATAAATGAAGTAACCAATGTTCTGAGTCCATCTCCTGAATCTCTCTTAGTACCCCATTTCATCTCTTGAGCCTATCTCTGTCAAAAAATGCTACACATGGCTCTGGATAACCCTATGAAAGTGTCAACCTTTTTATTAAGTGAATAATTTAATTCTCATTCTCTTTCTCTCTTTAAAAATTAAGGTGTGCTGCATCTTCTAGGGAATTTCTTTGCGTTATTCAATACAATAGCCGGACGTCTACTCGGCACTTACTAAAGATAATCCATCTTCTCATTTCTGAGACCAAATACTCTTTTAGTGTCTACTTAACTATTATGCTCAAAATTACACTTTAAATTTCAATATTTGCAACAAAATATAACTTGCTATCCACTTCTGTTGAACGAGCTCCTCGTAATTTCTCAACAGTCTTTACAAAAATTCCTTTTTTGTATGTCCTTAACATCTTTCTGCATCTTTCTTAACTCGTATACATCTTAAAGAGTAAGAGAATTTGAATATTTACAAACTTACTTAGGGTATGCTTGTTTGGGGGTAATGGAAAAAAATGAATGGGTATGGAATGAAAACTTACGTTTGGTATCAAACTATTATTGAAGGAGTAATATTTTCATTACTCAATTCTCCGCAATCTTCCATTATCCTGGTAATTTAGGGGAATGAGAATCATTGTTTTATTCCCTTGGTACAAGGGCTTTATGCATGCCTTAGGATTGGACCATTCATCGAAGGTGAATGGACTTGCCGGTATGTAATTATTATTATTAAATTTATAGTTTCTCATAGTAATTTAGAAACAATCATAATAAATTACAGACTTACCAAATAATATCAATTTAAGGGTAACAAATATAAATAGAATTTAAAAAAAATCTACAATTTTTGAATTTGTGGAAAAAATTCTTTTACTTTTAAGTTTTTCATAAAATTAATTTTCTTATAAACTAGTTAAAAATAATCACAAGATATATATAATATGAATATCAAATGCGGATTAATCAAATATCATTGGTACACTAACTTAGGAATGTGGATACCGTTTCGTACCGGACCAAAACCAGTACAAAACAAATGGTAGGTTGTACCGGCCCGTTTCAGATGGTAATGATCGGTGTTCAAAATATCGGCCAAATACTGGTAGAGATAGAGCAACGGGACTCAAAGCTGAAGATATAGCTGAAGTAAGTGCTCAGCCTAATAACCCAAAGAATATGACAGTGTGTTCTTCATCGGACAATAAAGATGAACTTGTTGTGGTATCTGATACACAAGGATCCTTGACTATTCCTTCGAGCAACCATGGAATAAAAAGGCGAAAAAACTTGTCACAATATTTTCGATTATTAAATTATATTTTGAAGATATTATGTAACTAATGATATGTTGATGCAAGAAAATACTTGAGTAATTTCTTTTCAAGAGCTATTAGAAATAACATACTACAATATGCTTGATTTTGAATATTCTGCCATTATAAATAGGGTGCATAAAATATAATTAATTAAATTACATTTAAAATTTGATATAAAACAAAAATTTAACAAATTTTTATTTCTCAAAATTTTTAACAAACCAATTACCATCAAAGGTAACGGCAATCATTCCTTCATCTTAACCAACCATCCTAATTATAATGATTATATCCATTCTCATTCCTCCCTATATTCATTCTCATTCTTATTCTTATTACCTTTTGTGAACCAAGCATCCCTTTAAGCAGACAACATGAGACCTTAGCAACTATGTATAATAATCTTTTGGGTGTTCTCATCATATGTCCAATACATGTCTGACCCACACTAATCAGGGCCCATTTTCTTTGCTAAACTTCAGCCCATTGAATTAGATCCTTTATTGAGCTTCTTTATTATCTTTAACTAGATTAAATTCGAAAATAAACCTCAAATTGATGGAAAATTTAACGGGATTAACTCTTCATTAGTATAATATCAATAACATTTTTATATACTTTCTAAATAGAAAGTGAATTTCACTACAACATAATTAGCTTTTTATACTAATCATAAAGTGACAGTGAGCTCACTTTATAGATTTCTGAAAATGAATCTCATTTCCCACATGGTAGTGTGACCTACTTGTATAAATTTATGATAATAAGTCTCTCTTATCACATAGTAATAGGGCTTGCTTTTTGATTAAAAAATAAAAAATACCAATTCAATTTTGATGTGACATTTAATTAACAAAAGTTAATCTTAATAAATTTTTCATCCATTTAGAGATCTATTTTAAAAATATTATGATTTAATTTGAACGTTTCAAAACGTTAGAGTCTGACTTGTATTCTGTTATAAACATTAAGGTTTAAAATGCATTTTTAATGTAACTATTTTCAGTGGGATGGTTTATTACATATGTTAGGACTTGATTCCTTTTGATTCCCCCTATTTAATTTTCACCTTCTTCTAAAATTAATAACATAGGGATTATGTAAAAATTATCAATTTAAAATATATTAACCAATTAAGAATTAATTTAGTTTTTGAACTAACTCAAGACTGCAAAATTTTTATATACTAAATTATTCCATAAAAATTTATAAAAACTTTATTGAAATTTGCAACATGAAATTGATAAAAAAGGGCATAAAATATGTTAAAACTTAGTTGAAATGATTGTCAAATTAATGAATATCATGTATAATTCACATATCTAAAGCATGATCATATGTATGCTACGGCACAAGGTTTGAAAAACGCAAGCTTTTTTTCACGTTCCATTTGTACAATCGAACTAAACCTGTTGCCATAATGAGGAAAGGGTTAGAAAATGGTCTTTTCTTGTTCTCATCTCATGTCACATATCCTAAGATCCAGCAAATCAAACATGTTCTATATTATCTCAAATGTTGGATTCTTTGCGTGAGTTCCTTTCAATTTGGAAGCCGCATGATCGTAGCAAGAACAAGTCATCATAGATTGATGATATATTATATTTTTGTTTTATTTTTTTTTTCCGTAAACAGGCTGTCAAGAGAATAGAATAATGTCTTAAAACCTTTACTTTTTATGCTTTGATTTGCCTTGCTTCTTTGTTCTTTTGAGATCTTGGGGAAGAGATGATTAGGTCTTGGCAGCCTTGAGCACTAATAAAAGAAAAGTTGATCGCGCATATGGAATGTAAGATATAATTGAGTTTGACATGAATGGTGGGGAACAACCAAGAGAAGTCAATAGAAACTGTCCAACAATTCAGCATATAATTATTCTTCGATAGTTCCAGTATTAATTTTTATGTGAGGATGAAGCTTGACAGAAGATGCTCTCTCCATTGTACGACCGATTTAATTCAAGCAATCCATAACAGACAAAACTTCGGAAACCAGATTATGTACGTGTTTGACATTATTTTTAAAACTGATTACACATTCTTTAGGGTGCTTGTTCCTCTTTCAGACCCCTAATTTTAGAAAAACACCTGGTATATAATTATGAAATGAGTTTGTCCTTATGTTTAAGTTTAATTTTAAACTATTATTCGGGTGCAAAAATAGGTTCACAAAGACAGTTTATAAAATATTTGGTTAATTTTTTTAAACTATAATTATTAAAAGTGGCTCCTTCAAAATCCTATTTTGGAAAAGTATCTTTTACAACTTTAAAAAATGTATTTATATTGAATTATAACAACCATCTTATTTTTACATATTAAATTATAACTAGTAATTTTATTTTTCTCATAATAACAATTTTGTCAAATATGTCAACCTTATTTCTATTGAATTAAAAATTTTAATATGATTACCAAGTAATTATTTTAACAAAAACAGTTCTATCAAAGATAAGTTATTAACAAGATTTGTAGATTTTCTCGACATCAATTCCAAATGGATCCCATGATTAAGATAGAACAAACAGTATATATATATATATATATATATATATATATATATATA
>JANZLC010000003.1:12649267-12660609 GCA_026413385.1 Erythroxylum gracilipes
ATCAAATTATGAAAAGCATTAAGAACAAATTGCAATAATCAAACCTTTAAGTAAAAACGGGCATAAGAGATTAAACGCAGAAAATACCAACTAACCGAGATTACATCAAGGGTTCAGTTAAAATCCTAGAATGAAAAGATTAGTTACTCATAATAACAGTAGCAATAAAAATAATAAAAGCAAACATTATAATTATGAAATGAATAGAAGAAATGGAACAAATCTCCTCTCTTTCAACGTGTGCATCTCCTCATTGTAACACTGGAGCCCTCCTGTTGTGTTTCTCTAAGTTGTGAGTGGAGTTTTTAGAGTTATGAAGAATAATGAATAAATGGAGAGTGGAGCCTTGTTGTGGGGTTCTTGGTGGGTCTCTAAATTGTGAGTGGAATGTTGGTTTTTGCAAAAAAATGAGAGAGAGTTCGTAAATGCTTGGTGGGTGAGTGGAGTATGTAAAGTAATCTTGAAAAGCTAGTGGGGTCATGTTGGTAACCTTCTTTATTATTATTTTTTTTATCAAGTTGAGAGCCCCCCTTCTCCTTTTTGACGTGATTTTCTTGTTGTTTTCTGTAACATGAATGCTTCTTGCTCTCAATTCTTTATTTCTTCACTTCTCAGCCCACGTCCTTAAATCTACGTCCCTTTCTTTTCAACTAAACCTCCAAGATTTTATTCAACCACCAGCTTGCATTTTTTTATGCTTCAGCGTGAATGTGCCGCACACCATAGATCTCCCAATTTTTCTGATTGTGACAGACACCAACACATGCTCTCTGATGCTCCTTGGTCACGCCCCTCTTCTTGATTTAATTGCCTTGATTGCTGCTCCACGTGTTGACAAACGCAAATCACGTTAACTAACTCTGCTTTTTTTGATTTCCAATTCCATTGTCTCTATCTATATGCATGCCGACACTGTGCTCTCCTTTTGATGATTAGATGTAGGCCCTTGTTGTGTCTAAAAGCTTATTTATTTGCTTGACTTTTAGTTGCCGCATCTGTTCTCCCACGGCTCCTCACTGGCCTGGTTTTGATTTTCAGCGTGACTTGCCACCTATTGCCTCTTAATTCTCGTGTTTTGCATGCTTGATTAGACAAACTAATTTGTCTCTTAAAACCTCCTCTCTCCTTCGTTAACGCATGCGTATATGTCTGCCTTGATTTCAATTTGTGCGTCTCTTGCAGCTGATTTATTCTGCGCCTCTCCATGCGTCAAACGCTGGCCCAAACACGCCTCTTTGTAGCTTTGATTTTCTCTACTGATTTATTTTCTCACTGTAGCTGATTCACGCCCACACAGCTCAAGCTCCCCTGTAGCTACTTCATGCGTTGATTTCTTAAATATTCCCTTCTGTTGTAGCTGATTCACGTTGTTTCTGCCTTGATTGCTGTTGGGTCCCTCTTGCTCATTTGCGTCAATTTCCAGCTTTGGTGTTTTGTGCGTTAATTCCCCCAAGGTGGAGCCTCCCTGATGTGTTGTTTATAACGTGAATGTGCTGCCAGCCCTTGTGCGTGATTGGAGTGTTAATCAAATGAAGAAAATGTGATTTTTGCTGTTGGAAGCTTGTTGTCAACGTGTCTCTCTTGTAGTTGCTGCTGACTTGCGTGCCTTGGGTTACACCTCCAAAACACGCTGCTTCTTGTATTTTATTGCTCATGTGATTTTAAATTTTCTTGTGCTGGTGCTTGGACAAAGCTTGTGTCTTGCGTGTTACCTAGCTCTCCTCCACATGTCGTCCAGCTGTTGAAGTCCCATGGTCTTTATTGTTTTATTCCTCTGCGGCTTGTGCGTCTGATGCTCCTCTAGCATGTCTTGATTTGTTGACCAGCGTGATATTCCTTTTGGTTTGTCCTGATTTAATTTATTTCTTCTCACGCCTGCTCCTTTAATTGCTCATCTCTTCCCTCGTGACAAATTTTTGGACATTTCCTTAAATTAATAATTGTTGCGGTCTTTTTCAATTAAAACCAAGTGTATTTCCTACAAAGACCCAGTAAAAATGCAGATTAAGATAAACTAAATAATTTAGTAGGAAAAATATATATAAGACCCAATAATTAATCCAGAAATTAAGGAAAATGTCATTAATTCTAATGATAAAAATGCATCTAACAATGATGTAATGGAAATAAAAAGTTAAAATACCAGAAAGATCATTAAGGTGAATAGATAAATATTGAAACCATTTTATAAGGATATGGTGGTCTTAAGATTGATGGATATTAATTTGGCACTTCCTTAATACTTAGAAGATCGAGAAGACAAAGCTCCATCGATCAAACAACATTAAGCAATTGTGCTCTTTAAGAGGTAACCCAAACATAATAATTTTATTAGTTCTATTTTACTTATTTATAGGTTTCATTTTCTTGCTTTTATGTAGTTGTTTTGTTAGTTTAAGGGAGAAATTGGGTGTTTTAAGCAAAATGCAATCACACCTTAACAAATCTTCAATTCTAAATTGTCAAACTTCATAAAGCGAGATCACACCTTACATAATTCATGTTTAGTATAACATTCCTTTAAATTTCAGGATGCTAAAATGAATAAGGTGACATCACGCCTTACATAACTTAAGTTTCTACTATTAAATCCCTTCAGTTCCAAATTATTAAAATGCATAATACCATATTACGCCTTATAAATATTAGTAGATTGTTTTTTTAAGGAATTAATGAATTTTTAAATATATAAATAAAATATTTTTTAAAGATACTTTTTTATATTTCATTCAAACAACAAAAATAACAAAACCCCAACTTATTCTTATTGTTTATATACAGCTTCCTAATAGCCGTTAATCTCCAGCATTCCTCCCTACATCGTCTGCTTTCAGCCTACCTCTAAGCCATCGGTCTAGTAACCATCCTACTTCTAATCACTGGTCTACCCTTAGTAGTTTGTATAGTTTTTTTTCATTATAAGTTTTTCATTAACTTTTATAGAATTGGGTTTTATTATTATCAATTATCAATTACCAATTTAGGTCTTTTCATTTTTCTTAGTTATTTTCTTGGTTAATAATAGTTGTTTTTATTTTAATTATTAACTTTAGTTATTAATTAGTAGCTTTATTTTTTTCTAGGATTAGTTTTTTTACTCATAATTGCCATAATAATAGGAATAATAATAAAACAGTGACAAGCACTAAATTTATGACTAAAGTAGCTGATAAAAATCTTTTAAAGACTATACTGACTATTAGTGCTCATTGAAAGCATGCCCAAATAGCCTGGGGTATGCTTACTTTGCCACCATTTGAGTTTGACCTTTACAGGCATATTACCTTATGTTTTAAAGAGAGGAAACAAAGGTATGTTGCTCTTAAAACCTGACAAATTAATTTAGGTAAGTATATGCATTACCCTTTTTTTAGAGGAGTTGAATATTAAGGAAAATGTAATTCTTTAATTGATGATATAAATTAAAGAAATTTTCTGCAAATTAATGTCCAATGGTTATTGAATTGACTAAGGAGTTTTATATTACCTTTAAATTTGATAAGTAGATAATTTCACTTTACATAATCCTATTATAGTGCAATATAGATTAATGGATAAACAATTTAACAAAGCGTCACTCAATTCGGTTTGGCTTTAAGGTTTGTAATTGATGAATAAGCCAATTTTAAGTAAAATAAGGAATGTGTTATGAACTGGTGATTTTGATCCTTTAAAAGTTGAGAATCATATCATCTAAGTCAATTTAAAGGAAATTGTCATAAATAACTTTATGGGTTTATTTGCATCATTCTCTTGCTTTTAATTATTCAAGGAGGAAGGATATAACTTAGACATGTACTAAAGTTGGATTATTCTTTATTTAGTGCATAGTATGAAAGGTTAATATTAATTTTGGTGTGTGGTTACCTATGTAATTTAACTATGCTTTATCATTTAACAAGAATTTTGTCTTAGTTCCTTGATTACTCACTTGGCTATTAATCTTAACTTAATATTGCTAACATTGATATGTTAAGTTGTGAGATGGAACCTTTAGACAGTTTTTGTTTAAGCATGATGAGGTTGGTAGAGAAATAGATAAAGCAATTATGTTATATGTAACATGATTGCCCCCATGGAAGTTTTCCATTAGATCAATACAAGGGTTCAGATGTTCAACAACCTTTATATCTTTTAGCACCATTGATTCAACACGGGTATCATTTTTTATTGGAGAGGTTGGAGAATAAAATTTATAAAATAGAGAAGAATTTTGAAGCTTTGCCTTAGTTTATAGGAATGACCCCTTTATGTCCACTTATATCATAATGCATTAAGTTCCAGATGTTCACAACTAAGGGGAGTATTCTAAACTTTCACTTATTTTATGTTGATTAATTTTATTGAATGTGTGTAACTTATGTGTATAGGGATGATATATGATTTAGATATGGGGAGAGTTAAAGAATCTACCATGTTAGAATATGGCTTTATTTTTGGTGGTGAAATATGTGATTTGTGATTAGACTCTTGAATGGTATGATTCATATGTGTTGATTATTCTTTGTGGCAGCCTTAAATTTTTTGATTGTTATATAGAAATAGGTCTTAAGTTATGATACATGTTTTGTTTGAGTTTTACTACATGGGAGAGACAAATATGATTAGTGCTTTCCATAAATTACTTAAACTATCTCATTGGTTTTATTAAATGAAAATGTGCAAGACTTAATGCATTTTGATACCCATGTGAGCTTTTGAGCCTAAGAAAAATTCATTACATTTGGTTATGGTACTTTAATTGATTTTTTATATCATTTCAATCTTGATGTTGTTTTTGTTGAATCTTTATTTCATGTTGACCATATTATAAGAAGTATACGTAGTGCACATAATGAATGTTCTGCTTTTTTGTGGCATAAAAGATTAGGTCATATATCTAAAGAAAGGGTACAGAGGTTAGTGAAGAATGCAATCTTACCTCAATTGGATTTTACTAACTGGGATATATGTGTGGACTCCATTAAAGGCAAGCAAACCAGACATATATCGAAGCATCCCGCCACAAAAAGTAGCGAACTACTTGAGTTAATACATACTGACATCTGTGGTCCTTTTGAAGTTCTTTCTTAGGGTGACAAAAAATATTTCATTACCTTTATTGATGACTTCTCACGATATGGTTATATCTATTTTCTGTATGAAAAGTATCAATCCATGGACATCCTAGAGGTGTTCATTATTGAGGTAGAAAGGCAGCTAGAAAAAAAAAGTAACGACGTGAGGTCTAATAGAGGTGGTGAATATTATGGTACGTTTGATGAAAGTGGACAATGTCCAGGTTCATTTATAAAGTTTCTTGCAAGTTGCGACATATAGGCACAATACATAATGCCTGGTACACTGCAATAAAATGGCATAGTCGAAAGGCGAAATTGTACTCTTATGGATATGGTTAAGAGCATGTTAAGTTATAGTAATGTACCTTTATCATTGTGGATGCATGCATTAAAGACTGCTACATATCTACTTAATAAGATTCCTAGTAAAGCAGTTCCTAAGACACCTTATGAATTATAGATAGGAAGGAAACCTAGCTTATGACACCTTCACATTTGGGGTTGTCTAGCAAAAATAAGGCTGTATAATCCACATGAAAAGAAACTTGATGCGAGAACTGTTAGTGGTTATTTCATCGTCTATCCTGAGAAGTCAAATAGGTACAAATTTTACTATCCTAACCATAGTACAAGAATAGTTGAGTTCGGTAATGCTTGGTTCACTGAGAATGGTCAAATCAGTGGGAGTGGAGAATCGCGAAAAGTGGATATTCATGACAGTCGAGTAGAAACTACTACATCAAATGTGATTCCACCGGTTGTTATTCCTCTTATTGCATCACTAATACGTAACATACCGGAACAAAATATTAATGTTCCAATTTCACAAATTGAACATATTAATGAAGAACCAGTTAATGATGTTCAAGTTACAAATGATCAAGTGATGTCATAAGAAATAGCATTACGAAGGTCTGTAAGGCAGAGAAGATCAGCTATTTTGAGTGACTATGAAGTTTACTCACTTGAATATGAGTGTAACTTGAGCATTGATCAAGATCCAGTCTCGTTCAAGCAAGCCATAGAATGTAGCAATTCTGAAAAGTGATTCAATGTTATAAAAGAAGAGTTAAAATCAATGGATGAAAACAGTGTCTGGGAATTAGTAAGTTTCCAGAAGGGGAAAAGCAAGTGGGTTATAAATGGGTCTTTAAGACCAAACGTGACTCATAAGGCAACATTGAAAGGTATAAAGCTCGACTTGTTGCCAAAGGTTATGCTCAAAAAGATGGCATTGACTATAAAGAGACCTTCTCTCCAGTTTCAAAGAAGGACTCTTTAACAATTGTTATGGCCCTAGTGGCTCATTATGATTTAGAGCTTCACCAAATAGATGTAAAGACCACTTTTCTAAATGGTGACTTGGAAGAAGAAGTTTATATAGATCAACCGGAAGGTTTCGTGACCATAAGAAAGGAAAGATTAGTGTGTAAATTAAAGAAGTCAATATATGGGCTAAAACAAGCTTCCCAACAATGGTATCTTAAGTTTAATGATACCATTACGTCTTATAGTTTTGTACAGAACACTGTTGATCAGTGTATCTATATAAAGGTTAGTGGGAGCAAGTTCATTATATTGGTCGTATATGTTGACGATATCCTTCTTGCTGCTAATAATATGGTTTTGTTACATGATGTAAAGAATTTTCTCTCTAATAATTTCGAAATGAAAGATATGGTTGAGGCATCCTATGTGATAGGAATTGAAATATTCCATGATAGATCACAAGGATTATTAGGATTGTCTCAGAAAGGTTATATCGAGAAAGTATTAGAAAGATTTAAAATGGAAAAGTGCTCTGTTGGAATAGTTCCAATTTAGAAAGGGGACAAAATTAGTCAAATACAATGTCCACAAAACAATTTGCGTCAGTAGTTGGGAGATTAATGTATGCTCAAACATGCACTCGGTTAGATATCAGTTTTGCTATTGGAATGTTAGGTCGATATCAAAGCAATCCTGGAATGAACCACTGGAAAGATGCAAAGAAAGTCCTTAGATATTTACAAGGCACAAAGGGCTATATGCTCACATATAGAAAATCAACCCATCTCGAAGTGATAGGTTACTTAAATTTAGACTATGTCGGTTGTGTAGACTCACGGAAATCTACATTTGGTTATATGTTCCTATTAGCTGGAGGAGCAATTTTATGGAAAAGTGGAAAGCATTCTGTCATTGCTACTTCCACTATAGAGGCTAAATTTATAACATGCTTTGAGGCCACGGTTCATGTATTATGGTTCCAGAACTTTATCTTAGTCTTGGCATTGTCGACAGTATTGCTAAACCGTTAAGAATTTATTGTGATAATTCCGCAGCCATTTTCTTCTCTAAGAATTACAAGTATTTAAAGGGTGCGAAACACATGGATTTGAAGCACTTGTATGTGAAAGAAGAAGTGTAAAAACATAAAGTGTCAATTGAGCATATTGGTACTGATCTAATGATAGCGGATCTGTTAACTAAAGGCTTACTGTCCAAAATATTTATTGGCCATGTTGAATGGATGGGCATTATAGATAAGTCCTTGTTAACATAACGTTGTCTTGCTTGAATTGTTATGACACTTATGAATTCAATTACAATTATATTTTTTCTCACTTACTTATTATCCATATTATGTTGTATACAATAATTGTTTCTGTGAGATAACAATTACAAAATAACCCACTTAAAGTTTTATGAGTTGCGTTGATTATGTGATACATGGAAAGAATCATGTTGTATAACTTGTGACCACCATAATCCCATCATCTTAATTCAATTCAGGATGACTTGATCAATTCCATGCATTGTAGGCATTTAAAGTTTTATTATTGAATTACCAAGTTGTAACATGGGCCAAATGGGAGATTGTTAGATTATTTAGTGACCCATGTCACTTACGGATTTGAGTCCAATGAAAAGAGCCTAAGATAATGGTTATTGGGTATTAACAAGTTGGCCTCAAATGGGTCAAAAATCCTTTCTCTCTCTCCTTTAAAATAAAATGCAATAACAAACATGTTGGTTGGTTATATGTATGTTTAGAAACACTATCACAGAAGAGGTTTTTGAACCATTGTGGAAAAAAAAAGAATAGAAAGGAAAAGAGGGAATTAATCTTTATAAACACTATCATATATTCAGGTATGACTTTAATAGATCGATCCATAAATGTCTTTCATAGAATCAATAACAATTTAGTTTGGTGGTTAAAAATATAAGAACGCCTTTATTTATTATAGTTAAGAAAAGACATAAGTTAAATCACATTATTAGAATGGACAGTTGGATTTCTTATTGAGTAAATATAGTACATGATTCAATCACTATTTATAAATTTTGATTTTATTAGAAAAGAACAATAAAGAAAATAGTAAGGCCAGCTAAGAGAAATATGAGGCAAGGTACGGTAAATTTGATAAGTAGCGATTGTTATTTGATTGTATAAAATTAGGTCCACTGAATGCGTGCATGGCACTTTCAAGTGCCACCTTCATTCTCCAACCTTAGCCACATGTGTGTCCCTAATTACACGCCTGGCCTCATGTTTAGATGTACAACATGCCACCTTCCTTCTCTCTTTTTTGGTTATCATAATTATTTCTTAATCTGATTTAGTACAAGATGTTGCTAGGATCAATTGCAAACCATTCAATTGATATGTCTCTTTATGCCAACTAAAGATACGAAATCACATTAAACTATGATAATAAGGTGAATTAATTTCTCTTCCATATTTTTTACTAAGATATGGATTGATAGAATTAATATAAAAATAGAGTCGTTTAATTGTTAACCTTGGATGCTAATAACAATTAACAATAAAGAGAGGCTAGTCTTGATTTTGATATTAAAAAAGAAAAACAAACACAAGAAATTGTCAAAACAACTAAAGAATGGTATTAGATAGGGGATCAGATCCTCTGTTCCAGTTAACCAGTTCCTACCTTGTTCCATTAAATCTCATCTACACATTTATGTGGGATCTACACAAATGTGTGGATCATATTAACTAGAACCAGGTTGGAACACCTAATAGGAACAGGTTACTCTAACCCATTAGATAGTCGTCGTCTTCTTCTTGCGTTTTCCGCTTTGCTAGTCAAGTACACTGACACGCCTTTCTTAACTTCCCATATTATAGTAACAGAATGAGATTTTAAGTTTTATATAAAGTACCTTAAATTAAAAACAAATGTTTGTTATTACCTTGTATCATAATGAAAAACATAAAAGTAAATGCAAATAATCTTAACGCTTTATATGTCAAGAGAAGTGACTATATAGACTGATATATTTCATTTTTGTAGTTTTCTTCTTCTAAACTAGAATTCATTTGACAAGGCATAATATTAGTGAACAACTTCAGACAGTTGTGAGTTGTTGTTTAAGAGAATTACAACTAACCTAGATGCCAACTCCAATAATAAAATGTTGAACAATATCTTAAACAAATAAATTCTTGAAAGGTAATAAACTAATGCACGTGAATAATATCATAAAGCCAAAACAAATATAAGACTAATAATGAAGTAAATATGGTAAGAATGGACAACTATTTAAACAAAGAATAATAGGATAGAACACAAAGTGCTCAAAAAACATACAACCACAATTAAAAAACAATAAACAAAACGTGCAACTTAGGATAAAAATAATAATAAAAGAAAGAAAATATTATTTTTAATGGCATGGGATCTTGTCTCTTCTTTAATACAATCAAATAAGTCCCTTTAGTTAAAAGAAACTATATACAATATTCTTAATTGAAGAAACCACTAAGTCACTTTGTTTTCTTTAGTATTTAATTATAATACTCTAGGTGTAATCAAGGCTTTCTGTCCGTTATTAGTTTTCCAATCAATAATTCATAGTTCTTTTTTATTTCAGTATAAGGTATTGATTATGACCTAATATTTAGGAGGTATTAAAAAATCAACCACGATAGAATCATTGGCGCAACAAAAAAAGAAAATTTAATAGTTTCCAATATCATATCCCAATAATTGAATAATTTTTAAAAAAATGTGAATTATAAAATATGAAATCATACCTGATTTGATATTCTTATTGAAATCCTTTCAAACTTTTTTGATTTATCAACCACAAGCTTACACATCCAGCCTCTAATAATATCCACAAAACAGTAAAAAACACTCAACTCTTTGAGAGAAATTAGGAGTAGTGCTAGCTCCCTTATGCTTATTCTTATATATAAACAAATCAATAGGGTTTTAATTTTTATTAAAATTAAATACATCAATTATAATTAAAGTCAAACTCTAATTATAATTAATTTAATTTTAGTAAAATCAAATATCTCATATTTGATCTCTAATGTTTTTCAAACTTCATAGTTAAGTCCATCTTAATTAAAATTGATTTTTCTCATTTAAACTTCTCTTTGTATGTGATCCATTAGGTTTATAATATATTGACACAAATTAAAAATTATAATTAAGATTCATAATTAGAATTAGATTAATTAATGCTCCTTGTAATTTATTTTTAATTATCCAATTAAAAAATTTATAATCATAGATCAAGATTAACATCTAGCAACATATGATGACTGCCAAATATTAGGAATGTCAAAGTGGTTTAACTTGATTTGTCCATGCATGGTTATGATGTATAATTAATCCTTTTATAATCTAATGTTCCAATTGGACAAAGTATGGATATAACATCTACTCTTTTGAATCTAATATGTTCGTTCTTGATAATTAGTATTTGATTTTAAATTGATAATTGAAAAAATCTTTTTCAAATATCAGTTTACTTTAGCTAGAGAATTCCTTAAACCACTACTAATTAAAATAGTAGAACATTCTCTTTAATTACTTTAGAGTGATGAATCCTTTATCGACTAACTCAACTATCTCCATATGGTTTATACTGTATCCAAATACTACCAACTGAATTATCCTAAGATCATAAGTAACATCAAAATATAGTAATTTACATATAAGATAATCTAGTTATCTGAAGTACAAGGATCAATTATACAACCATCATTATTAGGAAATCCGCAAATACATAAATAATATTCCATTTAGGATCCTCATAATCAAGTCGGTTCTGTGAAATTTAAGTATTTGCATACTTTAATTTATGATATCAATTACTTTCTTTATAAGAAAGAAACATAATATGTGATAATTTTATTGTTTCATCAATATTCAGTCGTGATGAAACTACAATTTGGAATAATTTGAGAAAAATATATAAATACATATTGAATCTCATAATTATGATCTCATCATAATTTCAATTACACAGTAATTATTA
>JANZLC010000003.1:12687907-12698055 GCA_026413385.1 Erythroxylum gracilipes
TTTCATGACTCAAGCGTAGGACTCCAGAAACGAGGCTCACATGTTATGATATCAAAGCATCAAGATGAATCGAAAATGGTTAAGGAGATTTAATTGGAATACGCCCACATTTTATGGTTCAAGGGTTGGACTCCGGAAACGGGGTCCAACATAACTTCTTATAACCTCTTGTGCTAGATGAATATTATCACTCATTAACCTTCCTTTCACAAAAGCACCCTGTAGGGAACTGATAATTTCAATAAAAGATACTTTGATTCTTGAGGCTAAGATCTTTGAGATAATCTTATAGCATATGTTGCAACAACATATGGGTCTGAAATCCTTTAGGGAATCAGGGTTTTCGTTCTTAGGAATAAGACTAACTGACATAGTGCATCATAACGCTACTCAAAACAACTAAACCTACAACTATAACGGTGGTGAGTATAGGTAAATCCCATATAGAGTGTTCGATTAACTTTTTTTATAAATAGAATTAGTGTTTAGTTTGGGGGCGGGGGTTTGTTTGTTTTCAAATAAGAAAATAAAACCAAACTATACTAAAGAAAAAAATTAAAGAAAACATTGAGAAATGATGAAAGTGATGAATTTGTTAGGGACTTGGTCATTGGTTCAATCTCAGCCTATACATAATTAAACATACTTCACTGAATTGTTATTCTTATACCTCTCCTAGCAACTATTCATCTAAGGTTAACAACAAGCTCTGTTAACCCTGGTTTTCGCTTAGGTCGTGTTTAATTAAGAGATGCTCGTTAATTAAACCTAGCTATCAAATAACCTAGAACAAGCTCTCTAGATTTAATTGGACACATTACGAGTTAGGAAAATAGATTATTCAAGGCAACAATCCCATAAGCTCAGGTCATTTAACCTAGATTATGTTATCCCTAATGATTAAAAACCATTAGTTGCCACAAATAAATCTCAACATAATAATTACAGATTATATTGAAATTCTAACAATGAGTTAATACACAAACAATCTAACGATAATGAGAATGAAGATCATTTATACATGAAACCCAAATCCATAAGCATAGGATAACATAATCAATCCCTAAAGAGAGAAAGAAAAATAAAAACAATGAAAGATATGCTTAATCGAGTTCTATGGCGTCGATTTCACCTCTGAATTGGCATTAGGAAGCTCAACCCTCCATAGGTCTCTAAAGAAATAGAGATTTGTCCCTTTTCTTCTTTAAAACTTACACTCTAATCTCCAAAGATGTTTCCCCAAATGAAACAGTGCTTCTGCCATCACAACTTTTCCATTTATATTAAAAACTAGGGTTCAGGTGAGCTGGTAAAGTCACGGGTGTGACATATCATAGGCGTGACTTGGTGTATTACACCCATGACACACTTGTCCTGGGCATGACATTAGTCTCACAGCCTTGACTATTTTTTCATCGCTGTGAGCACATCTCATGACCGTGATAACATGCTTCTTCAATTCTTTTGACATTTGCTTGCCTTCTCTTTCTGTAATCCTTCTCCTTCTTGTTCCATAAAGACAAGTGAGTGTGATTCTCAAGAAGATGGCTCAAATTTAGCGCTTTCCACTCACTTTAGCTCTTTTACTTCCAAATTGTTCCTAAAACCAAATATGAACTAAAGTGAATGTCTTAAGCATTTCATATTATTAATGATTAAGTGTTATGGAATAAATGTATAATCAATTAAGCACATATCACTAACCAAAGTCTTATTTAACTCCTTTAGCATTTTTGAGGAAGTTAAAAATTAGAAGACCATTTTAGTGAGAGGATTGCCTATGGTGTGCCAGTTTTTTGAAAAAAAATTAGCCCCAAAGCCATCCAGACTAGGTGAGTCATTGGTAGCTAGGTTGAGGAGAGTTTTCTTAACCTTTAAGGGAGAAATGAGAATTATGAGGAGTTCTCTAGTAACCTAGTTGCAAAAGCCTTAAAAGTATTTGTCAAGAATGTCCAATGGATAAGAATTATCACTTTTATTAAGAAGAGTGCCAAAGTACTATAGAGTGATCTCCTTAATTCTCTTAAGGCCGGTTATAAGGTTTCCTTCTTCCTCTAGTAGCTAAGAAATTTTGTTGATGATTCTTCTCATTAGGTTAGGAGTATGAAATAATTTAATGCTGTAGTCACATTGTTTAAGCTAGATAGCTCTTTCTTTTTGTTGAAGAAGGGAGTTATAGGCTAGTAAGGCACTATTTTCGTCTTTAAGAATGATGCATTTCTTCTTTTTTAGCTCAGGATCCTGAAGGCTAACTTAGGACGATAGAATGTGATCCTTATTCAAGCTACTTTTGTGTCAACCATCTATTCCCTTTAGAAAGATTCATCAACTCGATCGGAGTTGCTATCATCGCTAAGAAAATGGAACATCTTCTTACCCCTGGCATCAAAAGCAAATGGCATCTAGTTGATCTACTTTTTACTTTCTTTATGAGTTGTTCCTTTTCCTCCGTAATCCCTTTTGTAAATTGTCTCTTTAGTTAGGTCTTTGTCTAAGTAATTCAAATCATTAATGATGTAATAGATTATACTATTATGAATATAATTTCTTTAATTAAAAAAAAGATCATTTTGTATAAACCTAAGGTTTTCTCTAGCATTTTGGAGCATTTATAAGGTGTTGCATTTGTGCAAATCTTTGATAGTCCCTTTTAGCATCTTAAGCTTAGACATGAACTGAAAAGCTTTCTAACTCCTAACCTTTATATTCTAAACATTCCTCATTACCTCCTCAAAGCCTTCCTTTTCACATAGAAAATAACAAAAAAATCTTTAGGGAGCTTTAGATATAATAATTTTATTTAAACCGAGAATTTCAACCAAGTTGTGATCAGAACATCTCTTGTGACCAAAGTAGGCTTCAATAAATTGATGAAGCCAATGTTGATTGGCTAGTACCCTGTCCAATTTCTTCCTAAGGTGCTAGTTTTCTTGTTGCATATTATCCCAAGTATATAAGTTTTACATGGATATTAGATGCATAATCTCTAGTTGATTAATAATATGTCGCAACTCCTTCTCAATTCCTTGAATCTTCAACCTTTTACCATCCACTTCAAAGGGAGAAAGTATGCAATTTAGATAACCCATAATCAACCAAGGTAAATTGCAAGAGAGATGAAGTCAATGTTGATTGGCCAGTACCCTGTCTAATTTTTTTCCTAAGGTTCTAGCTATCTTATTGCATATTATCCCAAGTATATAAGTTTTACATGGATATTAGATCTATAATCTCTAGTTAATTAATAACATGTAGTGACTCATTCTCAATTCCTTGAATCTTCAACCTTTTACCATCCACTTTAAAGGGAGAAAGTATGCAATTTAGATAACCCATAACCTACCAAGGTAAATTGGAAGAGAGTTTAATTCTTTCTATCTCTTCCCACAATTCTTTTCTTTAGAATTGGTGGTTGACATTATAAATAATTGATAAAGCAAATAGGTTGAGATTACCTTTAATCTTGCATCTTTTATGCATAAGCTAGTATGTATTTTTTTTTGGTATCATTGTGATTTTATCCAGGTTATGATCTAAAATAATTATAACTTTGTAGTGGTAACTATGATTAGAAATGATTGACCAATTAGATCCAAGGTAGGAGAGATAACTGTTAAGCTGATTAACCTTTATTTTTTATTTTAACTGTTGTTTTATTTATATACTCATTTATAATTAGTTTTACAGTTTTTCTTGATCTTTTTATGTTTGTGTATGGTAGTGACGAGATCTCCTTATCAAGACCCCTGTACTATTAAGACTAACCCTCCACCTTTCCCTGGCAGGTTAACAAAGTAAAATAAGGAGGATAAGGATAAGGAGATCGAGAAAGGTTGAGGTGAATATACCAATGATAGATGTGATCAAGAAAGTAATGAAAAAGATAAGAGGTAATGAAAAGATTAGGATAAGTGAAACTGTTTTTGCAACCTTTAAAAAGAAAATACCTCCTAAGTGTATGGACCTAAACATGCTTACCATTCCTTGTAAAATTGGTAAAACTATGATTAAACATGTCATATTATATTTAAGAGCATAAATTAATGTTATGCCTTGTTTTATTTATGCTTTTTTAAATTTAGGCCTATTGAAAGAAACTAATGTTATCATACAATTGGTTGATCTTACTAATGCTTAATCAAATAAGGTGATTGAGGATATGTTAGTGCATATGAATAAACTAATATTTCTTGTAAATTTTTATAGGGTAGATATGAATGATAAAAGTTTTTATAATATGGTCTCAATTTTACTAGGGAGATCGTTTCTTAACATCGTGTAAACTAAGATAGATCTTCATAAAGGTACCCTCATGATGAGATCTGATGGGGAAGTTACTCATATCAATATTTTTGATGTCATTAAGCACTTTCATGATGAGATCTTCATCAGTGAACATGTTACTGCTACATTTTCTAGCACTCATCTTCTAATTTTCCACATTTTACACCTAACACTACTTGTACAAAGATCACTTTTTCTACTTCATTTACTCTTCATTCTAAACCCCATTTCAACTTAATATCATTCACAAATAAATCATGATCTATATTTGATCATTATCTCAAAAACATAACATGTGCATATACCATTCATCAACAATTTTATGCACTTATCCTAACACCATTATTAAGATCATTCTACCTCAAAAACATATCTATAACAATATATGAATTATTACTCATCATACATATCCAAAAACAAGACATTTACTTAAACTTTTCATCACTCACGTTCATCAAACACAAAACACCATTTTATGTCATTTAACCTCTAACTATCATCATAAATGCTTCATTTAATATTACCCATGAAGATTAATAAGCTACTTACTTGATTTAGCTCCAAATCTCAAAAATAACACTTAGCCCTAGCTCCCAAGCATCACACGATCTTCATCTTGAAGTTGGATAGGCTAGGTTTTTCTTGTGGCAATTGGAAGAAACAACAAAATGGAAGTAGCAATTGATAGATGAAAGCAAGATGTAACGTCGATGAGGTGAGAGTGAGTGAAGAAATGAAAATGAAGAAGAAGAAGAAAAGAAAGCCACGAAGAAGATGAAGAAAGCAAGAATAAAAACACTTAACTTGGTCTTTCAAAGTTAAGAGCATCGTGAGTTAAAAGGCATGGTTTGGCGAGTGACACTTGTCACTTGCCACATGTCCAATTCTTATAGCTTTAACTAGGTTCTTTCATTTAACTAGTCTAATCAAATCCAATTTCTACTCCAATTATCTCCTAATTTTCATTGACATTTGTTAATAAATCACATAGTCATTTATCAAAATTTTCATTACCATTTGACGGTTAATTCTACTACTTGTCAATAAATCTCATAGTTATTTATCAAAATTTTCATTGCTATTTGATAGTTAATTCTACTACGATTTATCATTTTTCTTACCACTTGGCATTTTTTTAAGTCCAAAAATACCCAAAATTTGTTGAAAATTTCTCCTAAAATTCACCAAAATTCTAATCCAACTATTTATACTTCTCTAATTCGATTTTCAATACAAATAATTCACAATTCTCAATATAAGCACATTTATAATCAATTATACCTAAAATGCCAATAAATGCACGTACAATCATTTTAATGTGTGCAAAAATTTAAATTCATATGCATGTATGCTAATATTATGCATGAGCATGAAATACAATTTTCTTAATCTCTCATTGATCTCATATGTATCGTATTTTAGGGTTCTAACCCTTAGTTGGGAACGAGATGTTACAAGATCTATATTAGAATATCCAGGAGGGCATCTCATATAAACTGTTTTTCAAATCACCATGAAGAAAGATATTTTTCACATCTAATTTATATAAAGGCCATTGCTTGTCGGATGCTACAGCCAGAAGAGTACGAATAGTAGTCATTTTTGCTACTGGAGCAAAGGTTTCTTTATAGTCAACCCCATGTTCCTGTTTATATCCTAGTGTCACCAAACAAGCTTTATATCTATCAAAAGAACTATCTGGTTTAACTTTAATGGTATAAACCCATTTACTTCCTATGACAGACATGTCAGGTGAATAAGGAACTAAATCCTAAGTATGATTCACTTCTAATGCCTGAAGCTCTTCTTTCATTACTTTTCTCTAACATTCTTGTTCTATTACCTGGTTATAAGTGGATAGAGTTTATATTGGTAAAGAAAGAATAGAAAGGCATACCTTTTAAATGGTTTACCAAAATTGACATAAGTAGATCTTCACAATTGCAGTTGATGTGGTATGGAATCGACAATGGAGAGGTTGGAGATAGAACCTTCAAGAACAGGATCATTTAATGGCAATGTGGACATTGTTTCAACAGTAGTGTTATTAGGATTAGGAGAGGAATTGGAAAAATCATGCAAAAAGGAAATAGATTGAGGAGTGACTTCAGAACTAGGGGATAAAGAATAAAAGTATATGTTTTCAAAGAATAAGATATGACGAGACACACGTATGTGATGACTGTGTGGATCATAGCAAACATATCCTTTTTGTTTATCACCATAACCAACAAAAACACATTTAGCAGCCTTTGTAGTTAATTTATTTCGTTCATGTGGAGAAAGTAATACGAAGCATACACAACCAAAAACACAAAGATGGGCATAATTAGGTATTTTATTATAAAGCATAAAGTATGGGGATTGATTACCAATTATTGGAGAAGGTTGTCAATTTGTGAGATGGACAGTTATGTTGTTGGATCCCGTTTCTGGAACCCAACCTCTTATCAGAATAACATCATACTTGAGCGAGGTTCCTTGCTTAACACAATTTCTCATGTGTTTTTTTTTCCATCTTATACAAGTCAAAATCATTTGGAAACTGATTCTCAATCAAAACTCAATTTTTCTAAATCATACAATGTCTCAAAAACATCTTTAACAACAATCTTTTTCTTATTCTATCTTTGCCATAAAACCAATTTTATCAAAAATCGGACAGCATAACGGCTGTATTTTAGCAAACCCAAAACCTGCAATTGGTTTTAAAACACACTTCTATAATTTCCAAACAAAACTCAGAATCATCGGACCTCCCGTCCGGAATCCAAAACACATTCATATTCAAATCCCATTATCCATATCCAATCATTTTCATATACAAACACAATCTATATCCCATAATCATACACAAAGTCATATTCCTCTATATATCATCCATACATAAATCATAATTCGTTAACATCAAAAAATAGCGTTCTTTACTAAATGGACTCTACATTTCAAATCCCAATACATCAATGCCTCAAATCTCAATTACACAAATTACATGAACTAATAATCCTTGAAAAGTGATTCATCCTTGAATTATCCAAAACTAACTCAGAAACCACATCAGCAAATAGGAGTGATGCCTTGACTCGCTTCACTCCATCTCTTGCTCAAAAACCTGAAGGTGGGGAGGAGAGGGGGTGAGCTTGAAAGCTCGTGGGAACAGGTTTATAACGAAAGAACAAGCAAAACTATTTTCAAATACTCATTGCCCTTGCATATTTTCGAAACCATAATAATTTCACATTTGCAAAATCATAAAATGTTTATTTTTCAAAGTTCTTGGCGTACAGACAAAAATCTCTTTTTACAAAACATGAATGCATCAACTTGACAATTCACAGATGCAATGCACAAACAAATGGCTCGAGAGTTCCGTGGAATAGGACAGATAACTTGAGAGTTATACCGTAAACAGGACGAGTCCATTTTCGGATCTCGTAGGCTCACAAGCGGGCAGTCGGGAGAAGGCTATACGTCGACATGCACGTGACTAACAGGACGTTCCTCTCTTGCCCAAACAAAGCACATATTCATTTCCGTATGTTCAAAATGCCATGAATTCTTTAAGGCATAGCATAGTCGGAATTTCATAATTTTGAAATCAGTCATTCTCTAGCATATTCAATCTATGCATCACATAAACACATATATTGCAATGCATTTCTATCTTTGTTTCCAATTTCATCGAAAGTTCATATTCCGATTCACGATATTATTTTTCAAATCATTTGCAGTAATAAAATCCAGGTTCATAAAGCAATTGAAAATCAAAAAATTCCTTCCTGCTGATATCAAACATATTGGGCTCGATATTTTGAAACCCCACACGTTAACCATGAAATGTATTCATTTTCTTGCTCATCATACCCTCAATCTCTTTACTTGTCAAATTTTCTTAAGTAACTAATTTCTCAATATTTTTCGTACATTCATCATTCATCCGATTTACACAGTTTCCTCAAATGATCAAAAGTATTAAAATCTCATCCATGATCATCACCACTAATTGATTTGATTTTACTTGGATCACTTAACTTTCTAACACATGATACGATCGGGGCATTGATAACTCCAACAGATATAACCCAGATTTCCTTGTGCCCATAATTAATTCTTTAAATTCATCGACTTATTCAATGCCTATTCATTCGTGCAAGTTTCCCATACATGTCAATTTATTTAATACTTCTCTTTATGTGTTGGTATCACATTCCTCATATTCAATTCGCATCTCCCGAATATACTTACACCGAATACTTCTCAAATCCAGAAATCTCTTCATATTATCCTTTACATCAATTATAATACTTACTTTTCAATGACACATTTTACTACTCTTGCTTAAGTATCCGCTAGATATGTGACTCCAATATTTACTTTCGAATTGTTACATATTAGTCTTTCATTAATGATATGCTTAACCTAACTTAGTAAAGTTCTTCCTCAAAAGAGAGTTTCTTGATACTGTCATCTATACCGATCATACAAATCTTTATCAATCACTCACATCATCAGCTGCTTTTAATACCTCGAGAAGACTCATTTCTCTCGTCCTCATAAGGTGGTAATATTCACGTCACTCAAAACTCAATGGATTAAAGACATATTTGCTACCGCATAAACTTTAATGGCATCGTCATCTTACACGGTTGGTACTTTGATCCTCAGTTTTCATCTACATCGTTTCCGTCTCAATCAATACTAACACCAATTGTTATTCTAATTTTTCCCGAATTCACCTTTTCTGATGCTATACCGTTTCATAATGAATCAATTACCTCATTGAGTGCGTCTACTCTTCTCAATTGATTCTTCATCTTTTTCTTAATCTCATTCATGCATTAGATTCTCATCTTATACATACCTTTAATTTTCCTACATATCATTTCATTTGTCTTATGCAAAGTCATTTATGTCTATTTCATTTTCCTTTCTCTATATCGTTTTTCCTATTATCATTTATTTCAGTTCCACATGTATATCCTCAATCAATTCGAAACTATCGATGTATAATCATCATAAAATTCTGATCTCAATTCCACTAATATCTTATCAAAATCACTATAGCCATAAACCAATATTTCTTAAATATCATATTTACACAAGTCAAAGATCCAATTCTTAATGACCTTTAACATGGACCAGATCATCACTCAAAACAATCCTTTGAATTTCTATACATACATCTCTATCACTTTAGCCCATCTCTATCACTTTATCCCATTTCATCTTGAAATTCTAATCTCAATTCATGATCATAAACCTAAAATCAATCATAAGTCTTAACCTTAATCCAATAATCACTTCGGTTCCAATTCCTCTTCTTATGATCATAACAAGGTTATAATTTCATTGCACTCTACTTGTACGTTCTAATCTCATCACATGTATACATATATTTATCTCCTTACGTTCCTCAAATAATCCATAGCAGTACATTCGTATCTATATCACTTTCGATAATATATCATATTAAGGTTTAATAACACATCCTCCAATACAATTGCATTGAATCATTACCTATCATATTTATTCATATCTTATTCTTCTCAACTTTCCTCTTCTCATATCATGCAGGAATATCATCATTTCATGAAAGCTCACTTTTCATAAACTTGTATTCTTTTAAAAGAAAACCTTTCAAGGTCGATTCATTAAACATAAACGCAAATCATGTAACAACATGAAACATATTCACAATTCACACAGAAACAATAGCATAACATTGATGATGCAATTTAAATCATTAAATCTTTCTTGATTTGAAGAAAGCAATGAGTGGCCTATCATTCTATTATAAACATGTACCCACCTGAATTTCCTTGCTTGTTCAAATACTTATTCAAAGGTTCCTCATCCTTTGCTCC
>JANZLC010000003.1:12726134-12739242 GCA_026413385.1 Erythroxylum gracilipes
TTTTAACAAACATATAACATGCAAGAAAGTGTAAAGGGACTAAGAAAAGCTTTAGAGAGAGGTTAGAGCTTCTCTCTACAAGTAAACAGCTGATTCTACTCTAATTACTACTTTTGTAAGTCATCTTGGCATTTTTTGTCGTATCCTTAAAGGTTTGATTCACATTACTTTACTTGTAAAGGAACTCTATATGTGTCAATTGGTGTAGATATAGGACTATGAGCTCAAGATTCTTGTGTTTATTGCATAACTAAATATAGTTATTCTATACTAACTTGGTACCACCAAACACCTCCTCAGTATCCCATCTTCCTTATACTTCTATCAATAACGGTTTACTACAATTGGGCTAAAAGGAATTCAAGAACATTCAAAAATGTAGCCATAGAGGTAGAGAGCTTACAAGCCAGGATAATCTTCCAAGTTCTGGAGCATCTTAGCCTACACACATAAAGAGATAATTAGATCTATTTCGCACTAACTTTATATTGTAGATTATTGTTTAGCTAGGGAGGCTCTCTTCCCCACGGATGAGACCTCTTGGATGGCCACATGTTCTAGGCCATAGAAGGCGTTCCAAATGCAATTCGGATTCCATGAAGCTTTAATGGGCAATGGTTCATGCACAACAAATCATTGCCTTTAGAAGCTCTTGCTGGAAATAACTGAGACTATGAATTCATATTAGCGGGTTTTATGATGTCTTGATCTTCTATTTGATTGGACTATGGTTTAGCTATTGTATTTCTGGGCATTTGCTGACATGGTGCGGTATTTGATGATGTATTGTGGCTCAGCGTATAACTAGGCATTTGTGGAAATTGGTTTAGCTTGATCTTGTTTTTTTTTTTTTTCAGATTGTGCTTTTCTTCTGGCAGGATACTGGTTACTTCTATCATGCAAGGCTTAGTAGGGGCAACTGATGGTAGGGCATTTGGTTGCATGCCTTTATGTTTTTTGCGTGTTAAGAGATTACCTATAGTATCTCTTATTTTTATATAATTTTTTTATTCTTTATAAAGTTCTGATTTATCAAAAGAAAAATAGTATATGATAAACCACACTAGTATGCTTGTTTATTTAGTTTGAAGTTGTCTATATTTAAAACTCAAAACACATTTTGGAATAACTTTCTTGCATTGAAGCTTGCGTTAAAGTAGTTGTGTTCATTTTTTTAAAGTTGAGGATACGAAGACTACAAATTCGTTTAATAGCACAACCAACGAGATTGAAGACTACTTATATTATTACGATTGTGGATAGATAATACTTATGAGGACTTCTTGGACCAAATCCAACATAGGAAAGTGATTGTATAGACGTGCACAATTCAGAGTAAATTTAAAATAAAAATTACTTTATTAAATTTGATTATACTATGGTGGGTTATCAAATTTTCTTATACATATTATTTGTAGAGCAAACAAAAATGTGATTACTTTGTATGATATGACAAAAAATTCACAAGAAGAAATATAAATGTCATGAATGAGCTTTGAGAGATCAATGAAAAATTAAATAATCAATTATTATTGTGAAAGCTGTTGATTTGCAATTAGGTCATTTTTATTATTATTGTTAGGTATTACTTAGCAATTTACTTGTAAAAGACACATGTACTCCAGAATTGAGATTATGATATTTGTCGATATTTGACAAAACAGAACACTATATTTCATAGATATTTTCATTTATGATGACCTAAACATATCAAGCTATTAGTACTTCACATAAGAAAATTACACAGAGAGAAAAATATCACTTGTGTTTGAGGAGATCAATATGTATTTTATTAATTGCTATCATCAGGTGTTTAAATTTCAATTTGGTAGCTTAAAAGAAAAGGAACCACTTTGTAATCACTTATGACCAGAAGGTAAGCTTATTCTAATACAAGATATGAACTTAGCACCAAAAAGCAATCTTGAAAGAACTAACCCCATCCACACCTAAAAGGCATGGTCATATTACCTTAAATTCCTGTAAACATTTTGTTAAGAATCTCTCCGCCAGCATAATATTAATAACCATACCATACAATTATGAGTGTAAAGCACTTTACAAATATTTATAAAATATGACAAGCAACGATAACATTTTTCATAAGTTAAAGTTGTATCTTGCAAGAAGTAAGAGTAAGATTTGTATTTTATAGAAAATTTATCAGACATTATTGAAATTCTTAGAGTGAATATTGTGGAAAAAAATTCTTCAAAGAACAAAAGAAAAAAAATAGAGAAGTACTAGAGAGGGAAACACTACTTGATTTATTGATTAGTATGGTAAAAAATAATTCAAAATATTGAGTCTAACTTCTAAAATTTTGCTTGAAATATGAAAACTAAATAATTAGATGTCTAAAAGGATTTGTGCATAAAGTTAAACTTAAACAAATAGGTAGAACTGAAGCTAAAGGAAATGCCAAGGATTTAATCTATAAAAATAAATTGTATTTGATACAAATAGTTCAATGGACTAATTTACCAAGTCAAAATACTAGCCAACAAAAATATGTATTTTAAAGGATTTGGGTAAATAGGTGAAGGACTATAGTTAAGGGCTGAAGTGACAAAATTAATATCTTTTAATGGCTTAATATGTATTATGAGGCTATTCTTTTCATTGATATGAAATCTGCTTTAATGTAGGAAAAATGAAGGTTTACAAGGATTGGTAGTGAAACATACATTTAATGTTTAGTTGTATACGAGCAAGACATAGTCTTTGGAAGAAATTTAATATTAGTAGGTCAAAATTGACCCTGAATGTTCAAAGCATTCAAGAATAATAGGTCAAATTTCTATGAAGAATCGGTTATAAGTTGCTTATCCTCTTGCTCAAAGAAATTTGTGTATAGAACAATGAGGCAAAGGATTGTATGAAAAAATGAAAACAAGTAACATTAGTTTTGTCCACCTATATAATAATTACCAATAACATTGATTTCAAGAAAAAGGAACAAACATCAATCACATGTTTAAGTTTTAAATTCTATACAACATCTACTGGTACTGGTAGAGTAGCCCTCCGGCATTCTTAGTTTAGAATTTATTTGACCTGAGTTGTTGGGTCAATTATTAGGTTAAGAGAATGAAGAGATAGTCCGCAAACTAAATCCAGAACTCCGCGGCATCAGCATTAGATGTTGGAGGCAATGACAAGTTGGATCACTTTGTCAATCACATGTTTATATTCAACGAGGCAATATATCTTCTTCACTTGCTGTCTTCTTTTTGCGTCACCGAAAGGAACTGAATGACTAAACCACTCAACATTCAATTTGTAAAACCTTCTGCTTTGTCAATGTCCAAACTTTTGATTGAATCTGTATACTTTTTTTTTTTAATGTGCAATAAGCAAACAAGCTCTTTGGAGTGATTTCTCGATTTATCGTAAATCCTAATTTTATATGAAGAGGGAAAGAAATAAAAAGATTATACTTAATCGGAATGAAAAAAGACTTCTTGTCACTTGCTGATTTTAATACTCTTCCTTTTCCCTTGAACAGAATGAAAACTAAGAGTATAAAAAGACATTTATAAGCAGTTATGTTAAATAAAAGCACATAGGATAGGAGAGGAGTAAAGTGCGCCAGCTCATTTTGTGGAATGTCCTTCTCCAGTCTTTCTGGCACAGTTGGTGGTTTGGCCGACATTCCCACGTCACTCTGGACACTTGTCGCTCACCCTCTTCTTTCCTTTTTCTCTTTAATATACAACGACCTACAAAATTAGGACTCGCGTCAACTACCCGCGCGGGTTGCCTGGGTGGTAAACATACAGGGTTAGTTGGTCCAAGGTTTTAGGTTCGACTCTCAGTAATAGAAGAAAGGACCGCTCTATGTGGGGACTGCTCAGGATTAAACCGTGGTTCAATCCCCCAGCGATGATCGGGTCTGCGACTGGAGGCCCTTAGAGTTGGAGATTCAACCTTTTGGTCCAAAGACTCGCATCAACTTCATGATTTCTTTATTTTATTTACAAATAAATTCCCATCCCATACTCAGAGTTAAAGATATTGCAGCTTTCTCTTTCTAAATTTCAAAGTTATTTTTCATTAAATGAAATATAAAACCAAAAAAGTCGTTTACATTTACTTGGAGAGAAGGTCTTTAATATTTTACGTAGTATTCAGTGCAGTAATGGGCATGTTTGAAGGAAATGAAAAAGAACAAGTCTTGAGTAGAGGGGAAAAGTTTATTGGCACTTAGGTCACATCAAACCTGGCTTTTTTGGACTCGATAGCATAGCACACAAGAGACATCAACATCTAAGCTGGGCTGGGCTCGATAATGGCCTCCAGACGACCCCAATGGGAGCTGCCACCATTACAATGGGATATGTCTTTTTCATTCTTGCTTTTTGAGACTCGAATCATTAAGAAGTAGAAGAAGAAAAGAGAGAACATTTCGAGTATGCATTTATGTTGGCTCATTATGTTTTGGTTTAGTGGTCAAGTAATGTCGTTTTTATATGCCAGCTTTAGAAAACTATAGTAAATGACCCCCTAACCACTGGCATTTTAATCTCTTTCGCTTGATTCATCTGATTCCGCATACAACAACATTTGACATTCACCCAAATATAGCGCTAGGACATGAGATCAATAGTTGTCCAATCTTGACCTTCAAATTCGGTTGAATTGGCATATTATTCATTTTCGAGTTTCATATATGGTCGAAGCTAATTTTTTTAAAATTTCCACTAATGTTCTGTTTTCAATGATTTGGTTTGAATTTGAAGAGGTGGATTGATTGAAATACATATAGATTGATTCAGACGTCATTTGATAAGTGAAAAAATATGGAATTTTATGAAAGGTGAGCAAGAGTAGACCTAACCAATTTGAGCTGTAAAGCAAATTGTAGGTGAAGGGTTTTTGTTTTGCTTTTAGACTTTCGTTAAGTTTTGGATAGCTTTTTGTTCCTTTGTCGTTCTTCCAACTGTTTATTAATATCCACTATTGTCATTTTGACCTGATTATGCTAAGGTTTTGATGTGAATCGGTCACCAGCAGAATTCAGCCTTGGTCACAATCAAATACGTACGTGAAACATCTTAAGTTATGAATAATTCTGAGTGGACCCTCTAAAATGCTTCATTTCAAAGTAGCTGCTCGCCATTTGATTGACTCCTTTGTTGCGATTTCATGTGAAATAATATACTTGTATTACTACAACTTAAAGGTTTTTGTATTCTTCAAGAAAGTGGAAAGGTTTAAAATTTGTGGGTGGTATCAAATTAGTGTTGCTTTTTTTACTCCAAAAGAAAGTTGTAAAGCAAAAGCAAACCAATAATATGAAAATTGCAGTCTGTCCTTTTCAAGGTAGACATTTCTTTCAACTCCAATCTCCATGATTGAAGCAGCCTCATCCTAACCAAAAGGAACTACACTAAATTACCACCACTAGTCAATTTGTGGTTTTATGAATTATATGTTTTTTTGAATATGTTGTATATCAATCACCAGTTGGGATTTTACCTCAGATAATCCACTTCTATTTTCCTTCTTTCACTTAATTTATTCTTTTAATTTATGGGATTTGGTAAGGTCCTTTTCACTTGATACTCGATAGGTGCCTTGCGTTGCGTGGGTCATTTGAAACTTGATATGTTCCTACGACTTCTTAAGGTTTTGTATCAGATTAAGCATTGTATAATCAGAGGTTCTTCTGTTTAGAGGCAGAGCCACAATTTAATACTGCAGAACTTCACCTTCTCTTCTCTTCCTATCAAAGCAGTCGGCTTTGCTTTTACGCGCAAAAGCATAACTGGGGAGTTTTGTTTGTTTCCTTATTTCATGCCTTCTAATGTTAAGACGATGCTGATTCTGTCATAAGAAGCTTAATATCAGTTGTGCTTCCGTGGACATTAACCTTCCAACACAGTGTTGTATCGCAACAAACTTTACGGGCAGTTGTCCTTTTTATTTGTTGGATTGGGCCCATCTCCTTGTAACAAGCCAGAATTTTTACATTACGGCAAAAGTAATTCTAATTTAAATTAATTAATATATTTAAATTTTCACTTAATAAATATTTTACCAAATTAAAATTAATTCACAAATATTGAAATTATTAATAATCTTTTATTATTTTATAATATGTACATATAAAAATGTTTATAGTACCAAAATTATACATTTAGCTCATATATATATATATATATATATAATTTTAATGTACTTAAACGATACATTTATATCCACAAAATCAAAATCAATTTCCATTTATAGAAGATGATTAATTATTAGTAAATTTTGACTAATATGGAATACATAAATATTAAGTATCTATAATACTAGCTACCATTTCTCGGTTCAATGGATTCTAATGTTATGCTATTGAAATAACAAAACTTGGAGCCTGTGACTCCTGAGAATGAAGTCTTTATGATTCTTGCCCTATCGACTAATTAATCAATCGTGGGTTTATATATTTAGAAATTATAAATATTTTACATAAATCATTATATATATACACACACACTTCATAAGTGAAAGTATATCTAAATTGTTGATTTATGCCGTACAACAATCGCTTTGGTTTGCAGTTTAGTGACAAATTATTTAAAGATATTCTTTATCTTGTACATGTTTAGATATATATGATAAAGTTAATGGGATAATTGTACATTGCAAATGAAATTATAATAAGATTATAATTATGAAATTCATATTGCATTTATGTACTATTCCTAAATGTTCCTAGTCATTGTTCTATTAAGATTGAACATTAATAGAACGTAAAAAGACTAGCACATGTTTTGTTTTTCCTTATGAAGGAAGTAGTAAATATCATAGGTTAAAGTATAAAGATACTTAAACAAACATTTAGGTACTTGCTAGAGAATAAGTTCACTAAACAAACTCGATATGAGAAATCCATTTGGAATATTACTTGTATGTCTATGGAATTCGCATTGTGATGATTGTATAAGTGACCCTTTGACTTGAGGTCATCAAAGTTATCTTGTATGGGGATTATTATGTTTTGATACTACTTATGATGTATTTAATCGTAGGTTGTTTAATCGGTAGTCATTGGATGTAGCATGGACTATATGGAGGTAGTTGAGTGATCAAGATAGGATTCATCACCCTAAAGTAATTGGGGAGAATGTTTCATTGTTCTCGATTAGTATTGATTCAAGAAATCCTTGGCCAAGGTGAAATGATGTTTTGTAAATAGTTTACAAATGTCATTAATTGAATCGATAGCTGATGGCAAAGAACTAATATGATTAGACTCAAATTAGAGTAGACATTAATTCTATGCTCTATGTCTAATCGAAACATTGTATGATGAAAGGATTGAATTATACAGAAAAATTATGCACGGAAAGGTTAGTCAAAACCACTTTGACATTCCTAAATATTTGGGTGGTCATGATGCGTTACTAGACGCCAATCTTAATCTATAATTATAAAATGTTTAATTGGAGAATTAAAGATAAATTAAAAGGGGTTTGATTTATCTACTTTCAATTATGAATTAAAATTAGATTTTAGAATCATTGCCAACATATTTGGGAACTTAATAGGTCTCACATATAGAATGAGTTGAAGAGAGCAAAGTTAATTTAATCAAGTTGGACTTGATTGTAAAGTTTGAGAATTTTATGATTAAATATGAGATATTTAATAAATAAAGATCAATATGAGATATTAAATCTTATATGGGCATAATTGGTATTTAATTATAATTATTTCTAATTCCAATTAAAGTTTAATTGAAATTAGAATTTAATTTCAATTAAATTACTAAAACGTCTAAAGCTTATCATAAATAGGCTTAAGCTTTATGGAGCTAATAATTCTTGCTTAACCCTCTTTGTAAGAGTTACGAAATTCTCTAAAATCATTATGTTGATACCGTTAGAGGTCGAACAATTGTTCGGCTATGGTGGTTGAAATGGATCGATTTCGAGAACAATTCGTGGGATACAACAAGATAAAGATCAAGTTTCGGAATAAGGTACGAATTAAATTTTTGCTTTATTATAATTTGTGTTGATCATTTTATAAAATTAAAAAGATCTTTGTTTTTGGGAAATCAAAAGTCACGAAAAAGCTTCGTGATTATTCCACTACGGTTGGGATTGGATCCCAACCCGGTGTCCCAACAAATCTATCATTCAAGTACCAACATCATAATTAACCTTGTTAAAAAGATATATGTTTCAAGGTTACTTGTCATGTACACTGTCATGTATACAATTTGGGATGCAATTGTGTACTATAACGTGTTCTTCTTTGGTATAGAGTACTTAGACTATGACATTATCATGTCAGAGCATGTATTCTTTACCAGACTTTGCAGGTGGAGAACTAGTATGATTAGACTCAAAATAGAGCAGACATTAATTTCATGCTCTATGTCTAATCGGAACATTTTATGATGAAAGGATTGAATTATACAGAAAAATTATGCACAGAAAGGTTAGCCAAAACCACTTTGACATTCCTAAATATTTGGGTGGTTATGATACGTTGCTAGACGCCAATCTTGATCTATAATTTTAAATCTTTTAATTAAAGAATTAAAGATAAATTAAAAGGAGTTTTAATTTATCAAATTTTAATTATGAATTAAAATAAGACTTTATAATCATTGCCAACATATTTGGGAACCTAATGGGTCTCACATATAGAATGGGTTGAAAAGAGCAAAGTTAATTTAATCAAGTTGGACTTGATTGTGAAGTTTGAGAAACTTTATGATTAATATGAGATATGTAATAAATAAGGATCAATACGAGATATTAAATCTTATATGGGTATAATTAGTATTTAATTAGAATTATTTATAATTCTAATTAAAGTTTAATTGAAATTAGAATTTAATTTTAATTAAGTTACTAAAACGCCCAAAGCTTATCATAAATAGGCTTAAGCTCTATGGAGCTAGCACTTGCTTAACCCTCTCTGTAAGAGTTAAAGAGTTCTCTAAACTCATTGTGTGGATACCGTTAGAGGTCGAACATTTGTGCCGGCTATGGTGGTTGAGATGGATCGGATTTGGGAACGATTCGAGGGATATGACAAGATAAAGATCAAGGTTTGCAATAAGGTATGAATTAAATTTCCGCTTTATTATAATTTGGGTTGATAATTTTATAGAATTAAATAGATCTTGATATTTGGGAAATAAAAAGTCACGAAAAAGTTTTGTGATTATTCCACTGCGGTTGAGATTGGATCCCAACCTGGTTTCCCAACAAAGCTATCATTCAAGTACCAACATCACAATTAACCTCATTAAAAGATATATGTTTCAAGGTTACTTGTCATGTACACAATTTGGGATGCAATTGTGTACCATAGTGTGTTCTTCTTTAGTAAAGACACATAACACAGAGAGTAATTATACAATATCGTAACTTAAATGAAACTAGAATATTAGCATTATTTAATACAGATGCGTCTTAAAATTTATTTGTCTTAGTCGCTTAAGTTTGATATACGATCTTGAATGCAAACGTAGTATATCTTTCTAGAATTTCAATTAAAGAGTACATAGATTATGACATTATCATGTCAGAGCATCTATTCTTTATCAGACTTTGCAGGTGTAGAATTAATATGATTAGACTCAAAATAGAGTAGATATTAATTTCATGCTCTATGTCTAATCAGAACATTGTATGATGAAAGGATTAAATTATACGAAAAAATTATGCACGGAAAAGTTAGTCAAAATCACTTTGACATTCCTAAATATTTAGGTGGTTATGATACATTGCTAGACGCCAATCTTAATCTATGATTATAAATTGTTTAATTGGAGAATTAAAGATAAATTAAAAGGAGTTTTAATTTATCTAATTTTAATTTTGAATTAAAATTAGATTTTATAATAATTGCCAACATATTTGGGAACCTAATAGGTCTCACATATAGAATGGGTTGAAGAGAGCAAAGTTAATTTAATCAAATTGGACTTGATGTAAAGTTTGAGAAACTTTATGATTAAATATGAGATATTTAATAAATAATGATCAATATGAGATATTAAATCTTATATGGGAATAATTCGTATTTAATTACAATTATTTGTAATTCTAATTAAAGTTTAATTGAAATTAGAATTAATTTCAATTAAATTACTAAAACGTCCAAATCTTATTATAAATAGGCTTAAGCTCTATGGAGCTAGTACTTCTTGCTTAACCCTCTCTGGAAGAGTTATAGAGTTCTCTTAACCTATTTTGTGGATACTGTTAGAGGCCAAACACTTACGCGGCTACGGTGGTTGAAACGAATCGGTTTTGGAAATGGTTCAAGGGATATAATAAGATAAAGATCAAACTTCGGAATAAGGTATGAATTAAGTTTTGACTTTATTTTGATTTGTGTTAATCATTTTATAGAATTAAATAGATCTTGGTTTTCGAGATATCAAAAGTCACGAAAAGTTTTGTGATTATTCCGCTGCGGTTGGGATCGGATCTCAACCTGGTTTTCCAACAGTGGGACCATCTTAGGAAAAGTATTTGTAAACTCTAGAAATTGTTTTAATGTAAGCTTTATATGTACAACATAAGCATCATTTCTGGAACAATCACTCCAATCACTTGTGTCGTGGGGTAAAGAATAAATGGTATATATTTTAGATTGAAAGTGATCCACCTTTATATTATTTTCATATGTTGGTTTCAACTTTGATAGATCAGTCCAATTTTATTAAATTACATGATTTACATCATTGTTTGATTTTAAATTCAGGTATATATTTATTTTTATGCAAATATATGATATTGATGCATAATTGACAAAATTTAAAGGATTATGTGGAACCTTTATTATTCATATTTTGCATAAAATGAGGTGTCATGTGTTCAATATAATTTTAATTTGTTGAAGATTAGCCACAAAATCTTTGATTAATTAAAATTATATATTATGTGTTATGGATCACATCTAGTAAAATGACACAAATTGTAATTAATCATATTTAAATATAACACATTTTATCCCACAAGAATATTTATTATATTTGCATAGTTAATTAGGATGGAATAGCAAATTGTCTTTTTCTTAATTTACCCACAAGTATTAAGAAAAACAATATAATTTGATAGTTTCATCATAAAGATTATGTATGAATCTTTTAATTAAAGCTTAGCCCACAAGCATTATTAATTGCTATATGATTCACATATGAAATATGATTGCATGTTTTAACATTGGTAAAACATGATACATGTTTCTTTGCTTCAACAAATTTAGCAACATAAGCATGTTTATTTGAATTTTGTGCAGTTATTCAACCTATGAATTTTTTTGATATTCAATGTGATATTCTCGAATTGAATGATGATAAATATAAAATATGGAAAGAGAGGATTCTCCTCCAATTAGGGTGTATGTACATTGAATATGCTATCCGAAAAGATGAACCACCTGTACCTACTGAAACTAGCACTCAGGTTGAATTTGCTCTTTATGAACGTTGAGAGCGATCTAATCACCTTAGCATGATGTACATAAAGACCAAAATTCATCCTAGTATTCGTGGTTCTATTGGAGAGTGTGATTATGTTAGGGATCTATTGAAAGCTACTGATGAACAATTTGAGTCTTCAGATAAGGCCCTAGCTAGCACCATAATGACTAAGTTATCATCAATGAAGCTCACAAGTGTTAGAGGTGTGCTTGAGCACATCATATGAATGAGGGACATTGCGGCTCAACTAAAGTCTTTTGAGGTTGAGATGTCCGAGTCTTTCTTTGTGCATTACATACTTAATTCCCTTCCACCTCAACATGGACCTTTTAAAATCTCTTACAATATACATAAGGATAAATAGTCTATCAATGAACTATTGGCCATGTGTGTTCAAGAGGAAGGGAGGTTAGTAATGGAATTGGGTGAAACTACATATATGGCTACAGAAGGAATGAATAGAGGGCAAGCCAAATAAAAAGGAAAGGGTAAAATACCAGTTCGCACTGAGATAAAAAAAGATTTCAATCTCAAGTGTCGCTTCTGCAAAAAGAAAGGGCACATAAAGAAGGATTATGCCAAATTTAAGGCTTAGCTTATAAAGAAAAGTATTTCAATCTCACTTGTTTGTTGTGAATCTAATATGGTTGATGTTTGTCATAACACTTGGTGGATTGATTTTGACTTTACAATCTATATTTCTAATACCTTGCAGGGTTTTCTAAACCACAGGAAGCCAATAGGCAGTAAACAATGCATCTATTTAGGCAACAAGATGAGTTCATATGTGGAAGCTATTGGGACATGCAAATTAGTTTTAAATTCTGGTTTTGTTTTGAATTTGGAAAGAACATTTTATATTCCAAGTTTCTCTAGAAATTTGATTTCAGTTTCAAGACTTGTACATGTGGGATATTCCTTTAACTTTTCAAATACATCATTTGGTTTGTATTATGGATCTAATCTTGTTGGGAATGGTACAATGATTGATGGGCTTTTCCAAATTAATTTACAATAAAATTTTTTTCACAATACAATGCATGTCTATAGTAATGCTGGTATTAAAAGATGTGTTTTGAATGAACAATCCTCTATGTTGTGGCACCGAAGTTTGGGACATATTTCCCTTAAAAGAATTAAAAAACTAGTGAATGATGGAGTACTTAATACTCTAGATTTTACTGATTTTGATGGTTGTGTGGACTGCATAAAGGGAAAGCAGACCAACATGAAAAAGAAAGGTGTTAAAAGGAGTTTAGACATATTAGAGATCATTCATATAAACATTTGTAGTCCAAAAATGGACTTGTATGTTCAGAAATACTTCATCTCGTTTATAGATGATTACTCACGATATATGTTCCTTTATTTGCTTCATAATAAGAACGAAGCATTAGATGCCTTTAAGGTATTTAAAATGGAAGTAGAGAAACAATGTGGTAAGAAAATAAAGATCGTGAGATCAGATAGAGGTGGAGAATTTTTTGGTAGGTACACTGAGGTTGGACAAGCACCTGATCAATTTGCAAATTTTCTTCAGAAGTATGGGATAATAGCTCAATACATCATGCTTAGGTCTCCGGACTAAAATGGTGTAGCAGAAAGAAGAAACCAAATATTATTAGACATAGTGCGAACTATGCTTAGCGGCTCTAAACTTCC
>JANZLC010000003.1:12739342-12751141 GCA_026413385.1 Erythroxylum gracilipes
AAATCCCTTACCTCTTTAACTTCAAAGAACCAGCTAAATCAAGCTTCCAAACAACCAGCACATATCTAAGTTTAATGTGCAACTTTCAGCATCAATGAGGTAATAATACATAGAATCACAAGACCTATTTCTTAAGGAAATAACTTACAAAGCTTCCAAAGGTTGATAATCCAAACTCCAGCAAAAGTCTAGAAGTTAGAGAGAAGATGGGAGGTTTTGTGGAGAGAAGAAAGCAAAGTGAAAAAAAGAACAAAACAGAAAAGTTTCCAGCAGAAACTTACTTCATCACCACCTCCATAAGGCATATGTCTTCTTGCATGTGTCACATATGTCCTGCACTCAAGCTACCATTTGCCATACTTCCATTAAACCACGTGTCACTTAATGAATGCTGCCAAATGTGACAATTTAACTAGGCCACTTGTCACTCTCCCATTTGTCACATATTCATATATTTTCCCTAGATCAAAATAGCCCAAAAATTTCAAAAATTTCCAAAAATTCACCAAAAATTCTAAAATAATAATAATAAGCTCCAAATAAATTTTGGGCACATAAAAACCACAATTATCATTTTAATCAAAATTTTAAAACCAATTATACCTGGAAATATCAATAATGCATAAGCATGCAATGCACTACTAATTTCCTCAATATTATAGCGCCGAACATGGGATGTTACAAATTCAATGTTGTACTTGAATAAAATTGGCACTAGACTCGTGATAAACCAAACCTTAAAAGTTATTTATAGAGGACTTGGGAGGCCTGTGTCAACTTTCTCTTTCTCTATCACTAAGCTTTTACTTTTAGGTTTTCTTCATATCAAGGAAGGGTTTGAGAGTAAAAGTTAGAGAAAACCATGAAAACTCTTGAAACTTCTTTATTTTTCTTCTTTCTTTTGTGTTAAGATTGTTTTGTATTAGTTTCATTTTTGTTAAGCTTAGTAGTTAAAATTTTATTTAGGTAAATTGTTTTTGTGTTAATTTTGTTTTTGTTACATTTAGTAATTAAATTCCTATTTAGGTTTAAAGGTGTAGCCTGTGATAGATTCTTCAATTATTAAAGCATGAATTGTTATTATTTTGGTTGAATTTATACTATTTGTTCTTAATCTTAGATTTATACCTAATCATTATATATTCAATATTAGGAATTGTGTGAAGGACTAGGAGGAGAAATATAATCTATGCAATAGGAGAATAAAAATTTTAGCACTAGAGAACGACAAAATACTCGAATTTAGTAATATTAAATATTAACTATATTTAATGAATTTGATTGGATTGAATTGCATAGTGAGAGGTGGTAGTTACCTAATTACATATACCTATATGCCTTGAGAGAGGGCATATAGACTTTAAGTTAATCATTATTTCAAAATAGTTAATCAAGTTTGCATGATAATTGAAATTCCATATAAATGAACCTTGAAATCCTATCATTAGCTTTATCGATTTCTCTTTGTTAATTATCTTGTTTTTATTAATTTAGAAATTTAATTATTTTTTGAAATCTTGTTTATTTCAGTGTTTTTGTTTAGCTGGAATTAATAAATATAGTAATATAGTTCATGTAGGATTGATACTCTAGATTTAATCCAATTTTATAAACTTGCTACCATTGACTCTATACATTTGTTAATTAGTTTGATAACATGTATTTCAAAAGTTCTATAGTTATTGTTAGGAAAAATTATTATTTTTAACACACTATTAATACTAAAATATATGTTAGATCCTAATATTTTATATTATTAAAAAATAACAATAACGTTATAATAACATTATAGATCTAACCTCGAATTGATGGAACTCTAATCTCTTATTAAGGTGTCTTTGATTTAAGTTGACGTAAACACCTTAATGGCTATAGCAGGGCCCACCATAGGTAGCGTAAAAACTAATTGGTGGTGATGGGCCCTTAATAACAGGTAAAACCTCTAAATGGAGACTTGCAAATCGAATTTCTAATTCCCTATTTCATTATCACACCTTTGTTCTTTTTGTAAAAACTTAAAAAATGATGAAACAAAGAATTATGCAAAATATTGGGTTATTATGTATGGCATAATCCAATGTGAAAATAAAAATGGAAAGTAATAAAATGACTATAATGATTTAGCTAGCGAAAGATGGCGACAAAGTGTTTCTAATTATCCTATCTCATCGTCAAGAGACGTTAAAAATACATCCATGTACTTCTTGATATATAGTTAAAATAAAAGAAAATGGGATATTTCACTTTATTACCATGTTGAAGATGCCATTAATATCATTAGAGAAAGATGAAGGTCTTTGGAGCATAAGTGAATGGTACACTACAACTATTTGATCTTCTAAAATATTAGTTTATACTATAACAAGCTAGTATTTGGAGGGAACCTCATGCCTTTTTTAGAGCTATACAACTCAAAGGTGCGTAAATAGCTAGCATGGTTTATTTTGGTAGTTTAGAGCCTTCTAATTGGTGCATCCTAAAGTTGTTATATAATTGATGTTGTTTTTGCATGGTATATTGTCAACTTAGTGGTGTTCTTCATATGAAAGAGAAGATAGTGAGCATGGTTGCAATGATGAAATGGGGAATTATGGTGAGTTTATTTAGTGCTTTAGACAATAGTAACTAAAATCCTTTTTGGGCATGCCACCATCATGCCATAATTGATTGGTTAGTAAGTAGTAAAAGTCAATCAAATTGCAAATGACTAATCTACATAAATTTAGTCTTAAAGAATTATGTTCAGCTTTGGAAACATATTGGCAATGTAACATATCAATTTTGGAAAACCTAGAATTTCCTTAGCTTTATAGTAGACTAAGACAGTAACAATTACATTGTGTTTTCTAGTAGTTATATTAGTTGGTGTCCAAAATATTCCTTAAACATTCATATTGATTGGATATATATAAATAGATATAGTGCCCTTATATTAGTTCATATATATCACATGAAAGTTAGGATATAACTGTCTAATATAATGCAACCTTATGAACTCGTAATTATTCCTCTATGTCAAATAACTAGGTAAATAGTTTTGGACATAAAATTGATAATGTAAACTCTCATCAAATATCATATTATCTTTTAAGTATTAACACAATTCCCTCTGTTATGACATATACAATGTTTATTTATATTATGTCTCTAAAACAAAAAGAAACATAATGCCTAAAAGGTATTCTATAAAATTGTGTTGAGAATTAGTTGGTGAACTATAAGTTATGAACATGGAATATATTTTATATAAAAAAATTGTTGGTGGATATAATATGGAAGCCATTAGTGAAAGAATTGCTCATCTAGAGTAAGTACTTATTCTCATTTTAGAAGATGAAGAAATGCTAATGATTTTACGCTTAGGTCAATTGAACGATGTTGTTAAATTTCTCTAACAACAATTTTATAATATATTTGGTAAGATGAATAAGAGAGTTAAAATCTTAAAAGATGCACTATCCCTCTATATAAGAATGTCGTCCAAAGGGTTGGTATAAATTGGTCATGGTTAAAAATCCTAGAACCTAAGCACTTTAATGGAGCTTATGATGGAAAAGCTCTTTGTAACCATAAGCCCAAATAGATGATGCATTAAATGTTAATCACTTGTCAATTTATATGTTAAAGCTTCCATTGATGAGTTAAAGGAACAATTCCTTCTCTACTTATGTCATAGTTGCTCCTGAATTCTAGGAAAAAGAAACTACTATATGAAGGGATTATTTGTAACTGTGTGGATGCCTTTATTTAATTGATATTGGATATCTGAAATATGTTAGAAGAAGATACATTGTTCAACTACTTATTTGGGTTACAAAAGAATTTTGAATTGTGTTTAAGGATTTATTAAGTGTTAATACAATGACCGAATGTTTAAAATAAAGATAAGGAAATTGATGGTGCCTAAAATAAATCCAAGGATAAGGATAAGTAGAAAATGACATGGCAATCCTAAGTATAAAGGAAAGAAGATGTAAAATGATAACTGAAAAGAAAAAATGAACGGTCATAGTACGTCCTTCAATAGGTTAAATAAAACAAGAACTAAGGTTGTTTTATTTGTTAAATGGACCACAATTTGCCTATAAATATTCCAAGTGAGAGAAATTGAATGCAAAGGTTACCAAAGAAGAGGCAAGAGTTTAAGTAGCAATGTTAATCAACCTTTAAGTGAGATAATTATTGCTCATTCCTCTCTACTACATTTGATAGTTTGAATTAGCAGTGTCGAAGTTATTGCGATGATCACCCTTTTACGTGAGGCAATTGCTACTTATACCTTTTACTACTTTTGATAGTCTGAATTAGCAATGTGGAATTTGTTGTGATGGTCGAAACTAATGGCACACACACTGTTATTATAGTCAAAATGGTGATGATGTTCAGATTAAAGTTGACTGAGAGTGAGAGTAAGAATGAACTAAAAATGGTGAACAAGAAAGAAAAAGATGTTATTGGTATGGTTTATGATGCACCAATAACTATTGATAACTAGATTGAAAAGTTAATATAATGTTCACTTTAATAATGGTTGTAAAAAGGAGCCTCAAATGAGAGGAAATTACTTACCTTGCTGTCATAGTAAAAGTGATGAAAAATGTGATCATGGAAATGCTCCATAAGATTGTCCCATTGTTGGAAACTTATATAAATATGTTATACAGTAGAAATTACCTATGAGATTACAATCAAGGTAGGTAATTGGCCATCAAGTTAAAGTTGAATTAGAGTTCGTTCTCTTTATTCTTGCCTATATTAGATGTCCCTATAGAAATAAAGGAATTCCAAAAATAATGGATAAATAATGGAGGGAGGATATATCTACCCTCTAAGACTCCTTAAGGTGCTTCGATACTCTTTCAAAAGATGGACTATAGTACATTATTAACGTGTGTTGAATAATAAGCATTTAATAACGTTTTTTATAAAAAATAAATACAACCAATTTGTTACATAATTTGATAGACATATTGGACAAGATATTAATCTTTGCAAAGATGGATCTTCGATAAAGTTATTGGCTCATTAGAATCATATGAAGGAATGAGCCAAAATGACTTGTTTACTTAGTATAGTGCATATAAGTCATTGGTCATGTTATTTGGTTTAACTAATGCTCCTTTTATATTTTGTATTTTGATGAATGATGTCCTCATGACTCTCTAGACGACTTTGTGTAGTTTATCTTAATGATATTATTATGTACAACAATTCAATGGATGTATATGTTGTCTATTTGCATTAAGTGTTATAATATTTGTGAAAGAATCAATTGTATATAATAAAGATGTTTGAGTATGAATTTTCTATTTAAAATTAAAATGCTTGAGATACGTGGACAACAAAGGCCAAATTCTATTAGATCTTAAGTAGGTTTAAGTTATTGTAGAGTGGTAAACTCTATTATTACATTCTTTATTAAGACTAGCAAATTAAAAGCACTTTGTAGAAGGTAGCACCTCTCTCTAATTTATTGAAAAAAGAGAAAATATAGTGTTAGATAGACCATTGTGCAAATATTTTTGAGAAACAAATGCAATATATATAGAAAAAATTAGTATTAAAGTTGATGAATTTAAAATGCCCTTTAAATTTCATATTGACGCATTAAAAAAATCAATTAGTAGTATAATATTTTAAAGACATCTAATGGCCTTTAAACGCCAAAAGCTAAATAATATAGAAGTAGTCCATTACCTAAGCATGTGGTCTATATATTCTTCAAGTTCCAAGTTTATGAAACAAATAAACAATGTGTCTAATACTTTCTTAAAAAAAAAGAAGTTATCAATTAAGCAAGCTAGATGGTAAGGATTATTGTTAAATATGATTTCATCTAATAGCACAAATTGGGGAAGAACAACCAAGTAGCAGATGTTCTAACTTGTAGAGAAATGTTCATTACATACTACAATTTATGCAAAATAAAAGTAGACATGATGGGCATAATTTGATAGTATGGTAATTTTAATGCTAATTATTATCATTTGGTACAAGATGTACGAGATAGTATCACTAAATGAAATTGGATTCAATATGATCTCCTTGTGGTAGAGGAGGAATGTTGTATGTTCTTAGAGTTGGATGAATCTATAGAACTAATGAAAGAATCTCATGATCTATAATAGGATGGACATTTAGTACATGAGCAGATGATGATGCTTCATTATAAATATATATGTAGATACATATGAAGCAAGAAATTAAGCATATTATTGAAAGTGGGTTTGAATGCGACAAAGTTGTTGATGGTGTTGGTGGTAGTGGAAAGACTTTCAATGAAGTTGGTGATCATTCCAAACATACTAGAAGAGAATAAGTAAGTTCTCATTATGGAAATAGTAATTATGATGAAAGTGATGATGAAATTCAATCATCAATTCCTAGTGATGATGAAGCATTGATACCAAATAAGAAATAAATTAGTTTTAATCCAAAAGTTGAAATGACAAATTTTAAGTTTGAAATTAGAATGAAGTTCAAAGACGGGAAGCGGTTGAGGGAAGTTATAAGGAAGTATGCAATTACAAATGGGTATAATGGTTCAATGGCTAGATCTGGTGTAAGAATGGAAGTAGTTGTGATGCACACTGTCCTTTTCTGGTGTATGCTAGCTATATTAGAAATGGGAAAATATTTGTTATAAAGAGAGTAGAAAACACTCATAACTGCAGTAAAGTGTAAAGGAACAAGCAAGCTAGCAGGAAATGGATTGCGAATGAATTTCTATACAAGTTTAGAAGGAACCAAAATTGGTCAATAAGAGAAATGATGGATGATCTTCAATCAAAATATACACTATAGGTAACTAAAATTCAATGTTATAGGGCTAAGGGGGAAGCAATTACCATGCTTTAAGTATCAATGGAGGTCTTATGGACATGAGTTAAGACTTACAAAGATGGAAAGTTTATTATTGAAACTGAATTTGATGAACATGTTAGGAAACCAATGTTCAAAAGATTTTATGTTGGATTTAGTTCTTTAAAGTATGGTTGTCTTGGTGGAAGTAGGAAGATCATTGGGTTAGATGGATGTTTTTTGAAGACTTTCCATAATGGTGCATTATTATTTGTTGTTGGTTGTGACAGAAACAATAAAATTGTTTCCTATATGTTGGGATGTAGTTGAGGGTGAAAATTACCAATCATGGAATTGGTTTCCTAGCAATCTTGCTGAAGATCTTGACATAAGTGGAAATTCATGGACTTTTGTAAGTGATTTGCGGAAGGTAAACTTTAAATAACCATATATCTGATGTTTATTTCTTTATGTGACCAACACATTATTACTTTGTGTAACCATTTTTTTACAAGGTTCATTAAAGAATTTGTTTCCAGAAGCTGAACATAGAAAATATGCCCTTCATGTGTATGCAAACTGGTTTACTATTCATAAAGGGCACACAAATATGACTTTATTTTGGAAAGTGGTTAATTGCACAACAAAAGTTTTTTTTGATAAGGTAATGGAGGAGTTGAAGAGTTTGTCAGTAAAGGCTTATGAGGATTTTAAAATTAAGAATTCAGAGACATTTGTAAAGGCCTTTGTGAGCACAAGACTAAAGTGTAAAATAGTACATAACAATATTTCAGAGATGTTTAATGGATTCATTTGTGAAGCTCGTACCAAAAGCTTGATCAGTATGTTAGAAGACATTGAAGTTTCTTTAATGATTTAGATATATGAAAAAAGGGTTATGATGCTGAAGTCCACTAATGATATATGTCCTAGAGTGAGGAAGACCATAAAGGTAGCACAATAGGAAGTAAGACATTGTATGATTAGGACAAACAACAATTTAAATTTTGAAGTAACTATTTTTGCAGACAAGGACATCGTTAACTTGCAAGCATGAACTTGTCAATACAGACTATGGGATTTAAATGGGATTCTATATAAACATGTTGTGGCTTGTATATCTTATCAGAGAGAGGATATCAATGCTTTTGTGAATAGATGTTATAAGCCTAATTCTTATTTGAAGAGTTACCAGTATGCTATAAAACCCATTATTGGTCTTAAGTTTTGGCCAAAGACTAAATTTTTTTAGCCAATTTTACCTCCACTGATCAATATTACCTCTACTTCATATCTACATGGATCTTGAGATGAAGGTAGTAGATTTAGTTGAGAAAAGCGTGAAGCCTACATTAGATGATATTGTTGTTGATGATGCATTCTATGGAATACTAGATAAGGATGTACGAGATTGGGATGTGGAAAACATATATACAAGTCATCAAATTGTGTAGAAATGTTGTATACAAAAAACTAAAACTACGTGGAATGGTGTAGCTGTGGCTTTTTGGTGACATCATGTTTTTCAGTAGAACTTTTAAATTGTTGAGTAGTTTGAAGCTTTATGCTATGGATGGTTGTGAACTTTTCACATTTGCTCAATGAGAATCTGCTCTCATTGTTGTGTGGAGATGGTTCCTTTTTTTTTTCCTCCCCTTATCGTAATAACACTCATCATTCATGATTTTGCACTCCTATGGTACATGGATTGTTTCATTATCTCTTAAGGAAGGTTGGAAATTTATAGGAAAATGTTGTTTTTGTATGTAGGTTGCTTCGATTGATTTTCAAACTAAGCCTGTCCTCTTTTTTTATTATTTTCTATAAGTTTTACGAATGATAAATTAAGGGCACTTCAGTATCTTTTGCCTACGTTTGTAAAGTACTTCAAAACTACAACTGTTTGCAAGTTCTTCTAGATGTGGGATTATATAAAATGAGATTAAAAAAAGCAAGCATTAAATTCCTTCAAAACTATTTTTGCACTTAACTTTTCCTTTATAACTTTTCCTAAACAATATGAAAAGCTTAAAACTGAATATTAAAGCGGTGGGTGATTGAATAAAAGACAAAAGAGTCCCAATAAACATAGTTGTTACATTTGCTCTTCTAACTATTACAATTTCTTCACTTTTTTTGTATTTACATCCGACGACCAAGCTATGAAATCGCTGGGACCTACAAAATAAAGATATGAACTCATTTATTAGTACTTATGACAAATTTGCATTATGTATATATATTTTTACACTTGCTTACTTCTTGCGAACAACAATACATCTTCTGAACAAGACTCTTACCCCAACGCACATAACTTGTTTGACATATTTTTTAACTAAAACAAACTTTCATGTCTTTCACAAATACTAAATACCTACTAGAGACCTTTAATTTGAATATTGAAGAATATTAATTTATACGGTTGGCATTACTACAAACAATAATTGAAATACTTACTTTTATATTAACGCATTCATAAAAATGTTGACTAATGTTAGGCTTAGTATTTGAAATCCATAACTTCACCTTCTTATTACAATTAGGGCAATCAATATTCAAAATTTGAATCATATATAGAAATATCAATATTAATTATAATTGAATCTAATTATATTATCATATATAACAAATAATATTTTGTAGTTATTTTACTATTGAACATAATGCTTTCTCTTCATAAAATTGAGAATAGATTCTTCCATCTTCTGCTACACTATCAAAAGAACAATAAATAGCACCTTTAAATCCAATAACAACACCTTAACATTCTTTCCATGCCAAATATATACCAGGTACATACCCGACGAAAGCTCCATATACTTTATTTCTTCTCATATTTCTTTATCTTGTTACAATATCATCATATAAATATTTAATTACTACCTTAAATGCAACACTATTGTGATTTGTTTTCATAAATTCACCTAAAAAAGAATGAAATGTCAAAAATGGTGAAGATAGGCCACATCATTACTACACCTATAAACTATATTCGATGGGTGTATGGGTACTGACTATCTTCGGTGGGCATATGGGTATCGATCTTTATCACATTATCATTTCAAGACATAATTATACTGAAATTTTCAAAATTCACATCAATCATGATTGCTTACACTATTTCAAACATCAGGGACTTAATTACTAAAAGCATGAAGTATTAGAGACTTACTTGATAGTGTAGTAAGTAAAGAATAAATCCAATGTTATGGTCTTCTTTGCAAACTAGACAAAGAATCTTAGGAAAAATAAATGTCAAGAGCAACCAGCAAGTCTTGCTTTAGCACACAATGCAGCTTTAGGTGGTCATTTTTATGACAGATACCAAATCAGGATAGAACACTCAGATCGGTTCAAAAGCAAGAAAAACAATCGCCTTTGTATAATGCGGCTCTAGTCATCAAAAGTCAAATTTGCATTTTAGGGTATAATCAACCCATCACCCATTCACTCCTTCCAAATTAATTTCCAAGAGAAGATAAAGAGGTTTCATGATATTCAAAATCAACAACTGTAAGTTGCTTGAATAAAAAATATATGTAGAGAAGTATAGAACATAGTGCCCTTGTTAACTACAAGAATGATATCCATAGACTCCATTGGGAGAAAAAATTCACGAACCTTTAACAAAAAAATGTAAAAGACACTCGAAAAGTTTTGTAGATTTAGAAATACTTAGCGTTTTCTTACGTCTGCGAGGGGAACGTCAAAATACTTGGGGATTTCTTATGTCTGCGAGAGAGGGACGAAACAATGTCAAAAAACTTACAAATTTCTTGCGTCTAGGAGGGAGGGATGAAACAATGTTGAAAAATCCAGGGATTTCGTGCATCTGGGAGGAGGGAAGCGAAGAGGGTGAGGGCGTGGGTGAGAACAACGGGATGAGACTAATTTCGTGCGTGAGTGAGAGGGATTTTAGGTTACAGCTTGAGAACGATGACATGCGTGAGTGAGATTGTCTGAGATTTGTTGAAACAACATCATTTTACTATCATCAAGAAATGACATTGTTTCACTAATCAGACTAACTTCTAATGATGCCGACGAGTTTGATTACTGAGGTTCACTGACACATGGCAATGCAACATCAGCACTGATAATGGTGAGACTAACGTTGGGCTAGAATTGAAAAATTAAAAGTTTAAGCATTTTATTGCTATTTTTTAAAGTTCAGACTATAATTAAAAATTGAAAAAATTTTGAGCTTTTTTGAGTAATTAACCCTTCACTAATGCATGGAATGACTTAATTTCATTATATTACAAAGCAAAGTTTTGTGTTATAAGAAAATGTTGAGTTTTGAGTCAGACTAGGGTGTAAAATTCGAATCCAAATCTTGAATTTGACATAATGTTCGCATGTTTATTAAAAAATTTAAACATAACTCAACGATCGACTAACTTTTGTCAACTTCAAAATAAGTGGAGTTACTATGAGATATATTTACTAATCCTACATCTTTTTTGCTCATTTATATTATGTCATTAAAACCATAATGTCCAAAAGATGTTCTATGAAATCACGCTAAGAAATAAATTATTAAGATATGAGTTATCATCATCATCATCATCACTCGGTCCGAAGTCCCGCAATGATGCGGGATCTAGGGAGGTCTGATAGTACGCAACCTTACCCCTACATAGTAGAGAGGCTGTTTCCGGTAGACCCATAATGCAAATGAGACAATATAAGAGTAATGCAGGTTAGAGAGAGAAAAGACAAAACTAGCACGAAATAAATAGGAAATAATAATAATAATAATAAGAAAAATAATACGAAGAAAAATAATATATGGGAATAATAATAATTAGAAAATTAATAAATAATAAAATAGCAAGAAAATAAAACTACGATAAATAATAAATAATTTGTCAACTAAAGAAACCTCAGTCACGCATAAAGAATACTAGTATGAAAACAAAGGACATGACTGAATTGGGTAGAAAAAACGGTTGGAACCCCACACACTAAACACACCCGTTCTCGTCAAAGTTGGAG
>JANZLC010000003.1:12759179-12801866 GCA_026413385.1 Erythroxylum gracilipes
GAAGATTATAAGTGTTTATGTTGTTAGGAAGGAGTTTGGAAGCATGAAAGAAGGTTTGGAGGGCTTTGGGGAAGCCCTAAACGGACATAGAAGTCCATTTAACGGACCTTATCAGGTCAAAAAGGACCTCTTGCCCAGTGTATGTCCGTTAAATGGACATGGAAGTCCGTTTAACGGACCTTCTCGGGTGAAATGGGGCAGTTTTGTTGATTCATGTCCGTTAAAGGGACATGCATGTCCGTTTAACGGACATGGTCGGGAAAGATTGTGGTGTTTGGTACTGTTAGAGGCCGACGCAAATTTTGTAGTCTTCATGAAAGTTGTAGCTCTTGAAGTATAATTTCTAATGGTAGAAGAACGAAAGAAATCAGACATTTTTGTTGAACGTTATGGCGATCACGCCAAGAGATGTTCAAATCAATTTAGGGTTTAAACATGGTTTATTCTTTTGAGCATAACTCCCTCATCCGACATCCAATTGGAGTGATTCTTGGACAAATGGATTTATAAGACATGTATATTTCTCTCCATGAAAATTTGTATCATTTGGAGTTGGTTTGAGAAAGTATGCATTAGAACAAGTGAGTGGTCGGTTTGCAGAGCAGGATTAGGGTTTGCGCATGCGATGACTTTTTAAGCATATCTTGAGCTGTAGAGCTCCGATTGAGGTGATTCTTGTCTCAAAATAAACAAGAGAATAGAGCTATGATTTATATGAAGAAGTCAAATTTAAATTCAAATTTTAGGATCTCCAAATCCTGTTCACAAACGGAAGAAATGAGTTTGAACATGGTGACTGATTTGTATGGGCACGTCAATGCACAAATTGTGAGTGAATTTTTTTAGGATATTATGAGAATGAAGATGAATAGATGATATCTATATGGGTTCAAAAAAAATTATAACCCTTCAAGGCAATATACACGCTCACGCGTTCATGTTTTCACAAGAAGGTTGGATTCCGGAAACGGGAGCCAACAAAAAGCCTTTAAATATCAAAGTGATTAAGTAGGAAGTACAATAAACATTACATATTCATTTATACCTTTGTTATGCTTGTTCTTTCTTGGTCTTGATTTTTTTCTTCAATTGAATAAGTTGAAATTCAACTTTTCTCTAGTGACTTCATGAGATGTATCTTGATTTGTGTATAACCACTATTGCTTTCTTAAGAAATAAATTCATTAGTGATACTTATGTTTTGTTATCATCAAAATATAGATTGTAATCTCTCTTAATTTAACCCTTGTAATTGTTGGTAGAATTATTCAGTGTGACTTAATGTCTTGGCTTCCAATTGACTTTGTTTAATAAAGTTAAGTTAATGTAAGTTATTATTTTTGAAATTAACAAAATATTTCATTTAGTAATTTGGTTAATGACTGGTGTCCAAATACTGTAATTAGTAACCTGATCATTTCAATTTTATGGTAATACCATTCTTTGAATAAAAATACTAACAATTATTGCGATAATATATCCTTAAATTAAGTGCCAAAAACATCAAAATATGTGTAAAGCCAATAAAATAAAGATGTCAAAGAAATACTCATTATTATGCATCAATAATTAAGTAACCTTTGTTCACACCCTATAATGCTAAGGGAATAGGCAATATGGACAATAGTTAATATTCACCTTATAAATTTAGAGAACAACAAAGCAGGTGTTAACAAATAGAAAGTGAGAACAAAATCTTAACTATGGCCTAATAGTTCATATCCATAACCATTATTCATTCATTAGGCCTACTTTCATCACATTTACAAATTAAAAACAAATAGTTCATATAAAATATTAATATAATTTATTTCAAAGAACATCAAAGCATAAGTTAACATGTCATAATTTATAACCACCATTCAATCGTTAGACATTCTCCTAGCACTTTTCTAGCTTCATTAGCAATACAACAAGGTTCATAATCCATAAATTGCATTTATAATATAAAAATGGATTTAACCAAAATAAGTGTCCTTTTTGACAATTGACCTGAAAAGAAATCAGACCTAACTAGAATTCATTTAACCAAAATATTTTTCCTTACAAATAATTAACCTAAAAAAGAAATCAAATCTAACTAGAATTCATTCAACCGAACTAAATTATTTCACAACTAATTTTCATTCACATTTGACTTCTAGTTTCCTAATTAGTTGTTTATTGACTAAAATGTCTAGCGACCTTGCATTTTGAAGCTCGCTCTTACAATTGATATGAAGTGATACTTGTGATACCCGTCTATCTTAAGCCTTGTGGTTGGAATATGATAACTAAAAATTATTTAGATTTATTGACTCAAATATTCTCTTCATACTTAAAGTTGGAGCAAATGCAGATGGCTATGGTTAGTTGTGATCTCCACCTACTTCACAGGTTGTAGTTAATTGTACAATATTCAAATAACAACAATAAGATATTCATGTAATAAAAACCACACTAATGCCAATCTAACCTCAAATCCATGTACTTTATAAGGTTGTCTATTAAAAAATGAGCAATGAGGTTGAGATAAAAATGTTATGGTTATTGGATCATTAGGTACAATATACTGTCCATATTCATACAACATCAATAATATATTTTTGAAAAAAAACACCATATGGTAAATGTATATTAATGTCAATCTAGCCTCAGCCCTAACTTAACTAGAAGAAAGTCGAGTGTTTTTTGTACCTCTATAGCTTCTCCTATTATGACTAGATTTTTCACATCTGCCACACAATTGGAATTGTCACTTTTATGATAACTTATAAAGAGTCTTCACTCTTTTTTATTCATTTTTATCTTTTCCCCTATTCTTCTTAGGCTTACTAGGGATTACTCTTTTTGTTGCTGGATTAATCTCCCAATGAGTGTGTGGTGACCAAAATCTTTTCCCTCTAACTGGTTACAAAAGATTGTCATAAACTTTCACAAACCTATCTTTATAGCACTCATCCATCTATTCCTTATGTTGTTGTTGACATAGAATATGGAATTAATCACAAAAGTGAAAGAATATCTATAGAATTCCTATACCCTATAACTATATGTATTCTCCCTTCCTAAGTAGATAATGTGCGTATCACCTTTATTTGTCACTTTATATACCCCTTTCTCCATTCCAAATGACTCTCCATTTGATTACATTCAATTTATTTATGCTTAATTTTTTTCATCACTTTAGGTTCAATATCTTCCTTCCATCTTTTAACTTGTTCCTTAAGATCTAAATGACTCTTCATTCATATAATCATAGTATTCAATGTGTTGATAATATAATGATCTTTAGCCACCAAAATACAAGGATTGAATGTCTTGCTTATGTTATTGTCTATAATTGGACATTTAAAGTCAACACTTGGGGAAGTCCTACTTCTTGTTTCCTTGGGATATTCAAGCAATCTTGAACATAACTAGGTCCAAGATAATTTAATTTGATGAGTGTATCATCAAATTCTTATGGGAATGTTGCCCAAGCACAATTTTATAATGTTTTCTAAGATTATTTCCCTTCTATATCCTCACCCAATTTTGATATATATGTCTTACACACATCCTATAAACAATAGAAGGTAATACAACATTCCTAGTTCTCATGAATCCTTACAAATTAAAAACAAAAACAAGTTAGAAAATTTCATAAAAGAAAATATGTGTACAAACTTCTATTAGTTGAATATAATACCTTTTGCATATATGATATCATTTTGGTTCAAGTTCCATCTCCAAGATCTAAGCTAATGTTTAATTGCTCAATAAACTATGTCTGATTCTCAGTATTAGCCACCTCAATAATTTCCCAAACAAGGGGATATATGCCATGGTTTCCATCAATTCTATAGTCATTTAAAAGTTGTCCCTGATACTTTTTATTTAATAAATAACTATCCATACTGATTATAGGTCTCAACTTCTTCCACCCCCTTCTTCATAGCTTCAAAACATACATACATCCTTCTAACTTCCAATTCTTTAGACCTTCAAAGTTGAAGGTTGACCTTAGAACCAGGATTCATTTCCTACAATTTGCTAATATAACTATAAATCCTTTCGTATTTATTATATTGCTCCTTTAACTTTGCTTTAAGAACCTTCCTGATTACATACTTTCATATATTGGAATTAACTGACAAATTCAACTTTGCCCCGCATTCTTCTACAATTTTTTTAAATTTTAATGGTAGGCTTATCCATAATTTTTTCTTTAAAATGTCTCATAGTGAATTTGGATATAAACAACTTTAGCTTATTCATTGGATTGCACATATGATCTCTCTTGTCGGTTTTGATCTTGAAACACCTATCTTTTATGTCAAATGAAGCATATAGTTTAAATGGCCATACTTTATTAAAATAATATCTAATCCCCTTTTGCTTCATTTCTCTTGAAACCTCAAGTCAAATCCTATTACAATTACATAATCATCAACTGCCTCCTTAAAGTGTTTTTACTGTTAAACACCATCCTTGATAACCATTCAATTGCAATACATTTAGGAATATATCTGCCATTTTAGTTTGCTTTAAATTTGCATACACCTCTTCATCACTAGGATGGATATTCATCACTAGCTAAGAAACCCCTAAGATCTGAGGAGACAATGTATAAGATATAATGACTTACATTAACACTAATGTCAAAATTGATGTCAAAATAATTTAAATTTTATTTGTCTATATTTATTTCATTATCATCAACATCTAAATGGACAACATCACCCAATTTAAAATCATTAGCAACATCTAAGTCAGAGTCATTAGCGTTAGCAAGTTGGAATCACAATTTGATTCAACAACATGAGAATATCATTAATTGATTTGTCATCTCCCAAATTACTAGCATCATCTAAAGCACTGCCGCTATCAACATTAACACTACGATCACTATGATCTCTTAAATCACTAACATAACCAACATCACCAACCTTATTTTCATGCCAGTTATTATGCCATATTAATATAAGTATAAATGACATTGATTCATCAATATGTTCTAAGTAAACATCAACTGTACCATACACCTCTAACAATTTAATCAAATCCCGTGCACTCTAATTGGGGGCTAACCTCTTCAAACCATCATCAAAACCCTTCCTAAGAAGTAAATACCATGCACTAACAATACTTTTAGAGTCAAATTAGGTATACATGTCACATACCTCTCTCAAACTAGCATAATCTAAGTCCACATTATTAAAATTTTTTGGTTCCTCACCTAGATACTTCAAAATAGGTTCTCCAGCAAAATATCAAATGAAGATATATGAAAGTAAATCAATCTATAATATAAGAAAAACAACATACTGAAAAAATATTAATCAAACATTATATTTTTGGAAGCTATAATGATGCATTTAAAGAATGAAACTATACCATAAAGACTTGTAAATAGATTTTATTATTAATTTCTTATAAAAGCGCCTGACAAGTAAGAGGCTGAATTAAGCTATATAAAATTTTATTAGGTTGTGAACTAAAAAAGGAAATAGAGAATGTGCTTTAAAGGTTTGAATTTAATAATATGAGTTATAGATTCTTGTTTTTGTCTTTATAGGTTTTAGATAGATAAAAGAGAGAGCAAAAAGGAATACTTATTATTGGCAATATCAACTTTGGTGTTATACAGTATGTTTGCACATAAAGGAGTTTTTTTTCAGGTATACTTCTACTTTATACCATAATAGTAAAGTCAATCTTTTTGGTGAATGTGAAAATCTATCTTGGATATAATTGTTTTACCAGAGTTAAGAAAAATGTTATTTTTTTAAATAGTGAATGAATAGAGGAATAAAATCATGATACATATGTTCAAATTTGCAAATATCTAAAAGCAATTAGAGACTTCTCTTTTTGGTTTTCCCAAAAAGAAAATTTGGTTTCAGTCACTAAGTTTACGTGATATGAAACCAGAGTACAAAGGCTAACTGGAGACCATGTCACAGTTAATTCAAGTAGTGAGAATTTATTATTGTCATGACCCTAATCTTGGACAGTGACCGGCACCAAAGAAGTAGTAAATTCAAGGTTTACTGGACCCTTAGCAAGCCTGAAATATCGTTAATTTCCTATATCAATAATAAAGATAAATTTTCAAAATGATCAAACTCATAATTGTAACAATTAAACATTTCTAACAATGTACAATCCTCAATTTGCTACAACATTGAGATAGTTAATACAAGAGAAAATCTAACATATATAAGACTACTGTGGCTCTAGAGTCATAGGTCAATAACAGCATATGTCAAATCACCAGAGAGGAAGAAGATGACGAAATACCTTATTAAAGGAGATTTGAAAAGAAGATCCTGAAAAATAGTTGAGGAGAGTCATACCTCTCTGAGAGAATTAATACTATGGTTATTTTATGCATTCATAAGGATTTCAAATGATACATATTTATTTATAATATTTTATATCCATAAATGCAATTTCATAGCATATGATTTTGTTTATAAACATGCATGCATTTCCCAAATCAATATCATATCATATAACCATCACAATCACAAATCACAAAGAATAGTGGAGGATTGATGAATGACCCTATAACATACCTCTCACCCACATATTATAGCCATAGGGGCTCTCTTGTTCCACATAAGTCAATTGGTCTAATATAGTGGATTGTTGTCCGAGAGCCACACTCAACCGAACCATCATAGCCTCACTACGACATGATTGTCGTCTGAGAGCAAGTTCGACCAAACCACCACAATCATACAACCTCTCATGTACTATATATCGATTAGCATCCAAAAGCAAGCTCGAACAAACCACCCCAACTCATATTATAACAATCCTCCACATCATCACATATCAAAACAAGTACAACATTTCACAACAAAATACATATACATGTGTATATTCATACGTATGAATGTTATGTGTGCATATGATAATGATGGTGATTTTCATGATGAATATAAGACTGAATTTTAATGCATGTTCATAAATTTGAATATTAACTCATTGGTAGAATGTGCTCCTTCGCGTCGAACCTAGTGTCTCGAAGTGAAGAGTTCAGCTCCTGATTGATCTATAGAAAGAAAAGTACGAATGACCATTAAGATTTAAAAACTGAACCAATTTTAGACACCTAAGAGTAAGACCATGACTCAATATTAAGGAGCTTTATATTTTTAAAAATGACGATATCACATTTTACAAGGAGCCTACTAAAATTTGATAGAGTTCCCCTTGTAAAATGGATATCCCCTTTCCGAAAGAAAGGTCATTTTGCAATGAAAAGACACTTCAATAATTGCCAGAAAAATCATAACTCAATTTGGGCCTCCAAACTATATGTCCATGCCCAACTGAGTCCAAGTTTACATCACAAAAATTCATAATAAATCCAATCATAATTCAGTTATACCAACTTCTAACCCATACATCCTCATTTGTACTCAATACATCAAGATATTCTCAATTTTAATTAAAAATAACTCAATTTAATTAATTTCAAGCAATTTTTTAAGAACATAACCCTTTTTAAATTTTATTTCACAAACTATGAAGAATTTCAATGCGTTGCTTTTATGAAAATTGATCTACATAATATTTGGGAATTATTTCCGACCATTTCTTGGCTGGTCAGGAAATCACCACCGTCACCAGAGTGTAGGGTACACGTGCCGATGCCAGAGGAATGATGACCTTCACCACCCACCTAGAAATGACAAGCTCACCTCCAGGAATCCAGTGGGATTGGTCTCATATCGAAACTCCTTCCGATTTGTGAGAATCGAAGGTTTAAAGCTTAAAGGTGACCTATTTTCGTTCACCGGTAAAATGAGTTGATTAATGTCGAGTTTCCCTCCTTTCCTATATTTTTAGGGCCATTAGACACAATGGTGGTGTTAGTTTCACAAAAAAAATGACTAAAAATGGGAGATCAATGACATACCTAAATAAACCAAAACTTCCAATCATAATTCCTCCAAATTCAGGTCGTTTTTAAAGAATCAAGTTTATGGGTTTTATAGAACATCCTGAGAGCTTTCTGTAGAACCCTAGATTGTTGGAAATGGTGGCTAGACGGTGAAGGTATGAGTGTCAAAAGTTGGGATTATATAGTAACCTATAAGGAAAAGAGTTTAAGAGATGAATGAACTTAAGCTTTCTTAAGCTCAATGTATACTTTTATATGCTTTTCTCCTTATTGGTCAATTATGTGTAATTTAAAAAAAATTGAATCATTAAAATTATAGTATGTACATTCACATAATTTTGTTTTGAAGATTAAGTTTTTTGTAAAAAAAAAGATTAAGTTAATATGTTAGTTGTATCTTATATTTTCTTAAGGAAGCACTTGATAAGTAAGAGGCTGAATTAAACCTTACAAAATTTTGCTAGGCATAATAACAATTTGTACCTTTTTTAAACAATCATTGTGACAAAGGAGGTCTATGACAATTATACTACGACTTCACCTCTTTTGTTATTTTATAGTAAACCAAATTTAAGAATACATAATAGTACTATTGAGTATTTCAAACATCAATTAAAAAATCAAGATTTTGTGTACTCAATATCACTTTTATGTCATCGAAGATTCCGTAAAGTAATAACTTATCAATACATATGTCAGGGTTCATCCAAAAAATATCACATAAAATAAAATAATTATAAAATTAAACAAGAGTGACCACTTGCCTCACAATTATTAAAGTTGATATGTTGAAAACAAAGAAACCACTTACTATGATACCGAAATGTTGAAACAAAAAATATACACGAGGACCACTTATGCCATTTCTTATATATATATAGAACATGAAAATAGATTATTACTAGACAATTACTCACCATTTTTATATCAAAAGGGACCGAATTCTCGTAATTTTAGATAACTGATTGTGGATTACTCTTTGCAATTCCAAACAAAAAATGGTTTGGTTGGTTAGCTTTTGTCCCTCATATCAAATAGGTTCCTCTTTTTTCTTTGCAATTCTAGACAATGAATGGTTTGGTTGGTTAAGTTTTGTTCATTGCATCAAATAGGTTCCTCTCTTATGTTCAGATAACAAATATTGATTAGGGCTAGAAGAGTAAGATAGGATCTTGATTTAGGGTTAGGAGAGTAAAATAGGATCTTGATTTAAGTTTAGGAGAAAAAAGAGATTTATGGTTTGTAAAAACTGGTATTAGGGAGGGAGCTTATTTTATGTTAATCCATATTATTGTCTAATTTAAAAACTAATTTGTAATCATGTTTTGTGCAAAATAATTAATTATTAATAAAAATAAAATTTTAATTTAATTAAAGACCCATCAACATCTATGTGGCCAATACAACATAGCCGGCATGCCATATGTCCTCAACTAATTGTGACGTGATGTCATTATAACAAAAATCTAACATAACAAATCATGTTAATTTATAAATATTAAGGTGTGAATTGGTATCTAAGATAACCGATGAGTTATTTTAGGTGTTGAAGTAGTTCATATTTGTCCTTTCATGGCCTAAGCATTTATTTGCTACAAATGAACATATGTTTGCTTTCCACGGTGTTGATATTAAAAGTGAACATGTTTGTGCTCTATTGTATAGAGCCAAGATTATTCATTACTTGATTGACAAAAGCTTAAGCACTAGTTTACTTTATTTACCCATCTGAGATAAATTATTTATGTACACTAATCAACACTTACTAAAGGAAAAAGATGGTTCTCAAGAAACCATAAATTTGACATGAATTACAAATCAAGTATGTATTTTTTTTGTTTTTAGTTATCTTACATTGATGATAAGGTTACAGAATTAGGAGGAATATAGGTGAAAACAAAGTGTATGTGATTTTTGTTACGTATGCACCTAGAATATACTTCATATGAGAAAAGTGTAAATGCATAGTAAATGGATTTAATAATGATGTACATTTGTTTTGATAATTTAGTAGAAAGCAATAATAATAACAACAATAATCCAGTGAAAGTCCCGCTGATATGGCCTAGGAAAGTCCAGTAGTACGTAGCCTTACTCCTAATGGCAATTTACTAGAAAGTGAAAGGCTAAGGCATTATGTTTAATGGTAATATTAGTTATTTCTATTATCATTATAAAGGCTATATTAATTATATTTGATTTATATGGTATTGCATTTTACATATTTGATTTATTGTTAAATTCCCTATATTAAGTGTCTCTATTGTAATGACATGATGAAACTATAAATATCAAATGCTAAGCCTAATATTGTTCAACATTTTTATCAATGAAATAACTTAAAAGTGAGTATACTTTCTATAAGATCATCCATCATCTACTTGTGTATAAATTCATTTATTATTCATTTACTGTTAGCTTACTTATTTATTTTTACTTTCTTACAATTGTGCTTGTTTTCTATTATCTTCACAGCAAATTTTTTCATTTCTAATCCAGTTGGCATATACCCTATAAGGACATTATAGCCTATGAATTCTCACTATTAAAGCATCATAACTATTTGTAATTGAACAATTTCTAGTTGCTTCCCTGAACTAATTCTCATCCTTAAACTTTATACCAACTTTAAATGAAAATCCTTTATATCCATATTTGGATTAAATACAATATATTTGTTCTTTTTAATAAATGTTTTGCTCTATACGTCATCACTATACATTGATAATTAAACTTAAGCATCACTATCTTTATATTCACTATGTAAAATATATGAAATCCCTCCTTATCTTTTTTGAATTTTTTGGATAAGTTGCCTCTTATTGAAATCTTTCTCATTGCTTCCAACCATATAGACAACATCATTGTATTCAAATCCACTACAAACCTACTTCCCACATTTCTTCTTTTTAGCTCTCATAATGAGATATTATTCGTCATCAATTATATATACTTTGTCTTCAAAGGAATCATTTCAAAATGCACTCATCTATATCACAATGAAATCTTCCTCATATTATTCCACCTCAAATAAAAATATTCTTTCTTTATTCACGCTCATATTTTGTTATGTATTAGTTCCATAGTCATCACTAATATTAAAATTAGATTAATCACTATCTGTTACAGGATTTACATAACCATACTCATAATAGACTTGAATATGGTGGTAGTTCAATTATTGCATACGATTAAGCATTAACAACATATCTTTATCAGCTCAACTCTCTTAAGCATTCCATGGACTCCTCAAGAAAATTGTAAAATATATGTACCACTTGATGACCTTTATCCTCTAACACCCTTTTTAATACTAGTATGCTAAGATTATCAACTCTCATGTCCTTCTCCTTTTCATCTTGCCCTCAATATATTTATTTTTACCATTCCTTTCTAATAACCCACCATAATGAAATTCAAAATTTATCAACATCTACATTACAAAAATTTAGAGTATTAGTTTCTAGCATGTTGTTACCATTCACAATAGAATATATTAAAGTTTTATTCAATTTAGATTAATAAGTAAATAAGAAATTTTCTAAATTTGTATGAATGTAGTCGAGGAAAGTTTCTAAACAACTAGAGATAACTACAATCCAAATTCAAATAATATTATGAAAATTTTAAAAATAAAGGATAATATTTGTATAGTGTATCAATGCACCTTTACTGGTACAAAACCATATCCAATTGAGACTAAGCAATCATTTTTTGTATCAGGCCACAAAATGTATGCTTCTTTTATTGTAATAATATAAAGAAATTGATGAATCTCTTATTGCTTCCCAAACATTATATATATAACTCCCAATAGAAGCACATTGTTTGCTACCAACTGAAGCTTCAATAGTAGGTGATCCTATACAGTATCATAATCATGATAAGAAAATGTTGTGCAATAGTTAAAATTGTGTTTCAATTTGTTGTTTTATGGCTCATGCATCTAGTTACATAATACGAATATATTGACTTAGGCAAAGTAGGAGTTACAAAAGTTAAAATCCTTATTAATGAAATGTGTAACTTCCTCATTCATCCAATTGCAAACCTTAAGAATTCAATACATATATTGATTACCTATTGGTCAAAAGAAAATAAAACTAAAGAACTATCACTCATCTAAAAAATCTTTTATGTCTAATATTTACCTTGAGTTTATGTCACTTTCCTAAAACAATTGCATTTTAATTAAGAACCCTCAAAATATATTGTATCTAACTACGGGATATAAAACTAGGAAACCATAAGGGACGGACTTAATAGAACATACAACATACTATCTTTTAGCACCCATTAACTGTATTCACAGATACGTATTGTTTGGATTTTTGCAGACACATATTCTCAAGTGGAAGAAAATACACATTTATATGGATTTTTACAAACAAGCTTCAAATTTATAGTACAACTAATATTAACATAACTGAAAAAAATAATTACATGCCAAATGGTTCAAAATTTGTCTAAATAACACAATATTCATATTAAGTAATTTAAGGTTACTAGAGAAGAAAAGGGAATGAAAAGTAATTCACTTCAGCCTACTTTCAATCTCTTGAGAGAGAAAAAAGCTTTAATTTTAATCTCTTCCTTGGTTCAACTCAGTTAATGCATCGATGGCTTAGGTTGCAAAAATAACATTTACTTGGTTAGTGGAGAGCATAATGACATGTTCACATAAAATTAGGGTTCTTGTATTCCTTTTTTATGTATTCCTAATTTAAATGTTGATGTGCATTATTATATGCCATATAAGTGCTAACCTATCAAAGTTTCTGCTTATGTGATGGACCATATTAGCACCGTTAATTATAGGGTTAACGACTAGTTAGTTTTACAATAAATTGAAAGTTTAAATATTTTATTACTACTTTTGACAATTTTGACTATTATTATAAAATTAGGCAAATTTCATAATTTTAAATGTAATTTACCCTATAATTTATTATTGTGTACATAATAAAATATATATAACTGATGATCTTCATAAAATTTTATAAAGTAATTTAATAAAAATCTAGTAAAAGATTATGTTTTAGAATTTAAAATATTATACAATTCTAATAATTTAAATTAAATTAAATTCAAAATAAATAAAACTAAGAATGTTTGAATAATTTATGGTAGGGTAAATTATTTCAAATATAATGATATTTGAACAATTTATAAAATATATCATAACATTTATTTTGTAATACTACATATAATGTGTATAGAAAATATATTAATGTATCACGCTATAACACTATTAATGATAGAATTCGATAATGTTGAAATGGACTTTGCCATTATGTTTTAAAAAAAATTTAACTCACTATATAAAATTTATTGACATATATTTTTGTTTTCTATGATTTTAAAAATTAACATTTACAATAGAATAAAAAATAATCTCTTCTTTATACAATTTCTAAATTTCTATGGATAGTATATTAAATTATTTTTAACACTTATACAAATTCTTAAGTTAAAATTTGAAGTCTTAAATTTCTTAAAGAGATAACAGTTAAACAAAATTAAGTTGTTTTAAGTAACTAGAGTGCATAAATAGAAATTGTTAATAAATTTATATTTAATGTTATAAAATAAAAGGTAGAAAATATATAATAATTTATTCATATTTAAAATAATGTATAATATGATGGCACCAAAACTTGATATGATATGAATGAAACAAAACACATAGAGCAATACAAAAGAAATCTCACAGGCAAGTGTACTTACCATTCTTATAATATAGTCTAGGTGAGTCGAGTATCGATCCCACAAAGACTATGACTACTAGTAATGACTATCTTCCTATTATCTAATCTAATAAAGCAAATGATTGATTTGAAGAAAATAGACAAAATAATTTTAAATCACCAATTTAAAGCAATGAACAAGATTAAAACAACCAATGAATAAACTAGATCCAGGTAAGGGTTTCCTTAAAACTCATTATATGCGTTGACTTTATTTTTGACTTTATGATCGTTTCTAACTCCATGAACTAGTAAGAATTCCTAAGCCATAACTATATTTTCTTGTGAAAAATACAGTCCATATTCTTAAATAGAATCGACTAAAATCTCTTTTTAATTAAAACAACTTAAGAACGTATTAACTTGTTCCATGAATTTCCATTACAGGTTTTACCCTAACAAAAAAAAATCATATATCTCTATCTCTAGCAACCAATATAACCTTCATCATTCATGTAGTGATCTAATCATATATATCATCTCTTGATATTAATCTACCATTCCAATTATTTGATCTTCAACTATCATTCTTTCATTTCAACAAAATATGGAAACATGAACAAATCTTTTAAAAAAATAGAAAATTTATTAAATCAAAGCATCAATCCGAAAATTAAGTTCTAGGGTCCATCCTGCATAAATCTATGTTTCAATTAATTCCTGATAAGATAAGGAAAATTCACACAAAAACAAGAAATAATAAAAGACAGAGAAAATATCTTTAAGATTCTTGAATCTTTAAAGATCTTGTTGAATCTTGATGGATTTCTTATTTCTACTTCCAAGGTTACCATTCTTTTGATGTCCAACTACTTTAATTGGCTCTTAATTCTTTTTTTTTTCCCCTTTTCTACTCCAAAATTTCCATCCTCTTTGTTTTCAATCTCCTCTTTTATAAAATATGAAACCTTAATTTTATGCCCAGTACTACCCAAATAGAGGACCATATTAGGCTCTTGTGTTGCTTTAGTCTTCATTTTAGAACTTTTATATGACCAATTATTGGTAACACGGAGAAAAACATGGGACCATATTTCTTCCATGTTGGTAACCATAGGCTAAATACAATAAGATGTCGCAGAAGTCTTAGGAAAAAAAAAAGCTCTCATCTTAAACATAGCTTAGACATAGGGTTGTGTTATTGTCCTCTTAACTAGTATATAATTATAGAGAAATAATATGCATGGTCGTACCGTGTGTCAAATCATTCATTCAAAACCTATCAAAATTGCTCTGACTTAACCCAAATCTTCTCCAGATTTATTCCTTTTCCTTTAAAGGGCTAAAATATGTCATTTTAAGTAATAATTCTATAAGAACATCAAAATACAAGCATAATACTCAAAAAATCATACTAAAAATATAGTATACTTAGGACATATCAAAATTTTCCATACTTAAACATTTACTTGACTTCAAGCAAATCAATTTCATTACTCATAACTTAAATAGGAGGTGGTTCTAAGAAAGCATTAAACAAATTAAACATATAGATTAAGATTCTCTATTACTCATGTGATTGCAAAAGTTGGTCATTTTTTTAGAAATCTAGACACATCAAGTTATAAATTAATTCAATTCACTTCAAGTTTTTCAAGTTTTAACTCAATTCACAAAATTCAACTTAATGCATAATATGAACATACATAAGAAAAATGCTTTAACTCTCAATCATAATTCATATCCCTTGTTAAAATAAAACAACATTAACTTTATCCACAAAAGAGCATTTAGGGCTTGCTTGAAAAGTCATCTAACCTTTTAAAATAAGAGTAAACACCTTATTATGAACACTCTCAATTACTCAACTAAGTCATCGTTTCAAATAGCTATTAGCACCACTCTTTAACTTCAACCTTTACCTAGTACAAGCCAAAGGAATGAAATTATTTAATACATATTTATTCACATACATACACATACATAAATTAATATAGAATAATGAAAATTCTAAGAAATAATTCATATTAAACTTATTATATGTATTGATTATACAAAGATTATTATGATGCAAATCAAAATCCACTCTTCAATTTTAATTAAGCAACTTGTGTTAGCTCAACGATTATATTTAACGATTTTGATGATAACTTTATAATATTTCAAAATTAAAACTGGATTTATTTCCTTATATAGGCAATGGTATAGTTCTTAAAAAGAAATAAAATCATAGGATAGTTGCTTCCTTTCTTGCCACAACCATCTTTATGAACTTGCCTATTCAAAAATAGTTCCATAACATTCGGAAGTTTTTTTACGAATTTGAATAATCAGCTTCAAAAGCCTTAACATAACGTTCTTATTAATTTCTAAATATCAAAGATTTCAACAGGAAATATATTGTAGATTAAGCAACGACTAGTTAAGGAAAATGTCTACTTAAGGAAGAGCCACTATATTTGCGAAACACACGACACTTGCAAAATATCTTAACAGCATCAATATTCTTGAAAGTCTTATCAAAATCTTTGTGCCATAGAAAGTAAAATCACTCTAATGAGAGAAACTGTTAAAGCCTCTATATATTTCTTGTTGGAAGCTTGTAGAGTTTTGTTAAATAATAAGAGTGTGGAAGGTTGATGAACCTTGAAAAATATATACTTATGAGCTTGGAGAGGCTTATGAAAATTTACTACTCAGATTTTATAGTGAAATATTCAAGTTGAATACTTGTGTACTGGACGTAGGCTTTATTATAAGCCGAACTAGTATAAATTGATTGTGTCATTCTTTCTCTCTTCCTAACTTTTAAATTCCGCATTATAAGTTTGTATTTTCAAGAGGCTACTTCGGTTTTACAATAGGCTCCTTCTCTTTTTCTATCAGAAGAGCTTTCTTTCGATTTTTAGCATTAACAGGTTCCTGTCGATTAAAAGGCTTTTTTGAGCGTTAATAGGCTCCTTTCGTTTTTTAAACAAACTCTTATCAATTAGCAGGCTCCTTTTCTTTTGAGTGCTAGCAAACTCTTTTCAATTAACATGATCCTTTTGTTTTTAACATTAACAGGATCTTTTCGAAAGTTGATAGGACCTTCCTATTTATTGACTTATTTTTGTTTAGAAGGATATTATCTTTCTTAAAGTATCTTGCATTTTTTTACACAATTCACCCCCCTCTTGCGTGTGTTTGCTTTATCATTTGGTACCTGAGAGAGGTTTAACATTTATTGTGTTTTACAGCATATGGTAAATCATGACAAACAATTTGAGAAGCCTTGAAGGACAATTCGTCTCAAAGCCTCCTTATTTCAGTGGAAATAACTACTCATACTATAAAGAGGGAATGACCATCTATCTTTAATTTGTAGATATTGAAGTCTGGCTGTTTTCGAATAGTTAGTTATTTTCCGGTTGGGATCCGGTTCTCAGATCGGGTCCCAACATTGGCAAGCCATCAGAGTTGGAGCTACACTTCTTGTGACCGATAATGTAGAAGTGTGGTCTGATGCTGACAGAATAAATGCACTACTAAACGCCAAAGCAAAACATTATTTGATCTGTACACTATCTCTAGAAGAATATGAAAAGATATCCTACAACTCCTCAACAAAGGAAATGTAAGTTCAAGTCACCTTTGAAGGAACGAATGAAAAAAAGAAACATAGAATAAGTTTTTCAATACATCAATATGAAACTATTGGCATGAAACAGGGAGAGACCATTGACAAATTCTTTGGATGCTTCAATAACATTATCACGGCTTTAAATAACTTGGGAAAGATATATCCCAATGATGAACTCCTAACAAAGATTCTAAGATCACTACCAAAGGAATGGAGACCAAAGGTGACAACTCTGGAAACTGCAAAGGATCTTGATACCATATCACTCAACTAGTAAAGAGGAAACTTGATGATCCATGAAGCCGAGCTTAGGCAAGATGAAGGATCCTTATATAAAAGAAGAATGACACTAAAAGCAACTAATGAATCAATCGATGATGAAAGCGACACTGAGTTGCAAATATATGTAGATGACGAATTCAATTTCATGGTCAGGAAGTATGTTCGCTTCTTAAAAAAAAGCTAATGAAGAAAAGAGAAGGGAATAGGAAAATCAGAAACAATAGGCCCCTCCCAAAACACAGTAGCAGCAATAGCAATACACAAAATAATCAAATCATATGTTATCACTACAAAAAGCCTAGACATACAAGACCAGAATGTCCCCTTCTTCAAAAGGACAAAATAGAGAACAGAAAACCTAGGAAGCAATCGATGACTGCAGCCTGGTCAGAGGAAGATTTTGAAAATTTTGAAGAAGAAGAGCTAGAAGAAGACAACAATGTTTTATTAATGGTTGAATTAGGAGACAATGAGGTATATTATTCTGAATATGATATTAAAGTTGATGAATTGTATGATTAGTACAAAAAATTGATAGTGAAGTATTTCAAAGAAGTTGAGAAGTCCAAGAACAATGAAGCATCCTTGAAGAGAAAGATTAAATCATTAGAATCCATGAATAAAAATCTGACAACTAAGAATATGTCTCTTGAGGATGATTATAAGAAAAAAGTTTTTGAAAAGGAAGTTCTAGAAGAAAGATTAGCTAAGTTAGAAAATATTTTTCTTGAGAGCGATTATGATAAAGTGAGATAACTAGAAAAAAAGGTTGTCGCCCTAGAACTTGAGAAAGAGAAATGTGCAAGAAAGATCTTACTTGTAGGAAAAGATCTTGCAAAGTTCGTTGATGAGGAACAACCTTGATGCACCACTTGGTAGTGGTAAATGCGTTTTTGATAAAGTTGAAATAGATTACAATGAAAATAATAATATTAGGCCATACAAGTACTTCTTTGTTAAATCTAGCAGTAGTTATAGTCAAAACAACAAGAACCTAATATACGATAGAAATTATAACAATTCTCATTCATCTATTTTTTGCTTCTAATATGGCAGACATGGTCACATTAGTCATTCTTGTAAATTTCGTAAAATGGAGAAATTATCTCAAATGTATGTTTGGAGACCAAAAGGTCAAGCTACTATCCTGAAAGGACCTAGAAAATTTGGATACCTAAAATGAGATAATACTTTCTGCAGATATGCTTCAAAATGGAGATAAGAGAAAATTAATGGATAGTTGATAACGGTTGTTCAAGACACATGACAGGTGAAATATCACATTTCAACTACACTAAAGGAAAAGACGGAAGTAATGTTGTCTTTGTCGATAAAAACAAGGAAAAAGTAACAAAAATTGGTAAAATTAGTGACTCTAACTTTGCTTTTATTGATAATGTTAGTTATGTTGATGGAATGAAACTTAACTTATTGAGTGTAAGTCAATTATGTGATAAGGGTTATAGAGTTACTTTCCATGCATCACATTTTGAAATTATTGATAATCTTAATGACAATATTGTATTTGTTGGTATTAGAATCAGAACATATATTGCGCATAATTGGAAGATATGTCTTCACAAAATGTCAAGTGTTTTGTTTCTATAGAAAATGATTCTTTTATCTAGCACATAAGATTTGGACATGCTAGTATAAGCATTCTATCAAAATTTTCCAAAAATGAGTTAGTAAAAGGACTACTAACTTTAAAGTTTGACAGTAATCAAGTTTGTGAGGCCTGTTTAAAAGATAAATAAGTTAGAAGCAAGTTTCCTCCCAAAAATATTGTGTCCACCAACCAACTACTTGAACTTGTACACATGGACTTATTTGGTCCTACCAAAACTCAAAGCTTTGGTGGTAAACATTACAGCTTTGTTGTAGTATATGATTTTTCTAGATTTATATGAGTTTATTTTCTATCAAATAAGGATGATACTTTTGAAGTCTTTGAGAAGTTTTACAAAAAAAATTCAAATTGAAAAAGAATAATGCATTACATTTATTCGAAGCGATCATGGAGGAGAATTCGATAACAAAAATTTCAAAGATTTTTGTAATAAAAATAAGATATCTCACGATTTTTCATGTCCAAGAACTCCTTAGTATAACGGAGCTGTTGAGAGAAAGAACATGACTCTCGTTGATATAGCCAGAACAATGTTATACAAAAGTGGTCTACCTTATGGTTATTGGGCAGAAATCGTGTTAACTACCTGTTACTTACTTAACAGGTGCATTATAAGACCCATTTTGAAAAGGACCCCCTATGAGTTATGGAAAAGAAGAAAATCGAATGTCACTTACTTTCAAGCATTTGGTTGCAAATTCTTCGTTCTAAATAATGGAAAAGACGATATTGGAAAGTTCGATGCGAGATCAAATGAAGCCATCTTTCTAAGCTACAGTATTGCTAGTAAAGGATTTAGAGTTTACAACAAAAGAACAAAGAAGATAGAAGAATCAATACGCATAGTATTTGATGAAGCACTACCCTCTATAACAACAGCTGACTCAGATGATGAAGAGCATCTCTTGGCTCATAAAAATAAATCACAAACTCAAGTAACAACTATAGTACCTTTAGAATTACAAGATCAAGAAGGTCCTTCTGAAGCTAGGATAGAGCAGGCTCTTCGCTCTCAGTAAGAGCCTATACAACAAAGAACACCAAGAGAATAGAGAGGTCTTGATATACATCAATACATTCAAGGAGATCCCTTTGAAAGTCTAAAAACCAGATCATCCTTCCAAAATAACTTTTTTTTCCCCTCATCTCACAATTAGAACCAAAGATCGTTGAAAAGGCTCTTAAGGATGAAATTTAGGTTTCAGCCATGAAAGACGAACTGAATTAGTTTAACAAAAACAGTGTTTAGAATCTAGTACCTCGTCCGTAAAGCAAGTCAGTTATTGGAACTTGTTGGGTATTTCGAACAAACTTGACGAAAATGGTAAGGTGGTAAGAAACAAAGCTAGACTTGTAGCTCAAAGTTATAATCAACAGAAAGGTACTCATTTTGATGAAACGTATGCACCTATTGCTAGGCTGGAATCAATTAGAATTTTACTTGCCTTCGCATGTTATAGAAACTTTAAATTGGTCCAAATGGATGTTAAAAGTGCATTCTTAAATGGATATATTAACAAAGAAGTGTTTGTTAAGCAACCTCTAGGCTTTGAAGGTAAAAACCATCCTAACTACGTGATGAAGTTTGACTAAAGCCCTGTATGGTCTAAAACATGCCCTTCGAACATAGTATGAGAGGTTAAGTAATTTTCTACTTGAGAATAACTTCGAAAGAGGAAAGGTAGATAAAACCTTATTTATTATAAAAAGGAGAATGATTTAATCATAGTGAAAATATATGTTAATGACATAATATTTGGTGCTAATAATCAATCTTTTTGTGAAGAATTGTCAACATTAATGCAGGGGGAGTTTGAAACAAGCATGATGGGAGAACTATCTTTCTTTTTTAGGCTACAAATCAGATAAACAGGAAAAGGGATCTTCATTAGTCAAGAAAAATGCACAAAGGAACTCATTAAGAAGTACCACTTTGAAAATGTCAAACCTATGTGTACTCTTATGTAAACTAGAACTGAATTTGATAAGGATGAAGAAGGCAAGGCTACGGGCGAGACAAAATACATAGGAATAATCGAGTCATTACTATATCTTACAAGCTCAAGACTAGATATTATGCTTAACGTATGTCTTTGCGCACGTTTTCAATCAGATACAAAAGAAAGTCACCTTTAAGTAATCAAAAGGATCTTTCGATATCTTCATGGAACTTTGGACTTCGGACGGTATCCAAAAATTTATTCTTTTAACATAGTTAGCTATTATGATACATATTATGTAGGTGATAAAGTCGATCAAAAAAGCACAAGTGATCACTATCAATTTCTTAGAAGATGTCTAGTTTCTTGGTCTTGCAAGAAACAAAATTACACAACTCTTTCAACAATTGAAGCAGAATATATGGCAACTACCAGCTGTTGTGCTTAAATATTATGGATGAAGCATCAATTCTAGGATTTCTCTCTGAAATTTAATCATATTCCTATATTATATGATAATACTAGTGTAATAAATCTTTCAAAAAATCCTATGCATCATTATAGGAGTAAGCATATAGAAATCAATCATCATTTTCTTAAAGATTCTATTTTAGAAGGAACCATTGATCTTTTTCATGTTAATACGGAAAATCAAATAGCTGATATTTTCACTAAGCTACTCTCTGAAGATAGATTTTACGTGTTAAAAAAAGAACTTGGTATGTGCAGACTATCTAATGTTATTTCTGTATAATTCTTTTATACTACTTCTTTTTTATAGGCTCCTTCTCGTTTAGAATGCTCCTCTCAGTTTTGAGGCCTCTCTTAGTTTAGTATGCTCCTTCTAGTTTAGAAGGCCCCTTTGTATTATTTAGAAGGATCCTCTCAGTCTGACATAATAGGGTACACTTGTCCTAAAAAGGGAAGTTTTTCATAGCATCATTTCAGCTTTTAAAAACGTACGCGTTGTTCTAAGAACTCTCCGTACATGTTTCACAAAAGATACGCAGACGATCATGCTTCCTCTTGTGGTGTATACGACTATCCATTCTCACTTGAAATCAACACTCAAGAATCGTTTAATATACCAAAAGTAGACCTCTCTCGTCTACTCTTTGTTGTTCTTTTCTCGGAAGCATCGTTCTCTTCCTCTTTGTACCTTAACTTTTTTCTTTCTCTTAGAAACTCCTAAACCTCACCAAGCTATCTTACAATGGCAATAACGAAATCAAAAAGACAAAAGAAAACCCCAACTTCTACTGATAGCCATGGTGAAGCTCGTGTTATTGAACCTATCTCCTCTAAGCCCCAAGTATTAGAAACACCCATTCTATGATAGCCATGGTGAAGCTCGTGTTATTGAACCTATCTCCTCTAAGCCCCACGTATTAGAAACACCCATTCTATATCTCTGCCCATTCCTACTCCAAAAACTTCCACGCCTTTTAAACCCAGTCCTAAAGATAAGAAAGTGCTTGAGGTGCACTGGATTAAAAATTACAACGATTCAGATGAAAAACCTAATTAGTTGATTGGATGACCACTGACTAAAGGAAGTCTTGCAAAACAAGCTGAGAAAATTTATGAACAAAAAGAAACCCCTAATATTGAAAATAAAATTGAAGAAGAATCCAAAAAAAGAAAAAGGGAAGAAATAAAGAAAGAAAAGCGTCTATGACTAAAGACAGTATTAAGCCCATTGACAGAAATGAGTTGTTTCACGAAGAGATAATTCCTAAAGAAAAAAAAGCAAAGAAAATAAAGATATATGCACAAAAGTAAGGAAAGACATCAACACCACCAAAAATGTTTCAATCAATGGAAGCTAAAGTCTGGTATAAAATGTAGTACAAGAAAAGAAAGGTGGTTGTTGGGCAAATCTTGTCTCCCATGACATTTGATGACATAGGTATACCTATCTTTCCTTACTTTGTTACCATTGGTTAGGAAAATTTTCTGAAATTAGATGAGACCGTATATGATGAGTTAGTCAAGACATTCTACACACAAATGAGAAAAGAAGAAATTGATGGAAAGCTAGCCAATTTCTCACGGGTGCATGAATGTGAAATTTTAATTTCTGAAGAAATCTTAGGAAATATATTAGATGTAGCTCTTATAGGGAGAACTAATTTTTCCTGTCATAAGTGAGATGTCGATGATCTGAAACTAGTAGAAGTTGTCAAATCCATCTGCTTTCATGCTAAGAACACCCAAGATGGGAGACCCTATAGCAGGCAATTAGACTTACTCCCACGATGCCTTGCATCGTTATCAACTACTTCAAATTTTCCCAGGAGTAGCTCAGTTGAAAGGTACAACTTATTGGACACTTGTGTAGTGTATAATTTGCTAAAAGGGAACATAATGAATCTTCCAAGAATGATCTTGAGGTTCATAGGGGATAAGGGAAATTATAAGAATACCACCAATTGTCTTCCTTATGGGATGTTGCTCACAAAGATTTTCACCTATTACGGAGTTCCTTTTGCAAATTTGAATTGGTATACACCAGCTAAATTTCACCCTTCCATTCCCTACCAATTTGGATACAAATTGCAAAACAATGTTTGGGTAGAAAAAAACATCTGAAAGAGTATCAGAAAACTTAGATCCTGCTTCAGACCAACAAAGGGGGAGAATAGTCAATGATCTAATTTTCATTACGTTTGTGATATATTTTCAATTTTACCTTGATGATATATTTGATGATATTTTTTTCTAATAGCTGCTGAAATGTTGTTAAAATTGTGAAGTTTAATGGGCTCCTTCCTTTAGAAGTAAGGCTCCTTCTTGTATAACTGTGAGTAAGATCATATAAAGTTTACAGGTATCTTTCCTTTATTATTATTTGAATTTTGAAATTATATTTATTATTGTTTGTTATCGTCAAAAAGAGAGGAGATTATTAACTCAAGGGTTATGTTTAACGATTTTGATGATAACTTTACAATATTTCAAAATTCAAACTAGATTTATTTCCTTATATAGGCAACAGTATAATTCTTAAATGGAAATAATTTCATAGGATAATTGCTTCCTTTATTGCAGGAACCTTCTTTATGAACTTGCCTATTTAAAAATTGTTCCATAATATCCAAAAGTTTCTTTATGAATTCGAATGATCAACTCTGGAAGCATTGACAGAATGTTCTTCTTAACATCTGATTATTGAAGATTTCAGCAGGAAAGATATCGTAGATTAAGCAACGACTAGTTGAGGAAAACGTCAACTTAAGGAAGAGCCACTACATTTGCAAAACACATGAGACATGCAAAATATCCTAGTAGCATCAATATTCTTCAGGGTCTTATCAAATTCTTTGTACATTAGAAAGTAAAATCACTCTATTGAGAGAGACTGTTAAATCATCTATATATTTCTTGTTGAGAGCTTATAGAGTTTTGTTAGATAATAAGAGTGTGGAAGGTTAAAGAACCTTGAAAAGTATGTACTTGTGAGCTTGGAGAGGCTCGTAAAAATTTACTACTTGGATTTTATAGTGAAATACTCAAGTTGAATACTTGGAGACTAGATATAGGCTTCGTTATAAGTCGAACCGGTATAAATTGATTGTGTCATTCTTTCTCTCTTCCTAACTTTTAAATTTTCATATTATAATTTTGTGTTTTCAAGATGCTCCTTCTGTTTTTCTATCATAAGAGGTTCCTTTTGATTTTGAGCGTTAACAGGATCCTATCGATTAAAAGGGTCCTTTCATTTTTTTAGCGTTAACAGGCTCCTTTCATTTTTTTGATTACTAGCAGACTCTTGTTTTTAACATTAACATGATCTTTTCGAAAGTTGATAGGATAGTATCTTGCATTTTTTTTGCACAATTCAACCCTCCTCCTTTTGCGTGTGTTTGCTTTATCAACTTAGGCTTAATTTAGTCATCAAATTTCATGGTTATTTGCTTAAACACTTCAAATCACAAAGACAATTAAACTCATAGCGAATTATCTCAATCAATATGTTTCTAAAGTTACAAAAAAATTTCAAAAATACTCCCTATTGAGAAATTCATAATAAAATTGATAGGATAATAGTCCTGGAATGGTGGATTCGATGGAAGCACATAAGGAACTATCAATCAAAAGTTAACCACATCACTAAACAAAATCATATCTACAATACACTTAGTGTTTACTTTATAGCTGCTAACTCAGTCTCGACATGTGGCTTAGTTTCCACAACAACCAATCGTGCCTCTCACAGAGCTTCAATCTCTCCGTGACTCCCAGCCTTTTGCTCAGGCTCTACCACTATCAGTAAGGTCTCTTTGTGAGGCTCTATCTTTGGTCTCAGTCTTCACATATGTAGGCTCTAATGGATGGAATGGTGACAGTAGTATCACAAAACTTATGTGATGTGCTAGCCTCATTAGTATGTCTTCAATTTAATGCATACATTGCTTCATATATGCTGAAATGAGTAGCAGGGGTGTCGATAAATGCTTAGATCTTAACATGGACATAGGTGCTCTTCCCTGCTCTTTACTTCTAACCTAAGTGTTTAGCTCCTAAATTTTTTCCATGATTTATGGTTCACTAGTCAGTGTAACTTACTGGCTATATGCATCTGTCTGAAGCTTGACCATTCTCGTTTCCCTCAAAATCTCCATGATTAGTGGAATAGAAGTGAAAATAATTTTCATATCATGCTCATCTCCTAACACTCCTAACCTTCTCTCCAATTGAGTGATGATTGACTCACCATCGATTGAATCAAAGTTCGATCAATGTAAGTATCCTCGTATGAGTTGAACAAAGGAATATCTCGTATAGATCCAAACTTGATGTCACACGCAATGAAGAAAGAATTCGTATTAGTGAGTCACCACACATATATTATCACGTTGAGCACGTAAGGAGTGGATAAATAACTTATCCACATACCGTATCAATGGGAAGTAAAAACCAGAAGCCTTAAACCTCATGGGCAAATAGTGTAGAAATAGGTACGAATAGGACAAGTTGCTTTCTCAACTTTTACTTTAACGGAATGTGACAATACAAAATATGTGGGGAAGGAACAGAGAAATATATGGGGAAGGAACAAAGAAACCTTACACATAACAAGAAGTGAAGTACTACCGCAGAAAATTTGGAATATTTTTTTCAATGAAATGATTGCCTATTTATAGGCTTACAATCTCAACATTTTCCACTTTCACAGGAGCACGTTAGCAGGACAGATCCACTACTAGCAACCTACTAAAGCTAGAGACTCGGTAACAGCAAAACTACTAATAATAATAATAAACAATGAAAAGAAAATGACCATAAACTCGGTATTTGCTGGTGTTGAACAATAGTGAACAGTATCCATGCATGTGAACAGTATCCTTCAATACTCCCCCTCAACACCAGCTTCTATCCTTTTCATCATGCTTAGCTGATGACAAAAACTTTCAATCTTGTTGACGTTTAAGCCTTTTGTAAACAGGTCCGCAACTTGATCCTCTGTTCTAATCTACTCCAATGCAATCTCTCCTTGCAAAACTTTCTCCCTAATAAAGTGATAATGCACTTCTATATGTTTAGTTCTTGCATGAAAAACTAGATTTTTTGCCAACCGAATTGCTGACTAATTGTCGCAATACAATGGAACTGCATAATCTATTGGTTGATGTAAATCCTTCATTAATTTTACAAGCTATGTACTCTCTTGAGCTACCATTGTTGCCGCTCGATACTTTGCCTCTGTTGTTGACAAGGACACAGTTAGTTGTCGTTTACTCCACCATGAAATTGCTCCAAACCTAAGCATAAAACACATCTAGTAGTTGAACGTCGAGTATCATAGTCTCCTGTATAGTCAACATCGTAGTAGCTAACTAGTCTGCAATCTTTACATTTCTTGTACATAATACCATAACCGAGCATACTCTTCATATACCTTAGGATTCATCGGACTGCTTCTAAATGAGGCTTCTTTAGATTTTGCATGTACCGACTCATCACACCAACTGCATAAGATATATCAAGTTTTGTTAGAGTTAAGTAGATCAAGCTACCTACCACCTGTCGGTACATTGTTGCATCCTCTAAGTCCTTCCCTTCATGAGTACATATCTAAACATTTGACTCCATTGGCGTCAAAATTGGTTTGCAATTGACCATCCCAAACCTTTTCAACAGGTCTCTGGAATATTTCTGTTGGTGAAGAAAGATTCCATCTTCACTATGATCAACTTCCAAGCCAAAGAAGTGGTTTAGTTGTCCAAGCTCTTTCATTAAGAACGGAATTGACAAATTCTCCTTTGTTCGGAGAATTTTGTCTTCACAACCTCTTGTAAGAATCAGATCATCTATATACACTAGCACAATGGCCAATTTGCTTCCAACAACTTTAACAAATAAACTAGAGTCTGCTGGTGCTACCGAATAACCATTATGGGTAAGAAATCATACCAAGCCCTTGGTGCTTGCTTTAATCTATAAAGTGCCTTTTGAAGCTTACGTACATACCCAGGATGATCTTTACTTTGGAAACCCATTGGTTGACACATGTATATCTCCTAATCCAATTCTCCATGCAAAAATGCATTCTTTACATCCATTTGTCATAACTTCCAATCTTTGTTTGCTGCTAGTGCAAACAGAACCCTTACGGTTGTAAGCTTTGCCACTAGACTAAAAGTTTCATCATAGTCTAGTCCATATTGTTGAGAGAAACCCCGAGCTACCAAATGAGCCTTATACCTCTCGATTCATCCATCTATATGATGTTTAAGCTTATAAACCCATTTGCAAGAGATAGGTTTAACATCACCTAGCTTTGGTACAAGCTCCCAAGTTTGATTCTATTCTAATGCACTAATTTCTTCTTCCATGGGCTTATTCTAGTTTGGATTCTGAGATGCTTCCTCAAATGAATCTGGTTCTTCTTCATCTGGCTCTTCTATTATGGTGGCATTGGCATACTTGGGATTTGGCTTTCTAGATCTTATTGACCATCTAAGTTAAGTTGGTGTTTCTATTCCATTAGGCTCACCTTCTTCACTTGGTTGTTAGTACATGCCAGTTTGCCAAGGCCTTTGAATCATGCCTTCTTTAACATCTTCACTATCATCTGCAACCTCACCTTTACCTAAACTCAACTTAATTTGAGAAGATTCTGACATCTCCTTAAAAACATCTGAGTCTGGTAGTACTTCTCTGTCTGAAGACCACTAAGAAGAAGCTTCATCAAACACCACATTTTGAGATGTATAGCACTTCCCTGTTGTTGGATCACAACATCGCCACCCTTTCCTCTGACTGTCGTATCCTACAAAAATGTACCTAACAGCTTTCTTTTCCATCTTGCTATGTAAGTGATTAGGTACAAATACATACAAACACTAAAAAATGACCAACAATAGGCTTTATGTTCCATACTTTTTCAAAAGGTGAAAAGAAGCATAACCTTTATTGAGGAAGCCTATTAATCACAAAAGTTGAAGTCATCATTGGTTCTGCCCAAAATCGTCCCGGAACATTTTTAGCATGAAGTATACTACGGCATACTTCAGTTAGGTGTCTGTTCTTCCTTTCTGCTATGCCATTTTGTTGTGGAGTGTTGGAACATGTGAATTGATGTCATATTCTACACTCTCGAAGAAAATCTGAGAACTCATCTGAGGTGTATTCTCCCCCATTGTTGGTGCGTAGACAGCGTACTCTTTTACTAACCTCTGCTTCCGCTTCTACCTTGAACTCTTTAAACTTTGAAAATGTATCAGATTTTTCTTCATAAAGAAAACCCATACATACCTAGAGAAGTCATCGATAAAGGTTACCATGTACTTCATCCCACCAATTGATGCTTGCTTAACTGGTCCGAACACATCAGAGTGGATCAACTCCAATGGTTCCTTTGATTTAAACTTGGACTCTTTGTATGGTAACTGGTGCGCTTTTCCTTACTGACAGCCAACACATATAGTGTCTATTCTTACTTCAAGTTGAGGAAGTCCCTGCAGCATCGATCTCTTCATCATCACATCTAGCTTGGAATAACTGACATGACTTAATTGCATCTGCCACAAGTCTGCCATCTCGTTCCTTTTCTTCTTGTCTACATATGGGGTTTCTACAGACATCACATAGATTGACTCCAGCCTTCGTCCCTTCATTATCGGCTTTTCTATAATCTCAAGGTCCTGATATACCTTTACATTTTGTGGGCCAAAGAGAACATAATGGCTAGAAGATGTTAACTGCACCACTGAGAGAAGATTTTTCTTCATACCTGGGACGTGATAGACATTTAGGAGCGTAACCTCAGTATCACCATATTGGGGGGAGACTATTTGTATCACCGATGTGAGCTATTGGTAACGTTGAGTTGCTTGCTGTCACCACCACCCAACTTCCCTTGTACTATGTTACGTTTTACAGCTTCTCTTTATCACTGGTCATATGGTTCGAACAGCCTTAGTCAATGATCCAATCTTTCTCATAATTAATCTGCTCAAATGTTGTTGTCGTTAAAGCCAACTCCTCATCTTTGGCAATAAATAATTCCTCAGTACCCTATTCCTCTTCCATTTTAGAAGTAGTTACATTACCCTCAACCAACCTCTTCTTCGACCAGCAATATTTTGCTATATGAACCTTCTTGTCACAATTATAACACTTCCCTTGAAATTTCTTATTGTTGCTATGATTCTTTGAAGCTCCCCCTGATCTAGAACTTCCATCTATTTGATGACTCTTTGCCTTGTCATCATTCTTTTTAAATCCACCAACAATGTTTTTTCTTGAGCGTTCTTCTTCACTCTTCGATGAAGTTCCAACCATTTGCTTGGCCATTGCTTCTTGACCAGTGAGCAGGTTTTCAAACTCAATAAGTGATGGTTGGTTTGGCCATCCTTGTACTGCAGTAACAAAACTTTTGTATTCAAACCTCAAACTATGGATAATTCTTCTTTTCATCCTGGTTTCACCAATTGGAGCTGTTAGATCCAATTCTGAAATTTCATGGCATATTGACTTCACCTTATGGAAGTAATGGGCAATCGTCATATCACGTTGCGACGTTGATAGCAACTCGTTCTCTAGAAGTTACAGCCTTGTATCATTCTTCTTTGAGAAAAGGGCAGCAGGCGTGTCCCAAGCTTCTTTTGGTGTTTTGGCATCACAAATGTGCTCCAACACACCTTCTTCGATGGTTGTTTTGAGAACAAACATTGCTTTCCCTGCCTTAATTATCCACTTTCACAAAGTTCCATTCCCATCCTCTGCTTCTGGTTGTGTAACTTCACTTCCGTTGACAACCTCCCAAAAATCTTGGCCCTGCATATAAGACATCATACATGTTGCCCATGTATTGTAATTCTGGTTATTAAGCTTCTTGATCCCTCCAACTACTTGAAAATCACTCATCGTGTTGACAAGAGAACCTGGTTTGCTTTCATACCAAGTGTAGAAATAGGTACAAATAGGACAAGTTGCTTTCTCATATTTTACTTTATCAGAATGTGACAATACAAAATATATGGGGAGGGAACAGAGAAACCTTACACAGAACAAGAAGTGAAGTACTATCGCAGAAAATTTGGAATATTTTATTCAATGAAATGATTGCCTACTTATAGGCTTACAATCCCAACATTTTCCACTTTCACAGGAGCACGTTAGTAGGACAAATCCACTACTAACAACCTACTAAAGCTAGAGACTCGGTAACAGCAAAGCTACCAATAATAATAATAAAAAATGAAAAGAAAAAGATGATAAACTCGGTATTTGCTAGAATTGAACAATAGTGAACAGTATCCATGAATGTGAATAGTATCCATGCACCTAAACAGTATCCTTCAATAAATAAGGCCATACGAAGGCTACATCTTGCCAATAATCGGTGGAATGGACCTTTGGGTAGTCCTTATCAGTCTTAGTCCTATAAGGATGCTAGTGCGCGTATGTTCCTCGATGTAGAACTTAGCATAGATGTTGAATCGATTATAACTGCAATGGTGATGGATGCATCCACCCAAAATTGGATGATCGAGTTATTAAGTGGCTTTATTCTCATTTACTTGGCTTCTACACAGAAGGTCCAATGCCAACTCCCGATATACTGGCTCTCTGATGTTAAAGAACTCTTGTTAACTATCAAACTTGATTGTCCTCCACACCCTACACTCTAAGTCAAAATCTCTCTCAGAACCCCCAATTTATATACCACGACAGCTTCAATTTCTTTGTGTGAAGAATTTTATATTGCTTTAACCGAAGCTCAGTCATAAAGTAGAGAAGCAAATAAGCTAACTGCTCTATAAGTGGCACAAGAGATGGAATATCTACTATAGGTGGGTGTTAAGCCTCAGATTCCCTAGGCACAAACTGCCCATAAGGTAAACAGTAATTCTCGATCTTTTATGGTAGGGTTGGTCCTCCTCATTCGCTATGCTACACTGAGGTGCAACTCATTTAGTCATATTAAACAACCTAAAAATTTAACACATTAGCTCCCAATCATCTTAAATATAATCTCACATTAGCAAAAGCAGGCAGTGCAAAATGAATGTGATGTAACACTAAACATCAACTATATGTCAAATACCAATGTCATAACTTTGAAAGTGTTAAAATATTATCATATGAAATTACTAATGAACCATATGAAAAATACATCACTTTTTCATATTCATACTCCTCTCACATTTATACATAAACAAGACCACGATAATCAATCCACAATTCCATTTTAAAAACCAATACAATCAATATCCTCCATTAAAGTTCCTTAACAAAATCCATTATTTAGTAATCCACATTCAAACAAATATATGTCAAAAAATAGATGAAAAATAATTTAAACATGTAGAGTAGGACAATCTAGGATAGATCATAATTCTATTTTCATCCATAATTATAATCTAAAAGCACCCCTAAGTTAAAGTCAAGTATTAATCCGCAATATAATTCCAAAAAATGGTAAGAACATAACCCACAGAAGTTTCTCCAAACAATCCAAATTTGATGTATATGTTAAGTGACTGTTAACAAGAAGAAGGATACCTTTAATTTAGGCAATTGAGGATGAAATGAGGATAAGAAAACTTAGCAATAAAAAAAACCCTAAGTTTGTAGAAATTGGTTGTTTTTTCTTCCTTCAGTAGAGGTGCTTCTATCTCAAATTATTGGCGTTTAGTGAGTGTGGCTAAGGAGAAACATGTGGGAGGCAAAATGGACTGGAAAGTGTATGAGGTAATTGAGAGAAAATCAAAAGAAAATCATGAGAGAAACAAAATTCTTTTTATCGCAAACATTATTCTACAATGTTAAATAATCAATGAACAAAAGACTTACACAGTAAGGAGTTACATATTGTGTTCAAGACATAGGCAATATAGGTTTATATCAGTGCAACAAGGGGCTCATATGAGAGCTACATGAGGCATGTTGGTTACATCGGGGAAACATGGATCAGTGATCATATAACACGAGTTAGGCACAAAGGGAACACGGTACCATGTTAATTCAGTAAACAAATATAAAAAGAAACAAAGGTGACATGAAATAAACACAGTGAGAACACGATCTCATGTTATTATTGTGTTATAAAATCTTCAAATTTTATTTTTGCACTAAGAAGAGCATGACCTCTACACGCGAACATGTTGACAAACACGGTCGATATATGGCGTCATGTTTGAAAAAGGTGCTCTCGACTTCTACAGCAAAGAGCACAGATGTAACACATCACCTTATCTCCCTCGTGTTATGTATGTAAGAGTTTAGATTTTACCTTATCAAACATGGGGGCATGTAACACCCCCTATACAAAATCTACAACCATCCACATACATGGAAACCAATTTCCTGTGCATACATTCATGATATACATTTCTATTTAATATTATACATATACATATTGCAAAATTTCACATCACTTAACATTACCATTTAAAAGTAGCATTACATCTTTATATTTACATGATAATCCAAAAAGAAAACACATATTTTCCTTCATTACATGTACAATCATCTTTAACTAAAACAAATTCCAAAGGTACTTTTCTCCTAGATGTTGGCCTTGGTTCTTACAGGTATTCCCTGTACCTCACTCCTATGACTTGGACCTATAAGGATTAACACTCATGCTAAGCTTAAAAGCTTAGTGGAGAAAATATTTAGTTTGAATGACCACTTACAATAGTCATCCGCCAAGCACACGCATTTGTAAACATCACAACTTATATAAAAAGTGATGGCATACTTAATCAAAGTACATAATGCAAACATGCTTCAATATGTTATTCATATACCGTAAATTCACATTCATAAGCCAAACATTGATATTCAACGCTCATTGATACAAATTATCAATACAAATGCAAATGCTCATTAATACCAATTATTTATATTGTCATACTGTATTTATTGTTTATAACCATTTACTTTACTTTCTATGTTAAGCCTGGACATTCCCGTGAGTATGGATAATGGGAGCTGTGGATATCCGAAGATATCAATCTGTGGATACTCAAAAGTATCAAACTGTGGATACCCGAAGGCATCGAACTATAGAAACCTGAAGGTATCAAACTGTGGATACTCGAATGTATCAAACTGTGGATACTTGAATGTATCAAACTATGGAGACATTATAGCTCAAAATGATGACACCAGTGGTGTCAAAATTGTAGCAGCTGCACTGTAACCCTATAGGCATGCCTATTTATCTACCACCAAGACAATAGAGCAGGCACTATAACATTTCTTTTAACCATTTGCCAATTTCACAATTCATATATTGACAAACCATATGATACACATTTCAAGTCATAAAATATGTGTTTGCATTCATAGCTGTAAGTCATAACTTTCCACCATTAGAAGGGTATCAAAATCACACTTTTATAATCATACTATACACATATAAGCAATAAATATGCATACCTATTTATGTACATGTAAATTTTCTTTAGTATGCATTATGCTCAATATTAAATTCCAATGTTCAATCAACCAATTCACATATGGTAAGACCTATTTCATTTATTTCTATGTGTTTGAAAAGTTCCATACATATTCAAAAAGGTTCAGATATGACTCAGTAAAAATTGTAAATGAAAACAAACTCAAAATAGTGCAATTTCCTTTCCTTCATGTCCCTAGCCCAGAATTTATACCTTCCCTTGTTCCGAAATTTTCATATAGAAAACGTTCGAATCAGGCTTGTATTCTTCTGAAAATTTGTTTCCCTATCTCTCTAGTTTCCAAATCATAAAAAAATAAAGTCATTTGGGCTTCTAAATCATGAGATATAAACTAAACATCACAAGCTACTGCAAAACAGGGGCAACATCAGGTCACCATTTTTTTTAATCTCAATTTATAATGTAATAAAGCCATAATTAAGTCAAAGTCTCTTCAAAAGATTTCTATTTCTATGTCTTAGTTTTCATATGAAACTAAAATCACCCAATTTGGAGGTCTATAGGTTTATATTGAAGTGAATCACACGTAAATATTGTAAACAATAATGATATATGTACGCACAAGAAGGGGGGTTGAATTGTGAAACTTTTTCTTTAAACCCTTCTTTGAGCCTTCTTTTAAAAAATTTATCTTTCAGAACTGATGTTTATACAAATGTAAATGATTTTCTCAAACTTGTGTAAGACAGTAATATTGAAAATCACAATGTAAAGAGTAAAAGGGTTGAGAGAGTTTGACACAGTAATTTTTATACTGGTTCACCCCAAACTGTGGGCTACGTCCAGTCCTCAGATGCCTATCTGAGATTTCACTATCTCTCAAAGTTTTACAAGTATTCTTTTTCTCCGAGCCTCTTCAGGTCTCAATACAATGAGTATTCTTTTACTCTTAGCCTCTTCAAGCTATCTGTATCACTATCAGTATTTTGATCTTGTTACAATAACAGAATAACGCTCAGTATCTTCGCACAAAACTTTGTCACAATCAGTATATTTCTCTGTGTACGTGTGTCTGTATATCTATCTTCTTCTTTTTTCAATCTTCGACTTCGACCTCATATTTATAGTCTCTGTCTCCAACTGTTTCTTGATAACTGCTTCTTGATTCTTTAAAGAAACAGTTATTCACTTTAGTCTTATAACGAACTCAAGTTGATGCTTCCATTACGCTTTCGTCTGCTTTTTGCTTCGTATGCTTTTCTGCTTCGTATGCTTTTTTCTTCGTCTGCTTTTTGCTTCGTCTGCTTTTTTCTTTGTCTATTTTTTGCTTCGTCTGTTTCTTTGTTTCGTTTGCTTTTCACTTCGTCTGCTTTTCGCTTCGTCTACTTTTCGCTTCGTCTGTTTTTTGCTTCGTCTGTTTTTTTGTTTCGTCTGTTTTTCACTTCTTCTTCTTTTTACTTCGTCTGCTTTTCTTATTTTGTTTGCTTATCATCAAAACGTAATATTCATAAAGTCATTTTGACTTAACAGACATCCTTATGGAACTTACAATATAATTTGGAATCCTTTTTCTTTAACAGTATTTTCATCCTTGGAGGGATCTTTATACGACTCGCCCTCTTCCAACATCATCGTTAATACATCTGTTTAATGTCGATTGAGTGGTGTAAAACCTTCTCTCTGCTTCTCTGCTCTTTCAATGGTTTCCTCTAGTTCAACCAATCCTTCTGCTTCTTATTTTATTTTTCACCCCCACTGGGCCACTGCTCATGTACATTTTGCTTTGTATTCTTCCGTACTTCTTTGAGCTGGAAATATTTATTAGCCCTACTCCATATTTCTTTAATAGTGGTAGGCTAATCGAGAGCTAAGGACTTCTTGAATTCCTCATCCTTAGAATTGTTCATCAGGGCGGCCAACATGGATGAGTATGTCATATCAGGTACCTTGATTGCCTCATTATTAAACCTAGTCATGAAATCGTGGAGGCTCTCATTCTTCCCTTACACCAATTACATTACCTCCAGTACTTTTTTTTAAGTCTTTTGCTGGTTGCAAATTGGTTTAGGAACATCCTCTTGAAATCCACAAAGCAAGTAATGGATCATATTATACCTGCATCTTGCCCTTTCTTGGGAAGTTATATAAAAAGCTTTTCATTGAATCGCATCAGACATGCAATGCAGATTCATTATAGACTGAAAGAGCTATAAGTAGTCTAGAGGATCGATTTTCCCATCATACTTTTCAGGGGTCGGGGCTTTGGTGCCGACCAATGGTGGCACAACCAATATCTCTGGTATAATGGGAGAATCATCTAGCATCATTAGTTGTTCTTACTTGAAGTTTATAGCTATGTGGATTTTATCATCCATCATCTTTTCTAACGTATTTGCTGAACGATGGTCTTCTCTAAGGGCCCCCTTCTGTCCTCCTGAAAGAGCACTCGGTCAATGTAGGGCTTAACTCCACAAGATTTGTTGTACTAAGAGGTTAGCAGCCTCGTCGATCTGCTTCTAGGTCAATTGTGTTAGCTATTTTTGTATAGGGTTTGGGTTTGCAGATGGATTTTGATTATGATTGTGAGGATTTTCTCTTACATTATCACTGTTGGGCCCCGATTCTCTTTAAGTATGTTTTCTTTCTTTTGGGGATTTTAGTAGGATTTTCGTGTTCAATAAATAGATTTTAGTGGGATTTTCGTGTTCAATAAATGGAAATAAATTGTAGAGTTTTGGTTAAAATTAGAATTGTGATGAAGTGTTAGAAGGAAAAAGAATAAGTTGGTATAAGGGCATTTTAGGAAGATCATAAATGCTTTTAAGGCTTAAGGTTTATAAAGATGGGTCTTGTAGTCTTTATATGCTATTAAATGAAGAAGAAAGGAAGCAATTAGGCTAGGGTCCACGTAAGTTGCAATTAAAGGAGAAAAGAATGAAGCAAAAGAGGAGTAGTCGTATGTTATAAGTGGAAGTCACGAAAGTGTAAGGAAATATAAGAAGGGAATGATGAAACGTTGTAGTTGTGGGCTTAGGTTATAAGTTAGGACAAATTTTACTTAAGTCTTTTGGAGGCCACCGAAAACTCACCAAGGGAAACGAGAGAAACTTACGAAAACACCAAAGGAGAAATAGAAGGGTGACTTTGCGGCCAAGATAAGGAGAAGAAGAAGAAGAAGAAAAGAAGTAAGACTTCCATGAAGGATTGAAAAACTAGTTTGGCCTTTAAGGGGTCAAAAGTTGCTTCAAAGTTTCCGCTAAACTTGAAAAATTCCTACTTTATACCAGAAGTTTGAAAATTTATATCTTTTAACATAAAAGTTTAAAAATGAAATATTTTACCTCATTGGAAAGATAAAAAGACGATCTACAAGTTTCATGAAGGGAGAAAAAATCAATTCAATCATTTAAAAGGGTAAAAACACTCTCAAAGTTACTGCCTATATAAAAGCCAATGGAACAGTAACTCTACCTAAATGAACAGTAATTGTCATCTTCTCCACCCCATAACCAATTATTACTAACTCCAATAATTTCATATTATACATCCATAGAAAGAGGAAAAGATAATCTATATTTTCTATGAAGAGTGCAAAAATCAAAACAGACTCCTAGGGGGTGAAAAACCCTGATAAAGAATTTGTCGACCAAACTCTTATAAACAGTATATAAAAACTTTCAAACCTTATATCTTCTTCATATTAAGTCCAAAAGGGACAAATTTTATATCATAGGAAAGCTCTTAACAAGTACTACACTCTTCAAGAAGGCATCTCACTTAAATTCAAACTCTAACATGGTCTAAAACACAAAACAAGTGTCTGCCCATTTTAGGAGAAATTGGACAACACCTCCCCTAAAAGTGCTCTAGCCAAAATCTTCAATTTTCTCTCCATTACCTGCATAGAACTCAATCTTCCAAAACTTCCACAACACAATCCCATCCAGATATAGATTCAAACATCATTCAAAAGGCAGCAATCTCACTCTTAAGCATAAGCATCTATCCATTTCAAAACCTAAAGAAATACAATCTCATGCTTGCTTTTAGCATTTCCAACCATACAACCATACATTCTTAGAAAACATATACAATATACATTGAAACTTCAAAACCCTTATATTTACATGGAAATACGTCAATACAAAGCTTCAGAGGGCATCTAGCCCGATTACATCCAAAATAACAAATACAAAGAACACCAATTGTCCAAAAGGCTAGCTAAAGATTTGTTTTCTGAAAACAGGACTTCAAAAGCAAAAAGCATCGGAGTATTGCCTCAATCCCGATGCAGTGACTCGGTTTCTCGCTCGACACCTGTGGAGGAAAAAAGGGGGTGAGCTCGACGGCTCCATGAGTAATAACTTAATAAACGAGAAATAAGCAAAAACCATTGTTCATTCATTCATTTTTCATACAATGTCACATTAAGAGAAGCATTTTCAATTTTCAAATCTCTTCACAGAGTATATCACATCAAACAATTTACAAACTTAATGCATCACAAAACAACCTAACATTTCACAAAAGCACAAACAAAATGGTTCGGGTGGATCCGAAACGGAACGTACTACACATTTCCGCAAAGCGGTCATGTGTAACCGTGACTTATAGGAGTCCTTGAGAGGAACTCCAATGCCACTAGCGGGCAGGCGGGAGAAGCCTAGACATGAAGACAAACATTTTATTGTGAATGCGCTCAGTTACTTAACTATATCACATTCTCAACTGGCTACCAGCTGTATTATTAACCTGATTTGTTTAAAAAGGGGCCAGCAGAATAGTTGTTTATTTAAAACACACATTTTTTTTATTTAATTACTTCGCCTACCTCGTTTCTTTTTAGTTAACCATCCTCACAAAAGATTACTAATAATGCTATCTCATTCAATTGACTTATAATTATAAATGTATACGAACAAATTTGCTAAGGTGAACAAAATTAATATCAAATCCTAATTAATATGCATATTCAACCAAAGGTACTTCAAACTTAAAATTTCACAAATCAATATGCCTTTAAAAATTAAATGACTATGTTCAAAGATAAACAACATCCATCAAATTATTGATATTGACACATTCACACAATTCATCATCAAATTATTGCTATTGACACATTCACACAATTCATACATATGCTACACAATGTTCACAAAATGTTAACCTAATCAAAACTTACGCAAAATGATATGCAAAATTCACACACATATTACATGTCAATACACAAGCCTCCCCACACTTAGACATCACATTGTCCTTAATTTGAGAAAACAAAAAACATGTATACAAATAAAAATGACAAGCAATGATATAAATAAAAGGGAAAAAGCATGAAACGCATTAAGGTGATCGAGGTGGTGACGGTGTTGGAGACGGAATGTGAACATCTTGAGCAGTGAAGTATTTATAGATCTTTTTAATGTTGTGTTGCTCTCGTCATTGTTCTTGCGCCATCTCCTTTAGCAATTTGTTGTTATCGGAGAACAAAGTGAAGACCTCCCCTAACTTTCCTCTTCATCATCTTCTGTTTCTTCATTTGAACCTTATGTTTGCTTCCCTAACTTATAATCACTTCAAAAAAACAAGAAAATTAGCAATCCAAACCATTCCAAGAACATGAAAATTAAAACCTAATTACTAGAATTCAAAACAAACTTAACTACGCAACATTTGCAATCTAAATACCAAACATGCTAAGTTATGGTCATTAACTTAACCTTGCATCCTTCAAAACTTAATGGGGATCAATTATGGGTGGCTTGTTACCACCTTTTTCTTTATAAAGTAGTTTTGTAGCCTATAAATAGGTTATATGGTGGGAGATTATGGAAAGGACATAATCAATTGAATCAAAGAATCCAAGTAATTTTTGTAATGCCTTTTTCGATAACAAACTTTCAACATAATCGAGAATGATGAAATCCCATAAATCTTCGATGGAATCAAACAGTTTGTGTTATAAGAAGGTAAATTGATCATCTTCTTCTACAATCACTATCGTCCACTTTTTTACTTCAGCTTCTTGAACAGGGATTTCTGTATATTCCTCAAACTCTATATTCTTTGTCACCTGTTCCTTATAACTTACATCTTTAAACCAACCCTTCTCTTACGCTTTGATATACTCATCCATTATGTCTATTTTCATGCAAGAGATGTTTTCTTTTGGATGTTTCAAGTCTTTGTTCATATTGAACTACAAATGTCATCACTAATCCAAAGAAGCAATTTTCCTTCATAAACATCTATTAGTGCTTTTCCAGTGTTCATGAAGGTTCATTTAAGAATTAGTAGACAATTCTTATCCTCTTCGAAATCTAATACGGCGAAATCCACATGAATAATGAACTTGTCCACCTTTATAATAACATCCTCCACCACACCAAATAGTTTCTTTACAGATCAATCTGCCAACTGAATAAGCATCAAAGTTGACTTCACATCATTGGGCCCCAATTTCCTAAAGGTTGACAAAGGCATAAGATATCAAAGCTGGCTTCGCATCACCAAGCCCTAATTTCCTAAAGGTCGATAAAGTCATAAGATTTATACTTGTGCCTAAGTCGTATAAACACATTGCAAATTCTAACTCACCAACCACACAGGTTATTATAAAGCTTTCAGGATCCTTCAACTTAAAAGGCATGTGATTCATGATAATAGAGCTACAACTTTCGGTTAGTGCTACCGATTGATTCTCTTCCTAGGTCTTCTTCTTTGTTAATATGTCTTTAAGGAACTTTGTGTACTTGGGCAAATGTTCCAATGCCTCCATAAAAGATAAATTAATTTACAAAGTTTTCAACTTCTCTTTGAACTTTGCAAAATATACATCCAATTTGTTCTTTATTACGTGTTATGGAAATGGAATCTTGGGTGGATATTGCGGAGGGCCAACGTAAGGATGATACTCACTCATGTTTACATCCTTCTTCTTCTTCTTTTGGTCTTTTTATATGTGGGTTTCAAATTGTTTCTCCGCTGATTGCTTGAGCTCTTTACCGCTTATGAGTGTGATTGCCTTGAATTGCTCCCTTAGGTTTACTTTAATATTACTTAGGAGACTCCACACACTTCTTATAGATAACACATTTGCCAGTTGGCTCATTTAGACCTCTAAGTTATAAATATATAGGCATGGTTTTTATTTACTTGTTCGAACTTCCCTTCCAACCTCTTATTAGGCCTCATCCATACTTATGATCTTCTTTTCCATCCTCTTATGAGCTTCATCCATGCCCATGAGATTGTCCAATTTAGATTCATTAGCATTAAAATTATTTTGTTAAAATCCAAGTGGCTCTTGATTCCACAATTGGTTATCCGTATTATTTAACCAAGAAAATTTTGGGTGGTTCCTCCACCCAAGGTTGTAAGTGTTAAAATAAAGTTTGTTTCCTCCTTCTTGATCGAATTATGTGGCCATATAGTTGTGTTGCTTCGTATTGTTATTTTGCATTAAAAAATAATCTACGCTAACATGATTAACTTGTCTACATAACTTGCATCCATGCTGAATTGCTCTAACTGGAGCAGATGAAAAGGCTTAAGGTTGTCCAATTGTCTGGATAATTTATTGATCCCAGCCTGCATTGTTGTCATTAAATCTACAACAATGATTCCCTTATGATCTCGAAAAGTTGACTTTTGTCTGACATCCAAAGACAGTTGTTGTTCACCATCTCTTCTAGCAAGTCCTCCACTTCCTCAAACATCTTCCACATAAGAGATCCTATAGAAGCTTCATCTATGGTGCCCCTCGTGGGTAGATTAACTCCATGATAAAATGTTTACAAGAGAATTTCCTTTGGTAGATTATGGTGAGGACATCTTCTCTGCAAGTCCTTGTAACGCTCCCATGCTTCGTATAGTGACTCTCTATTATGTTGTTGGAAATTCGTAATCTCCTTTATCAACCTTGTTGTCTTTGACAGAGGGATACTTGTTTTAAATGGCACGCACTAGCTGCTCTCATATTGTGATGTTTGTTAGGTTTAAGGAATGATGCCATGCTTTGGCTCTATCCCTTAGGGTAAAAGGAAACTCATCCTAACAACATCTTCTGACATATTATTATATCGAAAGGTATCGCATATCTCTAAGAAGTTTACTAAATGTGCATTAGGATCCTCGTTCTCTAACTAGTAGAATTGCACATTGGTCTGCAACATATTCAACAATGTTGGTTTTATTTCAAATGAGGTTCGCACCAGTAGTCGAGTGATTCCTTGTTGTGCAGTGTTAAACCTTTGCCTCATGAAATCCATAAGGTCGCTGCTGGTCTCTTTGATTGAGTTCTTCCGCCATTGTTCGATTGATCTCCTCTTAACGTCTCACTTTTCAATTTGCGCATTCTTTTCTCATTATATCAAGTGCTGGAGTTTCCTCAATCTTGCTTGAATTGTGAGTAACTCTTGTGTTTATGCAGTCGCACGGACATAAGAAAGGAGAAATTTTTCTTGGAGAATTTTAATAGTCTTAAACTACTTCCTCAGTAACAGCGTCAAAAATTTTAATAGTCTCAAAGATCAATTCTTACCTTCTCTCTCCTCCACGTTCGGTAATCATGGAATCCATTGGAAGTTTTGCTCTTCTGCAACTTCTTTCCTCTTGCAAGGTAACGGAAACCCCTTAGAATCTCAAAGAAATCAAAAACCTAGCTCATGCCTTCATCTTCTTCTTTCTTCTATCTCCACCGATGGCTTCACCTTTCTCTCTTCTCTCTTTCTTTTCTTTCTTTTCTCTTCTGTTATGCTAAGTCCC
>JANZLC010000003.1:12808946-12828954 GCA_026413385.1 Erythroxylum gracilipes
CATATTTAAACCTTCCTAATAAAATATCCATTACAAATTTATAATATTTATAATTTAATTACTAATTTTAAAATTTTCCATATTTATTTATACATTAAAATTATATAATAATATAACGAATTAGAAATTTAAAATATTTATAATTTAATAACAAAATATGAAATTTTACTTATAATTTGATTACAAATTTTTAAAATTTTCATATTTATTTATACATAAATATTATATAATAATATAAAGAATTAATCTAACAGCGCATACGCGCAGCATTAATCTGCTAGTTTAAAGAAAACACCCAAAACATACATCGGCCAATAAGATCTTGCTTTACCATTTCCTCTCTAACCTTTCTCTTCTCCACTCTTTCCTTTCCCCAAATCATCAATTCATATTTCCATTCCTACCCTCAACCCCTCCTCCACTTTTTCCCTTTTCCTCCTCTCCATTTTTGTTTGTTCAAACCCTAACTCCTGCTCTTCCTTCCTCCATACACAAAGAAAAACAAAGATACAATCTTTTCAACTTCAATTTTGCATTGAAACAATAATATCGTATAATTGCGTTCCGTAGCTTTGGGTTGGTGTATTTGGAGATCGGAGATGAGTAATCAGAAGAAGAGAAACTTCCAGATAGAGGCATTCAAACACCGGGTGGTTGTGGATCCCAAATACGCCGATAAGACCTGGAAGGTTCTCGAGCACGCTATCCGTGAGATTTACAATCACAACGCTAGTGGCCTCAGCTTCGAAGAACTCTACAGGTACCACCCCTCCATCCCTCCCTTTTTTTCTCTCTTTTGATTCAGGTTAGGGTTTATGTGGGAAGATTTCCATAATCCCTAATCATACTTATGGCGCTTAGGGTTTATGCTTCATTGAAAAAATAGAAAACAGCTTTGAAGTTTGGAACAAAGTAATCAACCAAACAAGACCTTAGCTGTATAAGGGGAAAAAGTCTCACGTAGGATTTCTTTGTAATTTGATTTCAGGAATGCGTACAATATGGTCCTTCACAAATTTGGTGAGAAGCTCTACTCTGGTTTGGTCACAACTATGACTTCACATCTTAAAGATATATCCAAGTCTATTGAGGCTGCTCAAGGAGATTCGTTCCTGGAGGAGCTTAACAGAAAATGGAATGATCACAACAAAGCATTGCAGATGATCAGGGACATTTTGATGTATATGGACAGGACTTACATCCCTAGTACACATAAAACCCCTGTTCACGAGCTTGGACTCAATTTGTGGAGGGATAACATCATACATTCTGCCAAAATCCAGACAAGGCTCCTAAATACCCTTCTTGAATTGGTTCACAGAGAACGCACTGGTGAAGTTATTGATAGGGGGTTGATGCGGAATATAATTAAGATGTTGATGGATTTAGGGTCTTCTGTTTACCAAGTGGATTTTGAGGAGCCCTTTCTTGATATATCAGCAGAATTTTACAGAGGTGAATCTCAGAAGTTCATTGAGTGCTGTGATTGTGGAGACTATCTTAAGAAGGCTGAGAAACGATTGTTTGAAGAGATTGAAAGAGTGACCCATTATTTGGATAGCAAGAGCGAAGTCAAGATAACTAATGTGGTGGAGAAGGAGATGATCGCTAACCACATGTTTAGATTGGTCCACATGGAGAATTCTGGATTGGTGCATATGCTTCTTGATGATAAATATGAAGATTTGGGAAGAATGTATACCTTGTTCCGACGTGTTCATAATGGTCTTTCACTAATACGAGATGTAATGACCTCTCACCTAAGGAAGATTGGCAAGCAACTAGTTACTGATCCTGAAAGGTTGAAGGATCCAGTGGAATTTGTTCAGCGATTGTTGGATGAAAAAGATAAGTATGATAGCATCATAAATTCAGCATTCAGCAATGACAAGACGTTCCAGAATGCTTTGAATTCTTCCTTTGAATACTTCATTAATCTTAATGCTCGATCTCCTGAATTCATTTCGTTGTTTGTAGACGATAAACTTCGAAAAGGTCTAAAAGGTGTTAGCGAGGAGGATGTTGAAGTTATTCTTGACAAGGTGATGATGTTGTTCCGCTACTTGCAGGAGAAAGATGTGTTTGAAAAGTATTATAAACAGCACTTAGCTAAACGGTTACTATCAGGAAAAACTGTTTCTGATGATGCTGAAAGAAGTTTGATTGTCAAGCTTAAGACAGAATGTGGATATCAATTCACTTCAAAATTGGAAGGCATGTTTACAGACATGAAGACCTCTCAGGACACAATGCAAGGGTTTTATGCAGCCCACCCTGAGCTTGGTGATGGACCAACATTGGTTGTCCAGGTTTTGACTACTGGATCCTGGCCCACTCAGCCTAGTGTTACCTGTAACTTACCTGCTGAAATGTCAATTTTGTGTGAGAAGTTCAGGTCATATTATCTCGGGACCCATACTGGTCGTAGATTGTCATGGCAAACTAACATGGGCACTGCAGACATCAAAGCAACCTTTGGGAAGGGCCAGAAACATGAATTGAATGTCTCCACCTACCAGATGTGTGTTCTCATGCTTTTTAATAATGCTGATCATCTTAGCTACAAGGAGATTGAGCAGGCAACAGAGATTCCTGCTCCAGATTTAAAGAGGTGCCTGCAATCCATGGCATGTGTAAAGGGAAAGAATGTTCTCCGGAAAGAGCCCATGAGTAAGGACATTGGTGAGGAAGATGCATTTTGTGTTAATGACAAGTTCACAAGCAAGTTCTATAAGGTTAAGATAGGAACTGTGGTTGCACAGAAGGAATCAGAACCTGAGAAGCAAGAAACCCGGCAAAGGGTGGAGGAGGACAGGAAGCCTCAGATTGAAGCTGCAATTGTCAGGATCATGAAATCAAGGAGGGTGCTGGATCATAATAATATAATCACTGAGGTGACCAAGCAATTACAGTCACGTTTCCTGGCCAATCCTACAGAGATTAAGAAAAGGATCGAATCTCTCATTGAGAGGGATTTCTTGGAGAGAGATAGTTCGGATAGAAAATTGTATCGTTATCTTGCTTGAAGCTTGAACAATTTACGTTGCTTTTCTTGTGAGATGAATTAACATTGGCAATCTGAAATGTACCTTTGTCAGTGGAAAATTGTTTCAGCTCTGCAAGTATCTTTGATTTTAATGAATATGCTTTCCCCGATGGCCTGTTTTACAAGCTACATTTATGCCGTTTCTGTGTTGCTTATTTTCCAATTGAGAAGGTTGCTGCCATTAGATTGCTGGGAAAGTGCGAGACTTTGTACTGAAAAGTTACACAAAATTTGGGATCCCATCTACCTACAGAAAGTTTGACTAAGATCTGCAGCTCTTATGCTTCTATTCTGCCAGGAATTTTGGCTCGAGCAAAAGAGGTATGGCCTCATTCAAGCCGGAGAGGGTTCAGGTAAGGAGTGGAAATAAGAGGGTGAGAGAAAAACATATGTATGTCCTTAATAATTGTTTCCTTTGATTTCTACCTGAAAGGGAATGTCCGCCAGCTGCCTTTGGGCAACATTGAAGCTTTGCTCTGTGCCAGGGGCTCAATTGATATTAAAAGTCTGAATCTGCTCAGAGATTGTTGTTTAAGTTTTTGCTTTGAAGTTGACGTAGTATTTTTGCTAGTGCTATGAATATTATTGTTTAATAGCCGTGGATTGTAATCACGTTTCACTTGGAACATTCAGTAATGGTTATTGGGCAGTAATGCACATTAGATCTTCACATCAATCATAACGTGCAAGAATATTGATCAAAGGGTTGGACCATGAACCAGAGAAAAATTGGTCACTTCTAACAGTTTAACCATTGGTGAAGAGTCGATGAACATGGAAATGATGAATAGTTTGTTATTAGTAATGTTGATACAGTAATTGGCAATGAAATAGACCGGGATTATGAATAATTGTTAAAAGGTGAGCTTCCTCCACATCCGCGTCCATACCATTCAATAAGGTATCGAACTTGTATGGACAAAATCTTCAATGTGCCAATCCTTTTAGGTAGATGAAGAGATCAAATCCTCGCGTCTTCCGCGAGATTCGTTTGTCAGACCAGAGGTGAGAGTTCACATTTTTGCATCAACACTATCGACATATCACCTGATATAAATCAGACGAGTAAGAGATCGAAGACGTCGGTAAGTAAATTACAATTTTCAAGACTTTGGTCCATACTCTAATTGATCTTCTTTAGAGATGAGGATGCGATCTCGTATATCTGAGAATGTCCTTACATCTGCACCCCATAACCTGCTTATCCAGATAATAGCAAGTATAATGGTCCCACATCTTAGGTAGTCTTTTTCTTGCAGCTGAGGAACATCTAAGGCATCCATGACCCAACTCCATCATGCAAGTTATTCATTCATATATTACTCGTAGAATTAATTAAGTATAAACTGGATTGACAAGATGAAGGTTAAAATACACAAACACGTTTCTTTAAGTGTTTCGACAAGTTCCAAGCACTTACCAACAATCAATCCCAACGGCATTGGCCCCCTCCTTATCTGCCCTTTGGTCATCTCCAACATGTACTGCGTTGCCAGCCTCTACACTTAACTGATCTGCAAAAGGGAAAGGGTATCATTACTCGTTCTGTGCAGGGGCTGCCATAATATTACTGTTTCGAACTTTTCTTGAAAATAAATCATCACAGGTGCGGTGTCTTATCTCACATACCTAAAGCAGCATAAAATATCTTTGGATCTGGTTTTTCATAACCAACCTCAGAAGATATAATTAGAGCGTCAAACCTGAAAAAGGGAAGAATTATCCTCAACATTCCAACACCAAGAGAGTATATTCGCACATCATAACATCCTAAATTATCCAGTACAAAACTGTTGAGATAAAAGGGCATATTCTCGAAGTAAAATGCCAGATGCCAATGACAAGATAAAGATTGAAATTTAATTTTTCTCTGCATTTGAGTCATGTCACATAAGGATATTGGACTTGCATTCACTCAATGGGGGAGACTAGGAGAGATAAATTTTAGGTTTCTCGGTTCTAAATTCTCCCGAGAGTAGATGAAAGCAACGTATCACCATGTTAACCATTAGGCTATATACAAAAGACAACATTACAATGGTTAATAATCAGCTCAATTATAAAACAAAGAGACATCATTGACACAACAAAAATAGAAAAGCCGACTGAAGCTTACAGTTCTATAACATTTAGATCCTTCAACAGTTTCCTCAAGCGTGTGTCAAAATTGGAGACGACAGCAATCCTAACTGTGCAATCACTCACAAGTTAGCAATAACAAATATTTGATGATATTATGATTTATACTGCAAGATTTCAGGAGAATACAAGATGAGAATGACCTCCAGCATCTTTTAGAAGGACCATTGTTTCATAAGCCCCATCAGGAAGATGCCACGCATCACCATTTGCATAGTACTGAATAAAGCAGCCAATAGGACATCAGACAAAGCCTCCAACATCACATTATAAATTGATAAGCTCATTAACAGTTGGTCTACAGTAATAAATGCAAGTTACATGAAGCTTTGGCAGATTTGTTTTGGAAAATGATATTTAGCTGTAATGAAACTGAATTTGTCCTGTGAAACATTACCTTATATACTTCTTCAAAATAATAATTATCCACACAACCAGTTGCTTCAGAGACTACAAACTTCCAAAAAGGTCTGCCATCTCCCTGTTAACAATAGAAAATTTGATTCCAAGAATGAGCTTCAAGTAGCACAGCAGGGGTACCAAAAATCTTGATCCAATTAATTGAAGAAGCCACTGAATGATAAAAGAGGGAAGGAGCACTACATTTAATCAATTGGTTAAATAATGTGATACTGTCCATCCATTGTAGTCTAATTCTTTAACATTGTTACAGATTAGACAAAATGAGATAAGATAAGATATGATTCATATATGCTTATATTGTAACAGTCAGTACATCTTAAAGATTGATTATAGGCTTTGATTATAGAGATATTATTCTGTAATTAGTAGTTCATTAGCTATTATAAATATGTATCAATACTCTGTACAAAGATATCAATATAAATATTTTGTTATCATTTAGTCTTGATATTAAAGTTCAACAAGCTCAATAGGAGTCCATGGTGGTAATGAGTTTTTTTATTGTTCTTAACTCTCAATTTGAGGTTGTCATGTCTCAGATTCTTTTAAGTGCTGAGGTTTCTTCCTTGTACGAGGTCTTTGCTCAAATACTCGGCACAAATGTTAGTGCGTTTGTTAATCCCAACATTCATAATTCTAGTGCTCTTGAGGAAATATAGATCTAACACTAGAAAGTCACCTCATAAGAATAATAACAAAAAAGGAGGGACAAGCATTTCGGACAATAAGAATCATAATGCAAAAAGAATTATTTGTTGATATAGTTATGAGTCAGGCCCCACCAAAAGCATAGGTCGAAAGCTGCTAAATAAATATCGGAAATCTAATTATGCTCATGTTGTAGCTACTCCTACTAAACCTCGAAAAACAGGCGAGAAAAGATAATTACATTTTTTGCACATGAATTTCCTAATTCATCTAATACTAAGAAATATTTAAAAAGTTCATCTCATCCTATCACTGCTGTTACTAACTCATACCTATTTGTCTTCTTTCCTCTTCCTCACAATTTGTCATTGATTTTGGTACCTTGAATCATATAATTGGCAATTCCAATCCTTTTTACTTTCCATTCCATAAATAATCATCTCCTTTTCACATTAGCTTAGCTGATGGATCTACTTCTTTGTTATTAGTTCGACGATGTTATCTATTACTGTCCTTGTCTCTTAAATCTACTAGGATTTTTCTTTGATTTAATATTTGTGAATAAACTCACTTTGGAATATAGTTCTTTTTTTCCTTCCTGGAACATAGTTCTTTTTGGAACCAAAAAGGGATATGTGCTACTGTCCAAATCCTAACAAATATCTTATGCCAATCAATGTTACATTTTTGGAACACAGTTCCCTTTCTTCTTCATCGATTCCTAACAAGGAAGATGATGATCTTTTAGTTTACAAGAGCACTTATCAGACCATAAATGTTATCTCTATACATGATACTACACAACCACAACCACCGCCTATTCGCTTGATCTATTCTAGAAGAAGAGATCATCTTGTCACAAGTTTGGTACCAATCTCTTCTTCGACACCAAATCCAACAACCGATGATCTTGATCTCCCAATTCTCTTTGCAAAGGTAAACATCAATGCATTTATTCTATTTCCTCTTTTGTTTCTTGTGATCATTTGTCTTCCTCTTCCCTTTTTTTTTTGGCCTCACTTGATTCCGTGACTCTCGAGAAAATTGTTCACGAATCCTTATCTCATCCTAGTTTGCGTGATGCTATAATAGAGGAATTAAATACTTTAGTTGCTAATGGTATATGGTATTTAGTGAACTTACCTATCAGCAAGAAGGTTATTGGATGTAAATAAGTGTTCGCGGTCAAAGTCAATTCTAATCGATCTATGGCTCGACTTAAAGCAGTTGTGGTAAAAGGTTATGTTCAAACCTATCATGTGAATTTTTATAATACTTTTCCCTAATGTGCTAAATTGACCTCTATTTGTCTATTCATTTCTATGACAGCTACTTATGATTGGTCCTTACATCAGTTAGACATCAAGAATGTCGTCTTACATGGTGACCATCAGGAGGAAGTGTATATAGAGAAACCAAATGGGTTTGTTGCTAAAGGGGAGTACGAAAATGTTTGACATCTTCAAAAGTCCATATACAATTTAAAATAGAGTCCTCATGTTTGGTTTGAAAATTTTACTTGGGCAATGAAAGAGTTAGGCATGAATAAGAGAAAATCTGACCACTCAATATTATATAAACATTATGAATGTAGTACCATGCTCCTTGTTGTGTATGTGAATGATATTGTCATGACTAAAAGTGACACTATAGGCATTTCATCTTTGATATGGTTCCTACATAATCAGTTTCGCAAGAAAGATTTGGGGGTTTTGAAGTATTTTAGGGGGTAGAGGTAACAAAAAGCAAGAAACACATTTTTTGTCTCAAAGAAAATATGTAATTGATCTATTAACTGAAATCGGAAAGATGGGGGCTAAGCCATACAATACTCTTATAATCCCTAATTTACAGCTCACTAAAGGTAGAGAGATGTTTGAATGCCTTGGAAAATATATGACATTGGATGAAAAATTGAATTACCTTATAGTAACTCGTCCTGATATTACATCTTCTATCAATATTGTAAGTCAATTTATATAGAGTGTTTCTCATATGATAATTGTGTAGGCTCTAAGATTAACTGAAAATCCACTATTGGCTACTATGTCTTTGTTGGATAAAATAGTCTCATGGAAAAGCAAGAAGCAATATATCGTGTCCAGATCCACTGCAGAATCTGAATATAGAGCTATGGAATAGTCATTGTGTGAGATGATGTCGATATATCAACTCTTAATGGAAATTGGTTTTAAAATCTCAATACTAAAAAAGTTGTGTGATAATTAAGTTGCTCTACATATTACTTCTAATCATGTATTTCATAAACAAGCAAAACATGTTGAGATATTGTCACTTTGTGAATTAGTGCAACAAAATTTGATCTCCACATGATATGTCAAAACTGGAAACAGCTTGGTGATATTTTCACAAAACTCTAAATGGAGCTCGGATCAATTATATTTGTAACAAACTGAACATGATTAACATCTATACTCAAAATTGAGGGGAGGTGTTACAGATCAGATAAAATGAGATTAGATAAGAAGTTCATATCTGATAAGATTATTAATAGTTAGTATATCCTAAGGATTGATAATAGAATAGATGTGATTATAGGGTTATTATTTTATAATTTGTTGTTCATTAGCTAGTATAAACATGTTTCAATACTTTGTACAAAGATATCAATATAAAAATACCTTTCTCCATAGCTTACACATATGAAATAGAAAGGAAAAAAGAAACAACATGAATTAGGGTTTTGCAAACTAAATAGGTAGCCCACTTCACAAAGATTGCCAAGGTGGGAATAGATTTTGAATATTGCACTAAAGATTATAACTTTGGGAAATAAACCTAAACTTAAAAAGCAAATAGAAGTCACCAAAAAAAAAAATCATCTTAGCATATGAGCAACCTTTTGGCAGCTCTTTTCAACATACTGTGCTGCATCCAATCCATTTAATTTATAACTTCAATTACGTACTAAAACGAAGGTTGCTTTCAATAAAGCAAGCCTCCTCCATATGCAGCAAATTTAGCTTCTACTCATAGTTATTTACCATTAATAAACAAGAGCTGTGAAGATAAAGAACTATAGCGGTTGACAGAAGAATGAGTAGTGTTGTATCACATTGGAGCATGAATTAAATCCAAATTACAACTTTGATGGGACATTCGTACTTTTCGAATAACGCTTAACTAGCAAGAGAAATATTTGTCACAGCGCAACATGAAATCACTAAAGAACCAAGTGGGGACTTAAAAAGCTTCTCCAAGGATTGCATAACCCAATATATGTTGGTAGAAATATGAGAGAGAAATGGTCAGTCAAAGCATAGAAACAGAAAACAGTATAGCAAAGACCTCAACACAAAAGCAGAATTCCAAAAATTAGGAACTTCGAACAGAGTGAAAATTTTGTGTGAAAATGCAAATATAACAGAAAAAGTAGACACACTCAGTTTAGAAAGCAAAAAACCTACCTGATAACGGAGTTTTTTAGGCCATGAAGCAGCAAAAGCTCTCTTAAATCCCTGTTTTATTTCAGCTGGACTAGCAGTTACACCTGAAACAATTAGGCATATATTGAATTCGGCTATGATCAAAACAAAAGAAGTCATGTACATAACTTAGCAACGAGTTTGTGTGACCCAAGGAGTCCTGGCTACTCGAAGTTGCTCATTTAGCATCGAAATAACAGCTCCCAAACATAGTAACAGTTTTTTGTGCTTGTTGAAATGCGCAAGATAAAAAGCACTTAACAGGTATAGAAAAAATAAGAAAGAAACTAAATAAACCATATTTTCTTCCAATGGAGACATAGGTTTCTTCAACAGGCTTGGCCAATTGCAAAAGGGTTCCACCAGCATCAAGCAATAAAGCATCATACGCTCTTTTAACAGATTTTATTCCTCCTAAAATGCACGAAGTTACAGACTTTAGTCAAATTATGAGATACCCAAATGGTCTCTGATTCTTCTATTGGTTAACGATGAAACAACGCAAAGAAAAAGGTATAAACTTAGGGAAGGAAATTGACCAGAGTGGGTGGACATGGGAGACAAATGGAGGGAATTTGAGAGCCTTAGATTGAAAGGCTTCAAAGCTCTGAGGAGAGCACTGCCATGAAAGCACGTCGTCAAGCAAGGTTCCATTGTGAGTGACCTATGCTTGGAGGATCGAAGTGTACATGTTTTATGCCACTGCTGCGGAGGAAATCCCAAAGCAAAAGGTACTTACAATGTTCACATGAAAATCGCATTGTCATTAGATGAACATTTTTCCTTATACTATTTTATCACCAATTTTATCATTTAACGGCAAAATTATAATTATATAACACAAGACCTTTAAATACATAAATTGTATAAAAACAAATTAAGAGTAAAACCGGTCTCATTTTAATTTAAATAATTATAGAATCCTCTTTTAACCTTTACATCTCATTTTTTAGAAACCCAATACTACCTAATTAAAACAAAGTCAATAAAATTAATTTTGGATTCTTTTGCTTCGATTTCTTGTATATTTTGCTATAACGATGAGGGATATTTGCAAGTCAAGGAGAATAAGAGATTGATGCAACTCACCAAGACAATGGAAACTTGAGGATGTCAATGGGTCCAATTACAAGATCACGCTCCAACAAGCTCAAGGCACAATTTTAGATTTATGCACAAGCTTTTGTTTCACAAGAACTTCAAGAAGTTTTGTTGATCAAGCTTGGGGAAGAGCTTAGGGAGATGCCTAAGTGTGTGTGCACATTGGAGGCATCAAACCAAGAAGGCTAACACTTGGCCAGGTGATCTAGACATTGATTCTAGGTTGTTGTCGTATCATCTTTGGTATCAGAGCTTAGGTTTTAAATTCAATCTTTATCTTTAATTTTCTATTTTTTTCTTGATTATTATAGTTAGTTCATCATTCAAATTCTAAAAAGAAAGAAAAAAAAGAAGAAAATTAAGATTGTGAATCTTTGTTTGTTTGAGTTTATTTGTTTGCAAAATTCATCAAGATTGCTAATTCTCGCATCAAGATTCATCTTTATAATTCAAATTTCACTCTATTAATTCAAGATTCATCAAGAACGAATCTGATCATTTAAGAATTCTTTATTTTTGTTTCTTTATTATTCATGATTCATCAAGAACGAATTTGATCATTCAAGAATTCTTTAATTTCGTTTCTTTATTATTCAAGATTCATTCAGAACAAATATGGTCATTCAAGAATTCTTTAATTTCGTTTCTTTATTATTCAAGATTCATCAAGAATGAATTTGATAATTCAAGAATTCTTTAATTTCATTTCTTTATTATTCTAGATTCTTCAAGAACACATCCTTCATTCAAGTAATTCATCAAAACTTGCTTTCTTGCATTAAGAAACACTTTCTTGTTTCAAGATTTACTTTCTTGCCCTCAAAATGTGTCTTTAATACAATTGCTTATCTTTCAATTCTTGAGTTATTAGGGCAGATTTGAATGTTCTTGTCAATTTGGGTTTAGGGTGAGTTTAATTCCTAGTTGTGTCTTTTCTTGCACTCTTTGGTTGTTTTTTATTGTTTGTTGTCCTTTTTGCTTCCATTACACTTGAATTGAGTAATCTTGTTTCATATTGCTCAGTTGGCACCAAAAATCACTCACATACGTTTTGTCCATCTAGTAAATGTTTATTTTTGTCTTTCTTACTTCCTTTACATTAAATTGCATCTAGTTTTGTGTATTATTCCTTTCTTTAGGTATTCTTTGTTTTCTTTTGAATTAAGTTGTTGTTGTGCTTATTTGGTTAGTAGTGATTGATCCGGACAAGTAAAACTGTGCTAGAATCTAGAGTGGTAAAAGGCAAGAGTGTAAGCTCATTTCAAGGTAAAAGCCATCTTCTTGAGTGAAACACGAGAGTATCCATTCTGATTTAGAGAGAAACACATGAGGGAGTGTGTGAGGAGATGTTTTAACATGTTTTTGTAGGTTTTACATTGTGACCAATTCAAAGGATAGTAAAGGTAGTGACAAGGATGAAAAGAATAGTAAGGCTGATCAAAGCACATTCTTTACTTTGGAGGCTATACAACAGCAATTCCAAAGGATTGAGAACTTGTTCAGGGATGTGATAAATTTGATAGACAAGATCAGGCCATTAGGAATTTACAAAGAGAGGCTTCAACTAATGGTGCAACTAGGAGGCAAAATGCTAGGGAGCCAACTCCTGTGCGCTATGAGTATGAAGATGAATATGATGATAGGGAAGAGTGGCATAGGGTCAGAATTGGTGGAAGAGGGGGACGAAATGATAGAGGAAGAGGTTATAGAGGTCGAGACAATGCAAGGGAAGAAGACAGGGCCGAGCGTATGGATAGAAACTTGGGTAGTATCAAGATGAAAATACCATCTTTCCAAGGTAAGAATGATCTAGAAGCTTACTTAGAATGGGAAAGAAAGGTGGAGATGATTTTTGAATGCCATAACTATTTAGAGGAGAAGAAGGTGAAGCTTGCTGCTGTGGAATTTCATGATTATGCGCTTATTTGGTGGGATCAACTTCTTTTGAATAGAAGAAGGAATGGAGAGGATCTTATTGATACTTGGGCCTAAATAAAGAGGGTCATGGAGAAGAGGTTTGTGCCTAGTTACTTTTATAGGGAGCTCCATCAAGGACTCCAAACTTTGAGACAAGGCACCAAAAGTGTAGAAGAGCACCATAAGGAGATGGAGATAGCCATGATTGGGGATAATGTAGAAGAAGAGATAGAAGCCACCATGGCATGCTTCTTGGCTGGTTTAAACAAAGACATTGCTAATGTTATTGAATTGCACCATTATGTGGAGTTAGAGGAGATGGTGAATATGGCCATGAAGGTGGAGAGGAAACTTAAGTACAAAAGCTCTAGTAAGGCTTCTTACCCAAGCTCTGCTACAAATTGGAACTCCAAATGGTCCAAAATGGATGAGAAGACCAAAGATAAGCTAAAGGAAGAGAAGAACAAGGCAGATCCAAAAGCTACTTTTAAAGCTCCTTGATGTGAGACCCAAAAGGAGCTTGTCCTAGAGAACCTTCAACAAGATGGAGCTATGCTTAGGAATGGCCAGAATCAAACAAACACATGGAATCATAAGAATCAAAATTGAAAAGATAGAAACAGAACACAAAGAAAAAATGGGAGGTTAGAAGAATGTTGGTCGATGAAAAGAACCCTAAGAGAACTTGTCTCTTAAAACCCTAGCAAGAATGTTGGTCAATGGAAAGAACCCCCTAAGAGAACTTGTCTCTTAAAACTCTAACCTTGGGATACCACAAAGGAAGACCCCTACTTTGATAAGTCAAGTATTCTCAAAGAATACAAAGAAAGCAAGAAAGCTCTCAATATTATTTCTAAATGAAAAATCTCCGTTTAAAGTATATAGAGGGTGCTTATTTATAGAAAAAAATTCCTAAATTAATGTCCTGAAGAAGAAACAAAATAAAAGGAAACAAATCTATCCCTAAAAGAAAAAAAATAAACTTAGAAAGGTGTTGACTAGATGACCATATTTAAAGGAAAACTAAAAAGGAAACTAATTAAAACATGATCTAAACATATTGAACCATATAGATCACGTCCTTCTCTTTATTTTTAAGTGGTACATGGTTGTCACATGGTATTTTAAGTGAGTTCTCCCAATTGGACTCCATGTGGACCTTTGGACACTTCATGTTGGGCTTCAAGTAGTAAGACAATGCCTCTTAGACCTTTATGAGATCAAATCTGACTCAACAACATGGGCTCTATCTCTTGAAGGTCTTGGATCAAACAATTCAATGATTGCTTCATGGCTTTGGCCCTAGCCCTTGTCATTGGGCCTTCAACATCTTGTAATGGATCTTTAGGAACATTAAACTTGAATGTTGGGCCTTTGATACAAGAATTTCGTTCGGCCCCTTTCCTTGCACATTCAAACTTCAAATCTGATCCAATTTCAGTTCCTAAGCCTTCTCTTGAAAGCTTATGTCCATGCAAGTTATGTCCTAGGCTTCCTTGAGGCGGATCACACCATGTATACTTCTCTTGTCTTTCATATGCTCATGGTTCTCTATCACTCCTAGTTCTTCTAGTTCCAATTCTGAAAAGCATAGGACTATTAAATGCTTTAAATGTCTTGGAGTTGGTCATATTGCTTCTCAACACCCAAACAAGAAAACAATGTTTGTGAGAGGAGAAGTTATGTCTGAGGAGGGAGAAGATGATTTGGCTTCCATGCCTGAGTTGGAAGATTGTCCTGATGTGGAAGTTAAGGATGCACCTAGGGGTGAAATACTTATTACTCAGTAAGTTTTGAATGCTCAAGTGAAGGAAGAACGAATTGAGCAAAGGGAAAATATTTTTCATTCTAGATGCCTAGTGAATGAGAAGATTTGTAGCATGATCGTTGATGGGTGGAGCTGCACTAATGTGGCTAGTACATTGATGGTGGAAAAACTAGGGTTGGAGTGCTTGAAACTCCCTAGGCTGTATAGGCTACAATGATTGAATGACATGGGGAGATTTAAGATAAATAAACAAGTCCTTGTATCCTTCTTCATTGGAAAGTATTCTGATCAAGTACTTTATGATGTTGTACCTATGCATGCTAGTCATTTATTGCTTGGTCGACCTTAGCAATATGATAGAAGAGTGTTACATGATGGTTTTAAGAATAGGTACTCATTTACCATGGGAGATCAGAAATTTGTTCTTGCTCCATTGGCACCAAAGGAGGTATATGAGGATCAAATGCAATTAAAAAAGAGTATAGGGGCAATGCAACAAAGAAAGGTCGAAAAACTTCAAAAAAAGTGTGATGATCCAAAAATTGAGAGGAAGGCCGAGAACCTTGCAAAAGGGGAGCAGAGATATAAATCAAAAGAAAAGAGAGAAAGTAAGGCCAAGAGTGAGAGAAGAAAAATAGGGAAATAGTCCTCAAAAGAAATTCAATTAAAAGGCCCAAATGAGAGAGAGGGTAGAAAGAAACAAAACTTCTATGCAAAAATGAGAGATGTAAAGGTTGCTTGTGTGGAAAGGAGATGTTTGTTTGTACTTCTGTACAAGGAAGCTTATTTTAATGAATCTGACCTTGACCTTTGTTTGCATAGTAGTGTTGTTTCTCTTTTGCAGGAGTATGGAGATGTTTTCCCTGAGGAGTTGCCGCCTATTAGAGGAATAGAACATCAGATTGATTTCATGCCTGGTGTGCAGGTTCCAAATAGACTTGCTTATAGGGCTAATCCTGAAGAAACTAAGGAACTCCAAAAGTAAGTGGAAGAATTGCTACAAAAGGGACACATCAGAGAGAGTCTTAGTCCTTGTTCTGTGCCAGTGATATTGGTTCCAAAGAAGGATGGGAGTTGGCGCATGTGTGTGAATTGCAAAGTTGTTAACAAGATAATAGTAAAGTATCGCCATCCTATACCTAGATTGGATGATATGATTGACGAATTGCATGGTGCATGTGTGTTTACCAAAATTGATCTTATGAGTAGTTACAATCAGATTAGAATGAAAATTGGTGATGAATGGAAAACTGCTTTTAAAACAAAACATAGTTTATATAAGTGGCTTGTGATGCCTTTTGGCTTAACTAATGCTCCTAGTACATTTATGCGTTTGATGAATCATATTTTGAGGTCATTTATTGGTAAATTTGTTGTGGTATATTTTGATGACATATTTATCTATAGCAAAAGCATTGATGAGCATATTGACCATCTTAGGCTTGTGTTAGATACACTTAGGGCGAAAAAGTTGTATGCTAAGTTAAAGAAGTGTACATTTTGCATGGATCGTGTCATATTTCTTGGTTATGTTGTTTCTTCTAATGGAATTGAGGTGGATCAAGAAAAGATCAAGGCAATTAGTTAGTGTCCGAGACCTACAAGTGTTACTCAGGTAAGATCTTTTCATAGACTTGCTAGTTTCTATAGGAGGTTTGTGAAAGATTTTAGTTCTATTGCAACTACATTGAATGAGATTGTTAAAAAGGAGGTAGGATTTAAGTGGGGAGAGGCGCAGGAAATTGCTTTTAACACTTTGAAAGAAAAACTTTGTTCTGCACCTATTTTGAGTTTATCGGATTTTTCTTGTACTTTTGAGATCGAATGTGATGCCTCTGGAATAGGTATTGGTGTTGTTTTGTTGCAGGGAAGGAGTCCTATTGCCTATTTTAGTGAGAAGTTGAATGGTGCTCAATTGAAGTATTCCACTTATGACAAGGAGTTGTATGCACTGCATCTTAAGGGCCAAGGAGATGGGCAGCAAAGGGCTGAATTGGTTAAGACAATACATGAGAAAGCTAGGCAGTACATTGAGGAGAAGAACAAGAAGTATGCTCAAAAAGCCAATCAAGGGCGCAGGGTGATGAAGTTTGAGCCTGGGGATTGGGTTTGGGTGCACTTCAGGTGATGATGCCAATTAAAAGTGGGGAAAGAGGCCTCAAAAGAAATTCAATTAAAAGGCCCAAATGAGAGAGAGAGGGTAGAAAGAAACAAAACTTCTTTGCAAAAATGAGAGATGTAAGAGTTGCTTGTGTGGAAAGGAGATGTTTATTTGTACTTTTGTACAAGGGAGCTTATTTTAATGAATCTGACCTTGACCCTTGTTTGCCTAGTAGCGTTGTTTCTCTTTTGCAAGAGTATGGAGATGTTTTCCCTGAGGAGTTACCTAAGGAGTTACTGCCCATTAGAGGAATAGAACATCATATTGATTTCATGCCTGGAGCGCAAATTCCAAATAGACCTGCTTATAGGGCTAATCCTGAAGAAACTAAGGAACTCCAAAAGTAAGTGGAAGAATTGCTACAAAAGGTACACATCAGGGAGAGTCTTAGTCCTTGTGTCGTGCCAATAATATTGGTTCCAAAGAAGGATGGGAGTTAGCGCATGTGTGTGGATTGCAGAGCTGTTAACAAGATAACGGTAAAGTATCGCCATCCTATACCTAGATTGGATGATATGATTGACAAATTGCATGGTGCATGTGTGTTTACCAAAATTGATCTTATGAGTGGTTACCATCAGATTAGAATGAAAATCGGTGATGAATGAAAAACTACTTTTAAAACAAAACATGGTTTATATGAGTAGCTTGTGATGCCTTTTGGCTTAACTAATGCTCCTAGTACATTTATGCGTTTGATGAATCATGTTTTGAGGTCATTTATTGGTAAGTTTATTGTGGTATATTTTGATGATATATTGATCTACAGTAAAATCATTGATGAGCATATTGAGCATCTTAGGCTTGTGTTAGATGCATTTAGGGCAGAAAAGTTATATGCTAAGTTAAAGAAGTGTACATTTTGTATGGATCGTGTCATATTTCTTGGTTATGTTGTTTCTTCTAATGGAATTGAGGTGGACCAAGAAAAAGGTCAAAGCAATTAGGGAGTGGCCGAGACCTACAAGTGTTACTCAGGTAAGATCGTTTCATGGACTTGCTAGTTTCTATAGGAGGCTTGTGAAAGATTTTAGTTTAATTGCAGCTCCATTGACTAAGATTGTTAAAAAGGAGGTAGGATTTAAGTGGGGAGAGGCGCAGGAAATTGCTTTTAACACTTTGAAATAAAAACTTTGTTCTACACCTATTTTGAGTTTACCTTATTTACTTCTACTTTTGAGATTGAATGTGATGCCTCTGGGATAGGTATTGGTGTTGTTTTGTTGTAAGGAAGGCGTCCCATTGCCTATTTTAGTGAGAAGTTGAATGGTGCTTAATTGAAGTATTCCACTTATGACAAGGAGCTGTATGTATTGGTAAGAGCTCTACAAACTTGGCAGCATTATCTATGGCCAAAGGAATTCGTGATTCACACTAATCATAAGAGTTTGAAGCATCTTAAGGGCCAAGGTAAGTTGAATCAAAGACATGATAAGTGGTTGGAGTTCATAGAGACATTCCCATATGTCGTGAAATACAAGAAAGGTAAAGAAAATGTGATTGTTGATGCATTGTCTAGGAGGTATGCTCTAATCTCTTCTCTTAGTTCTATGTTGATTGGGTTTGAGTATATAAAAGATTTGTACAAATCAAATTCTGACTTTGTTAATTGTATGATGTGTTTGAACAAGTTGCTTTTCAAAAGTTTTATAGGATTGATGGATATTTGTTTAGAGATAATAAACTATGTATTCCTACTTGTTCTATGCGTGAAATGCTTGTTAGGGAGTCTCATGATGGAGGTTTAATGGGACATTTTGGTATTGCTAAAACACTTGACATATTACAGGAGCATTTTTATTGGCCTAACATAAAAAAAGATGTTGAAAGAGTTTGCTCTAGTTATGTAGAGTGTACGCAAGCCAAGTCTAAGGTGCAATCGCATAGGCTGTACACGCCTCTAATAGTCCTTGGATTGATATATCTATAGATTTTGTTGTAGGAAAGGGTGTGATAGCATCTTTGTTGTAGTTGGGAACTAAACTTTTGTTTTCTACAACTTATCATCCCCAAACAGATGGCCAAACATAAGTGGTTAATAGAACCTTAGGATCTTTATTGCGTGCTGTTGTGGGTAAAAATTTGAAAGCTTAGGAAGATTGTTTGCCTTTGATTGAGTTTGCATATAATAGAAGCATTCATTCTTCTACAGGTTATTCTCCGTTTGAGATTGTGTATGGTTTTAACCTATTAACTCCATTAGATTTGTTTCCTTTACCTTTGAACGAGATTGTTAATATAGATGGGCAGCAAAGGGACGAATTGGTTAAGATAATACATGAGAAAGCTAGGCAGCACATTGAGGAAAAGAACAAGAAGTATGCTCAAAGAGCCAATCAAGGGCGCAGGGTGATGAAGTTTGAGCCTGGGGATTGGGTTTAGGTGCACTTCAGGAAAAAGAGATTTCCTAAACAAAGGAAGTCTAAGCTCAATCCTACAGGAGATGGTCCTTTTCAAGTGCTTGAACGCATCAATGACAACGCCTATAAGGTGGATTTGTCAAGTGAGTATGGTGTTCGTGCTACTTTTAATGTATCTGATCTATCTCCCTTTGATTATGTAGGTCTTGATTCGAGGACGAATCCTTCTGAGGAGGGAGAGAATGATGCAACTCACCAAGGCAATGGGGACTTAAGGATGCCAATGGGTCCAATTACAAGGTCACGCTCCAACAAGCTCAAGGCACAATTTCAAATTTATGCACAAGCTTTTGTTTCACAAGAACTTTAAGAAGTTTTGTTGATCAAGCTTGGGGAACAGCTTAGGGAGATGCCTAAGTGTGTGTGCACATTGGAGGCATCAAACCAAGAAGGCTAAAACTTAGCCAATTTTCACAAGCACAAGTCTAATCAATAGGCTTGGGCTTATTTTATCTTGTAAAAGGCATGTGGACTTCTTTTAGGCTTTTTCATGGGTTGATTTGTGTTAAGTGTGCATGTGCTTCATTAAAAAAGTCATATACATGTTTTATTTTAAGGAACCAAGCATGTGGGCCTAGTTTAAAAGCCCAATTCTCCCCTCTTAGGTAAGCCTACTATTTTTGTTATTTCCTTATCCTATTTGGACTAGGACTAGTCAATTTTAATTAGTTTTGAAGACCAAATCCGTGTGGGATTTTTTTTTGGGCAGATTTGTTTCAAGAAAGCCTTCTTGATGTTTTAGGTTTTCTTTAGGGTTTTTTAGGTTATCTTTGTTAGGGTTTGTATTGCACAAGGGTATTTAAACCCTTGTTTTATGAATGAACACCATGTTAGACGTGAATAAAATTTGAAAGCATTCTTCAAGAGAGAATTTGGATTCTTGCTTGTTTTACCTTAAGGATTGATTCAACTTATCAAGTAAGTTCTAACTTGTGGCGT
>JANZLC010000003.1:12830471-12850418 GCA_026413385.1 Erythroxylum gracilipes
AGTGTGATGTTTGGTTTAATTGTTCTGTCTTGGGTGGCATCCATGTATCCTCCTAGGGGGTATTTGGGTGTTACACCCACCACCAGTATCACTCATTAAAATGAGCACTTTCTTGGGACACTCGGCTTCAATACCGTTAGTAGGTGAGCCCTCATTCAACATAACTCTGCAACCATCATCACTCAACCCACTGTTGTTATCACTACAACAATCTCATAAACCAACACGAACTGAAGCAAACTCAATATATATTCTATCACAATGGAATCTAATGACCATATTAAACTCACTTCGAATTGTTTTGAGACTTAACGCTCCACAACTACTCAAGCTAAGTGAAGCAGCGACCTTTTGCTTCTTATTACAACTGAAGCTCCTAAAGAAGAGATAATTGGACTTGAACGACGAGTGCCCATTTGAATTTATGCTCTGAAGTGTTACATTAATAGCAGAGCTACCCATATGAGCAACAAAATCGAAGATATGAACAAATTCTTAGCTAATTGTTGAAGGGTTATGCACAATGATTGGAAAGTAATTAGAGCTTAATTAAAAATCCATAACGGTGTTTGTGTATTATATCAAGTAGAAGCCAAATGGATAATATCCAGTAGTCGATGAAAAAAAAGAAGAAAAGAAAGCAATGAAATGGACAGAGAGGAGGAGAGAAGAGAATGAGAGTGACGGTGATGGTGATGGTGATTATTTGAGAGAAGGACGGAGGCAATCTAGGGTTTACACATATAATCACCTTTAAAATTCAAAATGATCATTTCATCCTTCACTGAATTAAACCAATAAAATTTTCTAAATAAATTAAAAAAATGTTATATATAATTCTAAACCTCAAATTGACCTCAATAATATACTCTAATTAAACTTAAAATCTTTCAATTGCATGCTTAGAAAATTTTAATTGGGCATCTTATCTCTAAAATTCATTATTTTTTGATACTGATCATTTTCGGATTACCCGAATTCTATTCAAACAACTTTCGTTTTAATCTACTCCGATCCTATTTTTCAAGCTTTTCATTGTATTTTGAAATTATTTGGCAACTTTTCAATTGCTCAAAAGAATTTTCGAATTGAATCTAGAAATTACTAAATGTCATCAAAATTGTCCGGATTTTATTCAAAAGTATCACCCAAATCTCCAAAGAACATTTTAGGGCTTTTAAACTCGTTAAGACTCATTCCATAGTTTTTTAGAGTTTTCAGGAATTTTCTGAAAAATTTTCAGTCGAGTCCAAAACCATATCCAGTCTATCCATGATCCCCGTCGTAACCTCAATAATACATTTAAATGTTTGAATTACTCTAGTATACCATAAATAGAGCATGCTCTATAAAATTTGTGTACAACACATTACACGGTACAATCATTAAACTAGTATATTACACTAACAGACCTTTCATCAAACAGTTAGTAGGCTTTCCTCAAACAAACATGGAAGGTGGAAAAAAAATGTCAACCCATACATAAGCAACACAAAAAAAAACAATTCACCATCTTCCAAACACAATCACAAACAAAAATCCATACACCATAAGTAGAACACAAAATCCCACTTAAACTCCAAAATTTAGCAGAAAAATAGAACATAATAAGGAGGGTTTTTGAAAACAAAATAAAAAAAGAACAGTACTAACACAAGACACGATGTTTCTTTGACGGTGATGAATACAACATAGGAGACAACCATAACAAAAGAGAAGATGCTTTAGCGACAATGAACCAAAAGGAAATACAACGGCTAACACGAAAACGAAGAGAGCTTTGTTGTGGTGTTAATAAGTAATAGAAAACGGCGTTATTTGTTGTTAAACAAAATGACATTGTTTTCGATTTATTCGAAAGAAATATATCATTTGGCGACAATTCATAAAATTGTCGCTAAATAGTGACTTATTATTAGTTGGCTTAACCTTTGACAATGAATAATATAAAATATATAAATGTTATATAATAGTACCGAATTTATATATAATAAATAGAGAATTATGATCAAATAGACTAATATTTACATAAGTAAGATATGAGAAAATTTATCTATTATCTATACATTCATAAGTCATTATTCTAGTTACTATTATTATCTATAAATTCATACAACATTATATTAATTACCATATATAATTATATTTAGTGCAATATAATTAAAAAATAATTGGAATATAGTAAAAAAATGGAAATCAATATTAAATATTAATATCATCTTCTTAAAAATCAAATTTAATATTATTGGCAGTGATTGTAGATCTAAAAATAAATTTAGCTAACAACAATGTCATTTCAAAAATTTATAAAACTAAAAACACAAAATTAGTTTATATTACATAAATTTATACTTTTTATTAATCTCCTTTAAAAATATGAATTTTCAATTGTGGTGTCACAAAAATCTATTTAATAGATATATAAATTCTATACTATTTTATAACAATCATAAATTACAAAAAAAATTTGCTAAATATAAAAATATATATACATTAATAGAATAAAATCGTCACCAAATATATATTTAACAACACTTTTAAGAAATCATTGCCCAAATTTAGCGCTTTGGCTACGATTTTATAAAATCATCACAAAAGGATAAAAGTTTGGTGACGATTTTATTAATTCGTAGCAAAAGATCTCCCTTTGGGGATGACTCCATGAGATTGCCATTAAAGGGCAGTCTACATTGGTGACGATTACCTAAAATCGTCACCTATTGTCTATCATTTGGTGACATTTTCTTAAATTGTCTTCAAATATTGAAAAATTTTAAAAATAAAATGAAAATAACATCGTTTAATTTGTTCCATAATGAACAACATCGTTTTCGTTTCATTTTAAATAAAAACAACGAAGCCTCCCCCTATTATTCCTCATCATCATCGCCATCTTCATTTTTCTTCTTCCACCGCACGCCATCATCGTGGCTTCTTCATTTCTTTGTCTTCGTCGTCGTCGATTAAGGTAAGTGGTCCAGCCTTTACACTCTAGTTTTTCTGATAATGGTGACATTGTTGTATTTAGGTGTTGTTTTATGTTGGGGTTTGTGTTTTCCCTATGTGTGTTGTGGTTTGGTTGTGGTAAATATTTGTTGTGATAATAATGAAGATGGTGGCTTGTGTAATGCATCCATAATGGGTTGATTAAAGCTGAATATGAGTTAGGAAGCTTGTTTAAGTACTGCCTATAACATATCTGATGAAAGTTCTGTTAGAGTTTTTTGTCTTTTGTTTAAATTTTTTCTGAAAATAGATTTGAATTGTTTCTGCATATATCATGTTTAAAACGACATTATTTTGAACAATTTGAATAAGTTTGGGTTAATTAACAAAAAAGTTATTAAATTTACTAAAATGTGTAAAATTGATTAAATTATATAACAATATATATTATACATTTCAATAAATATAATATAATTCTCCTTTAGTTAAAATTTTCAAATAAGTAAAAATTTTGTAATTGACATGAATCAAATTCCAAAATTTGAGAGTAGCTTCAACAAGGTTTCTAATATGTTAATCAAGATGTTGGACATGAGAGTGATAAAGCAACACACGCAAGAGGAGGGTGAATTGTGTGTAAAAAAGAAATTCAAGGCACTTTCAAACTGATACGATCCTGCTAAACAAATTAAATTTATAAATAGAAGAGTTCTATAAACTTTCGAAAGGATCATGTTGACGTTGAAAAAGAAAGGAGTCTGTTAATGTTCAAATAGAAAGGAACTAATTAATCGGAAGGAGTCTGCTAATGGTCAAAACGATAAGAGCCTGCTTACTCGAAAGGAGCCTGTTAATCAATAAGAGCCTGCTGACTTTTGAAAGAAACCTCTTGCGATATAAAAACAGAAGGAACCTATTGTAAAACTGAAGGAGTCTCTTGAAAATACAAACTTAAAAATTTAAAAATAAGGAAGAGAGAGAAAATGACAAAGTAGATTTATACTGGTTCAGCTTATAACAAACCTATGTCTAGTCTCCAAGCATCCAACTTGAGTTTTTTACTATAAAAGCTAAGTAGTAATTTGACGAGCCTCTTCAAGCTCATAAGTGTATATTTTCAAGGTTCTTCAACCTTCCACAGTAGTAATATTTTGCTAACCTCTATAAGCTCTCAACAAGAAACGTATAATTGATTTAATGGTTTCTCTTAATAGAGTGATATTACTTTCTAAGACACAAAGAGTTTGATATAACTTTCAAGAAATAATGAAGCTCTAAGATATTTTGCAAGTCTTGTGTCTATGTTTTATGTGTTTTGCAAATGTAATGGCTCTTCCTCAAGTAAACAATTTCTTCAACCAGTCATTGCTTAATCTTCGATATTATCTCTGCTGAAATCTTCGATATTCAGACGTTTGTCAAGGTTTTCGAAGCTAATTATTCGAATTAGTAAGATTCTTCCAGATGCCATGGAATCATTTCCAAAAAGGTAAGTTTATAAAGAAGGTTCCTGCAGGAAGGAAGCAATTATTCTATGATTTTATTTCAATTTATTGTTTATTATACAAAGAAATAAATCCAATTTAAATTTTGAAATATTATATACTTATCATCAAAATTGTTAAACATTAACCTTAAGACAACAATATCTCCCTTTTTTATGATGACAAATAATAATAGATATAATTTCAAAGTTCAAATAATAATAAAGAGTTTCAAACGATACTTGTAAACTTTACCCATAATTATAATTAGAAGGAACCTGACATCGTTTGTTTATCATAGATTTAAATTCTACAAGTTCTAGAATATATCATCAATAACAAATATATTATCAATGTAATATTGAAAATTTATCATCAAATGCAAAGTACATCATTAATTATTTCTCCCCCTTTATCATTATAAAAAAAAATAGAACGAAAGAGCGATTAAGGCAACAAATAAGATCATAAGTATGTAAGATCAGATGAAACAAAAAAACAAAGTCATTAATTAGAAGAAATTCAAATTAAAAGAAAGAACTTAGAAGCTTGACCAAATAATTTTTTACTAAATTTTAAAATGATAAAAAAATAAAAACTACGGTAAAACTAAATAGGCCCCAAATATTCAATTTCTAGTCCAAAATGAATATAGAATTTGTAGTTACTTGAACGATAATGTGGTGTATAATATGGTATATTAGTCTTAACCAATATGTGAGCCTTCGAGTCAACGTCAAAAAACTTTATTGATTATTATTAACCAGAGATATGAATTTTGTAGCGTTACAATTGAAAAGGTGCTAAATTCTATTATACCATATTTGAGTAAAAGTATATCAATCAGTACAACAGCACCGATATTATTATAATTTTTAAAAACATGGTTAATAAAAATTAAAAATTAGAAGGGACTAATTTATAATTTAAAAAATTATTAAAAACGGTATTTGCGATATTCATAACATCTCTATTAACTCTTCTAATCCTAAATCTTTTTGGTTTTTATTTACGAAATATCATCTTTTAAATAATTTTTTTACTTCATAGCAGAAGCAAAAGTGAACACAAATAGGAAGTGAGCACCGAAAAGTTCCCTTGGCGACGCACACTCTCGCAAGCGGCAGCGTTTTAAGAAGGTACATATTTCATATTTCTCGTCTGTGGCATCTCCTTGGAATCGCAAATAGACAGCGGCAATGGCGACGGAGCTTGAAGAATTAGTGGGCTTCCTTTCTTCTCCCTCGCCGCCGGTGAGTTTTGTTAATGTCACAACTTTGTGCTTCTTGTGCAGTTGTAATTCAAGATAATCTCTTGGTAAAATCGTCTGCCAAAGTAAAAGTTTGGATTGGCAGTTCCTAAATTTCATCTTTTCTACTTTGTTTGTCAGAAAAAGTATCGAAGTACTGCTTTTTTTGTCATTTCTTTATGATGCCCGACTATTTGTTTTTATATACTCAGAGGCTAGAGCTCGTTTCTAGCTTTTGCTGCTCTCGTATTGTATGATAGCAATAGTTTTTACGTTACAATTATAATGACGCACACTAATAGCAATATTCAGAATGAGAATTGAATAGTAGAGAAGAAGCAGATTCAGTAGAGGGAGGAAACTTTATTATTCGTAGACAGCCACTTGTTTACAACCAACATATAGTAGCCATTACACCTTCACCAGAAATTGTATTACATCTGTCGACAAGTCATTCCCTCACTAACTTCTACGACGTAGCCTCACCAACTTGTACGACGTAGTTCTTCTTATTCATCTGTTACTAACAGTTGTGGTAATCTTTTATCCCTCACCTTCCTCTTCCTATTTTGCTCCCCTTATCACTTCAGTCGTAACATTGTTTAATAGACAAAACTAATGCCATCAGTTCCTTCTCACATATAGACAAATGTAGATATTTTTGGAGTCAAGGTCTTGCTAACATAAGCCAAGGGATGACATTCTTGCATCAATACCACACCAATACCCTCTCTGGAGGCCTCTTCTTCAATTACTATGGTTTTGTTAAAAGTCTATAAGAGCTAAGACAGGAGTGTTGATCAATGCCATTTTGAGATTATGAATGCAACTTCTGCTTCTTCTGACCATTTAAAAGAATTCTTCTTTAGTAACAAAGTTAAAGGCTTACTAATGCAACCATAATTCTTGACAAATTGACGATAATACCTAGCGAAACCAAGGAAACTTTTCAATTGCTTAAAAAATTTGGGAGTTGGCCATCATTCACCGCCTGAATCTTTTTAGGATCCGTTGCTACTCAGTCGACACTAATAACATGGCCTAGGTATTCCACTTCTTCTACTCGAAAGACACACTTAGAGAATTTCACAAAAAGATGTTGACATTATAGTACCCGAAACACTTCAGCCAAGTGAAGAAGATGCTGCTCCCTTGTGTGACTATATATAAGTATATGATCATAAAACACTAGGATTGATTCACTCAAATAGTCCTTAAAAATGGATTTCATTAAACTTTTAAAAGTATTTAATGCGTTTACTAACCCAAAAGGCATGGCTAAGAACTCATAATGGCCTTGGTGAGTTCTAAATGTTGTCTTTCCTATATCCTCTTCATGCATCCATATTTGGTGATAACCAGCCCGGATATCACGTTTAGGCAAATACCTTGCACCATAAAACTCGTGCAAAAGTTCATCAATGAGTGCAATAGAAAATTGATCCTTGATTGTGTTCTTATTTAATGCCCAGTAGTTCGCATAGAACCTCTATGAGTCATCCTTCTTTTTCACCAAAATGATTGGTGAAGCAAATTCACTAACACTCTTTCTTATAATTTCTTACTGCATCATCTCTTCCACTAATTCTTGTATTGCTTGTTTCTAAACCCTGCATATTTGTAAGTATTTTATTAAAAACTTCCACTCCAGTTTTTGGTCTAATTTGATGGTCATGTAATCTGGAAGGAGGAAGCCCTTTTATAGTTCTCCAATAATTCTTGTGACTCCCTTTGTTGTTCATCAAGTATGCAAGTTCCAACATTCACTTCCATAGCTTGTAATCTAATGGAAAGAATATTAGATGTCTCCAATTGATCTTGTTCTTCAATTAAGACAAATTGATATACTGCCTCACTATTCTTCCATGATTTCTCCAACTGTTTCTCTTTCATCTTGACTACTTCCTCTTAATTCCCATTACGAATCTCTAGTCTTCTTCCTTGCCATTCAAATTTCATCATACCGTCCTTGTAGTTGCAAACAATGTCATCCAAAGTAGAAAGTCATTGTACATCCAACACTATGTCACTTACCCCAATGCCTATTACCAATGCATCCGTTCAAAATTGATGATCATTCATTGTCCATTCTAACCCTTTACATTTCTGATGACAATGAATCTGTGAACCTCCACCAACTAGAATTGACTCTGGTTCAATATTCTCCCCCCTTGATTTCTTTCTTACTAATTTCTTGTCAATGAAATTATGTGTGCTTCCTCCATCCACCAATATGTGAATGATTTTACGTTTATAATTTCCGAAAACCTTCCTATGTTGAAATTGATTTGAAATGGCATCTGCCATTGCTTGTAAAGAAATAGCAGGTTGTCCCATCTTCGATCTACTGTAGTCCTTTTTGTCCTCTTCTCCTTTTGTGACAAACAAGAACATCATTCTCTTCTTACATTTATGACTAGGACTATATTTTTCATCACAGAAAAAACAAAGTCCCTTAGCTCTTTTCTCAGCTAACTACCAACTAGTGGTCTTTGCTATCTTTTATTCCCTAATTCTCCCAGTAGCTCCTGTTGTTGGCTTTGGCAATATACCCCTTTGAGTCTTCTGATTCATCGAATATTCTTTCCAACTGCCTCAATCATTTCCATAGCAGCTACGAGCTATCACTTGATGCTTTCTTGCTAAATCATAAGCTTGCTGTAATGTACTAGGGGCCCAGATGTTCACCGGATCTTTAATCTCTAGTTTCAGGCCTTTTAGGAATAGGCTGAGAAGATAGTGTTCTGGCATCATTAATTTGTGAGAAATAAGGTTGAACCTCGCTCAGTATTCCTTCACCGATCTTTCTTGCCTCAGTTCCTTCAACTTCCCTACTGGATCCTCAAAGATTGTTTGACCAAATATCTGTTCTAGAGCAAAAATATACTCCCCTCAACTAGGTTCTTGCACTGTAATCCTATTCCTCTTATACAGTTGGTGCCAAGCCAATGCCTCACCTCTAGACACTAGAAATTCTATCTTGGATGATCATGATTGAAACATGATGCGAGTTGTTATTGTGCTACCCTCCTATGCCAAATTCTCGGGCTTTTCTATCACATTTTTTATCAGACTAGAGTCCCACGCACATTTGCTGAAGCAGTTGAGTCATCAATTCTTTCAATTCGTGCATTCCCCACTCATATTTCAGCTACAATTCTTGCATTTGATTCTCATATTTTCTTCAACTTTCCTCCGATCTCGAGAACGCATTCCTTTTGCCATAGATCCAAGGAACGAAGGCTCTAATACCAAATTGTTGCAATTGTAATGGTGACCGTAATAGCAGTATTCATAATGAGAATTGAAGAGTAAAGAAGAACCAGATTCAGTGGAGAGAGAAAACATTATTATTTGTTGACAATTAATCGTTTACAACCGTTGGCCCTTTTAACAACATATAGTAGGCTTTACACCCTAACCAGTAACCATATTGCATCTGTCAACAATTCATTCCCTTACTAACTTCTATGACATTGTTCTTCTTATTCATCTGTTACTAAAATGTCGTCGTATCTTCTGTCACCTTCCTCTTCCTATATTGCTTCTCTTACTACTTTAGTTGTAACATTGTATGCTCCAAATTTGTTGCACAAGAAAGTTTCTGTCTTTTGTTTTCTTTTTCATTTGCATTAATCAATATTTTACTAATTGGTTGCATTGATTATTAGTTTGATTTACTAATACACTCTATGCGAATTAAATTTTGAGTTTAGTTGAAGAAGGCAGCTGTTGAAATTGTTCGGGACTTAACAGGGTCTGAAGACGGAGTCCTGTCACTTTCCAAGTATGCCAATACAGTGCTTCCATCATTAGGTCGTCTTTTAGGCGAGAAAAAGGTGCTGTATCATACTAGTCTCTGCTAGGCTAATAAAAGCTCGTAACAGTTATCAAAGTTTAATTGGAGTCCTGAATTTACTAATGTTCCTACTCTTGATCTTTCATTAATGAAGAGTTTGCAAAAATTTAGTTCGTTCTGTTTATTAATCTTTTGACTATATCATAGTTTGAACAAATTAATTCAAATTCTCAGGAGGTCTCCGAGCCTGCTGCAGAAGCTCTTGTAAATTTGTCTCCAAATTCTAGTTTAGTAGCAGAGATGGTAAAGATGGGAATGATTAAAATTGTGATGGATGTGTTGTATAAGCCAGATTCCAACATTAGTCATTTGTTGGTGATGCTCCTAGTTAATCTCACTCAACTGGATGGCGGTATATCATCTTTACTACAGGTGCTTTCCCCTATATTATTCTAATGTCACATACACTATGGCATTTATAGAGTATTACATCTCGATGATGGCATTAGCCTTTGTCAAATTCTTTTGCATTCTCTTCTTGTATGCATTAGAGCTCAATAAATTTATCATTCTTTCTTCCGGTCTCCTGAATGATAAAGTGATAATACATTTTAACACTGATAATTGGTTTTAACTTCATCTATTTTCTTAGGTCGAGGATGAGAAGGTGCAAGGCCTTTTTGTTATGAAGCTTGTGAGATCTTTTTGTAGATCCTCAAGTGATGGCAAAGGTGTGTTTTCGTTCATTTTACTTTAATTTGTTTATATCTACAGGCTGTGCAGACAGTTTTGCATATTCTCGTCTGCCAAATTGATTTTGTAAGTACTCAAATAAAGGCAATTATGAATTCAAAATTATTGGTTTTAGGAATGATAGACCATCAAATCGCTGTGTTATGGGCTTGATGACCTCTCTAGTTCGCTCTATGTAGTTCATCAGATATTTTTAGAAGGGTTCAGCCTTTGGAACTCACTCTGGCTCTACAGTTAGCATCCCCGTTTGCATAAAATTTGGAAAGCGATACCTTTTCTAGGCTACCTTATTTTGAGGATTCTCACTTGTTTTGTCCTTTAAGAAAGCATTGAGTTTTGTCTCTTTATCCTTCCAATCTACGGGTTTACATCTTTTGTGATGTGAATTGGGTCTTTATGCTCCACGATGTTTGTCTCACCTCAACATTATGTATCTGCCAGAGGATGCATTTGACCATGTTGGTTCCATTCTTGTGAACATCTCTCAGAAGGAAGCTGGAAGGAGATTGTTATTGGACCCTAAGCAAGGTTTGCTAAAGCAGATTCTTAGACAGTTCGACTCTAGTAGTCACTTGCGGAAGAAAGGGGTATGCTAATATATGAGCTCAGATTATTGTAGTTTCACAATCATAGACTTGATTTGCATGTGAGTTTGCTTGTGGCTCAAATTTACAAGTTGTGCCTCTAATTACTATAACTTCAATAGTCTATTTTCCTCTGCACTCTTCTTTGAATCTTCTGCAAAGTAACGGGTACATTTGTTTGATTATTACATCTTTCGGCTTTCTCAGTGTCTCATACACACATAAGCACTGTAACTTTCGTTTCCAGAGGCTGAGATTATCCTTTACTTACAGGTCTCTGGAACAATTCGTAATTGCTGTTTTGATGCTGAGCACCAACTACCAGAATTACTTTCAATATCCGAGTTTCTTTGGCCAGCTCTACTTCTGCCTGTTGCTGGTAACAAGGTATCTGTGTTACCTGCCTCTTGATTCTTGTTAGTATTTATTTCTTATTTCTCAAAAATGATGCATGCATATGATTGTCACATTTTTAACGTGTTTAGAAAGCTTCATCAGATCGCGATTATTAATAATGGAATATGCAGAGGACTAAAAAAAGGTGAAAAATAATCCTACAAAGGAAAAAAAATGCTGGAAAAGGCATGCAATGAACTAATGCAGATTTCTGCGATTCCTAAGCTGTATGATTCAATTAAGTACATGAAAATGACTTTTCAATCCCATAGTGAATATTGGAAGGGACTAAAAAAAAACAGATTCCTGCAGTTCACTTGAGGACTAAAATATTACGACTGTTATTTCAATAAGGATTCCTTTTCCTGTGAAATTTCATCAAATCAAACAAAAGTGATGGACAATTGATCCTTCAATCCGCCTAACATCTGGTAGAACACTTGAAGGTCTACAATTGCATTTCTACTCTTTCGGATTTCATTACTTCCAATCATTTTACCGTTCCAAACAATTCCAAAATTCATCACAAGTTTGGATGTTAGCTACATGCCCATAATTGTGAATATCAATGGCAATAGTTTGAGACTAGTTTCTGTTTCTTTTTTTTTTTATTTTGATTCTTTTGCAACGGAGTTGTGAGGATGGGATTACAGATGAGTGAGAGTTTAATTGGTAAAAAACAAGATTTTAATGAACTCTTGCAATTCAGATATATAATAAAGATGACACATCGAAGATGCCTCCTGAGCTTAGCAGTGCACTCTCCATTGATCGTGAAGCATGGAATGATCCAGAAATTCGTGTTCAAGCACTGGACGCCATATACATGATTATATTACAGGTAAAATAAATGGCAAGTATTCTTCCTCTTAGCTAGTTGGATTGTTTAAAAGTGTATGCAAATTGGTTCCATCATGATTTGAAAGAGGATTCAAAAAATGAGAGTGTATTCTTCGCAACTTTACACTGATATGTACAGTAATGTTGATTTACTTAAATTTGTGAAGGCGTTGTAATGATTAATAACCATGACACCATATTATTAATAATATTATTATTATTGCAGGAGGCAGGTCGAAGAGCCTTCTGGTCTATCAACGGTCCTCGCATACTACAAGTGGGATATGAAGATGAAGCAGATCCTAAAGCAATGGAAGCCTATGAACGAGTTGGCGCCTTGGTATTGAATACATCTTTTGTTTTGGTTTCGGATTCACCTTGTTGGCATCTATGCATGCAAATACTAACGATTTCCTTCTTTTTACAGCTTGTTCATGACAGTATGATACAGGAAACTTGAGATTGTGGATGGACCTAGCTATAGATTGACCTCCAGGAACTTGGGAGATTGTTTTTCGTTGGAACATTACGACATTAGTGATGCTTTGTTCTTGGAAAAGGCAGGCTTTGTCTGTCATCTGTTTTGTTACATGTATAATCTAAGAAACAAATAAGTATCTTATTATCATTTACACTTTGGTGAAACTGAAAGGTGAAAGGGGATATGTATTTATATATATGTAGAGAAAAGGGATAGTATATATAAATCCAAACATATGTGTATATAAAATTCATTTTAGTTCAATGAATTAAAATCCAAACTAACAAAATTGGCAAGTAACTTTGGCGCCCATCGCTTCCCGGGAAAACGCGAGTCAACTCCAAACAACGTTCAAAAGAGCCTGGTTCCCGCCAAAGCCAGTGAGTTATGTATGTTATGTTCCATCCTCTTTTCCATTTTTCCATTAAGCACGCAAACAACTCCGCACCCAAATGGACATCTCTGAGATCGCCAAGAAACTTGGTCTGTCCCACTCTAAGCAACTTGTCAGAAAAGCTGCCGAGCTACGCCGTCTCTGCGACGTTCAGTTCGACTCCTCCATCATTGGCATTGTACTAAGCATTTCTGAGTCCAATCAAAACGGTTTTTTCCTTGTTTTGCGATTGATGTATAATGGCGTTTGTTCTCTGTGTCTATAGGGAGAGGTGTGCAAGGCCGTGATTTGCTTGGAGATCGCCGCCATGAGGTACCCATTTCTCTGTTTTGATTGGGAAATTTTGGTTGATTTGGGTAACAATTAAATATATGTTTTCATGGTTTGTAGGTTTCAAGTGATTTTCGATAGAAAAACTGCAATAAAGTTGAGTGGACTGTCCGAGAAGGCATATAATAGATCATTCAATTCCCTACATAATGGTCTTGGTCTCAAGTGGGTATTCGGTTTCTGTTATGTTATGAGTTGTATGGTTGAAATGTACTGTGGATTGAGTCATCTTGTTTTGCAGGGCTAAATTGGATGTTAGAGAACTTGCAATTCAGTTCGGCTGTGTTAGGCTTATTCCTTTTGTGCAAAAGGGTTTGTCATTGTAAGATCTCTTTCCATTTGTATAATGGTTCATGTCAATAAAATGATCACCTTGTGATACTCATTATGCGTTCGTAAAAATGCCTATAAGTGATTTACCTGAAGTGGAATATGTATGTGGGACGCTCTATGTTAATCAGCGGATTTCTTTAAAGTTTACCTCATTAATTAAGTGATACCGATTTTTCAGGTACGAGAAACGGTTTCTTGCAGATTTGCCAGCTTCTAGGCGAGCAAGTGCTGACTTCAACCGCCCTGTGTTCACTGCTGTTGCATTCTACTTGTGTGCTAAGAGGCACAAGGTAAATAAACTAGGCAATTTTCTATTGACTTACATTGGTTGACAAACCGTATTGTGTTTGTCTTGGCTCATTTGTGCGTTTTTATTATCATCCTTGCTTGACAGCTCAAGGTAGACAAACTTAAGTTGATCGAGGTTTGTGGCACTTCTGAATCTGAATTTGCAAGTGTAAGCAATATTCTTTACTTCATGGAGAACTGATTTGTGTATTTTAGTTGTGGTTATTTGGGATTTTCCAAATCATTATAGCTAAATCAGAGTATACATGCAGGTCTCTACTTCCATGAAGGATCTCTGCCATGATGTCTTTGGGATCTCAAATGTCAAGAAGGATCCAAGGGAGGTGAAGGGAAACCGGGGTAAGAGTTGATAAGTTGTGAATGTGTACACATGTCACATGTACCTCAAATATACTAGCAATTCAATTCTCATATTTCCTCCAAAATTTCTTATTTTTTAATCATCTCCTTGCAGACTTGTTAGATGCGTTACCTGGGAAAAGAAACGCCGAGGACGGTGGTTATTCATCTGATGATGCAGCCGAGGTACTATACTAGCAAAGTTAACACTAAACACAGCTGCTAATATTGATTCCTGAAACTAGCTTTACTATGGTTGACAATGTGCTTAGACCAAGCTCATCCTGAAATATATGAACTTGCTTGTCAATACATCTTGATGCATTTGGAAGAATTTTATACCAGACATGTTTATTGATAATCACAATTCTGCAGCTTTCAAGTTACAAAAAGCGCAAAAGATCGGAGAAGGTTGAGTATGAGGAGTGGAAATCCACAATTATGTCATCCAATAAAAGCAGCGAGGCAAAAGGTTTGTGAAATAAAGGGCAACCTATATATATAAATATATATACACATGCATTCAAAAACACGCACGTACGCATACATATGATTTTTTGCCATTGTGTGCTATTTCCTCAGGTACTTGCAAGAGAAGCAAGCAAACTCAACTTGATTTTATGAAAGTCGCATAACATGAGAGATTGGAGGCTTCGTACATACTTTGCCATTGCCATTATGAAGTTAATTTTTTAATGAACATAGAAAAACATTTCTTTTGAGACTGTTTAGCCAAAATTGCATGGCACTGGCACGTGGGTGGGTGGGTCTTTGCAACAGATGTGCAGTGGTGTGTTTTTTTCCCCACAATTGTTAGAAGCAGAAAGAACATCAACAACATATTGGAGGTGATATATTACCTGATTTTCTATCAGATTAATCATAAAAAATCAAAGTCCTGCAGACACTTCTACATTTAGGTAGAGGCCAATCGTATCTGTATCCTTCAATTTTTCACTTCATCCAAACAAATGAAAAGCGGTAATATGGCACAATCTGCAACGTTCTCGCAGAACCAAGAGTCACCCAGTCAAAGTCGTCGTTTGACCCCAAACATTCAATTCAAAGTTGGATTTCGTTTTTGACCGGCTCAGAAACAGCGGCCGAAAGCTATGGGCGTGGTTCCGATTAGATGAATTTTAATTATTTATTATAATATAATAACAAAACAACATAATCCTAAATTCCTGGGCTTTTCGTTCATTATAAGACAATATTTATTTTTAATTTTTTACTTAAAAATTAAATAAATTAGAACCGAAACCAATCAGTGATCATAGCTTCCTAACATTGCCGTCAATATTTGTCTTCTACGATAGTCAGATACGTGGCCGCTTCGTATGTCTTAAAGGGGGCACAAGGGATCACTGTTTCTATATTATTCCCATTAATCTATTTCTTTCCTACAGCTTTTATCGATTTCCATCTCTTTTTCCATCTTTGTGATTCATAACAGCTCATGGAATCACTTCTTGTCACATGCCCTAATCTTTATTGTATCGATGCTATGTAATTTTCGTAGTTTTAGTTTTTGCCAATCAAACCCAATTCACCATAATTTCCACAAATACAAAGAAATACCAAAATCAGTCGTATATTCCTTACAATTTTTCAAGCTCTAATCTTTTTGGTTTCACTGCGTGGTTGTGTTTTGTTGTTTTTTCTGAAGTTGATCTTTTCATGCCTGTGATGTTTTCGAACATGGGTTTTGAAATCTCCGACGAGATTTTGGGTACTTTTGTGCCAATTATGGTTTACTGGTTGTACTCTGGCTTGTATATTTTTCTCGGATGTTTCTTCGACAAGTATAGGTTGCACACGAAACAAGACGAGGATGAGAAGAATTTAGTGACCAAAAAAACCGTGATTATGGGTGTTCTCCTCCAACAATTTGTTCAAGTTCTTGTTGCTACCCTCCTGTTCATGGTATGCACTTCTTTTTTTTAATTTCTTTTTGGTGGATGTTGTGATTTTGGGAATCGATTACCAGTTAATAGTTATGAATTCATCAAATTGTCTATTCATATTAAAAAAAGAAAATTTGGTGGGAAGTTTTATCGTCTGCTAGGGTTTTCTGATTGTATCTATTTGTAATTCTGTAATTCTATTTGCTCCGTCTTTTGATGCTTCGTTTTGATTTTTCTTTTTCTTTACTCCGATGGAATAGGGTGTTTGTTGGCGTCTTAGTTATTTGTTAATTTTCCACTGAAATCTACTCATGAAATTAGGAAATATTGATGAATTAGAAAAATCAATATTTGTTTACAGATTGGTGTACATTTTTGAGCGATTTGCAATGATTTTGCCTTCTATGATTTCTTTAGCATGATTTTATTATTGCATTAATTGGCTTCACGTGCACTGTTAGACTCCTGAAAACAGAGTTATTCAAACTCTTGAAAACTAAATTCGTTTATGTAGTCTTGAAAACTAAATTCATGGAAGGAATAGAGTTTATGTACTCTTGTTGTGGTAGATGGAGAACACAGTTTGCATAAAATAAAGAAGCAGGATCAAAATGTGTGTATGAAGAAAAGCAACTGACTAGGCATGGATGAAACAGGATAGAATGGGAGAAACCATTTACAGGGAATAATAATTTGTTATCTATCTACTAATCATTGATATTGTTTCTGTGGTTTATATGTTGTGTTGGAATTCTTCTCATGTATAAGCACTTGAGTATTGTTTTAAGGTTTAATATATGTTGAGTTTTAAGACTACTTCTCACAGGTTACTTACATATTACATGATACCTATTACTCACTGCTTTTCATTACATTGTTATGTTTTTGTCTCCTGCAGGTAACAGCAAATGAGAATGAGGATGGGGCAAGTCAATCGCACTCGCCAATTGTTCTTATTAGACAATTTATAGCAGCAATGCTGATTTTGGATACTTGGCAATACTTCATGCACAGATACATGCATGAAAACAAGTTTCTATACAAACATATCCATTCTCAACATCATCGTCTTGTTGTACCTTATGCATTTGGAGCTCTATACAATCATCCACTGGAGGGACTCCTACTTGATACAATTGGTGGGGCTTTATCTTTTCTCCTCTCTGGCATGTCTCCTAGGACGTCAATTTTCTTTTTCTCCTTTGCTACCATTAAAACAGTAGATGATCATTGTGGTCTATGGATTCCTGGAAACCTCTTCCATGTGTTCTTCAAAAACAATACAGCTTATCATGATGTTCACCATCAACTTTATGGTACTAAATACAACTTCTCACAACCATTCTTTGTGACGTGGGATAGAATACTTGGAACCTATATGCCTTATTCACTTGAGAAGAAACCAGATGGTGGGTTTGAAGCACGACCTTCAAAAGAATGCAAGGAAGAATGAATGACACTAGGAAATTAGTTACAAAATCTGTAATCATTTTGTCTCATACTTATCTGTAAATTCATATGTGTTGTTGTGTCTTGTTAGACAATGAGAGAGAGAGTAATCAATTATCCTTTGTAAGTTTTGATTTGTTTTCTTCTTTTGATGTTTAGATCCTCAAATGGATAGTTAACACTTGGTGTAGCTCTTATATAGCAGTTATGAAGAACTTTACGTTTTTGTTAGGTGAGTATTAAATCAATGGATTGAAGGCCATGAAATCGTGAGAGTTAAATTGCAGTCTTCAATTTTGTTGAATTTTGACAACTTGGGACTATATTTAGCCCCTGTTTAGTTCAACTTTTGAAAGTTCTAAAAGTATTTTTTTATACCGCAAAAGTTATTTTAAGATGCATCCTTCGCAAAGAACATCTTACAGGATCACTAGTTATTGTTAAAATTTTGTGTTGAAATTATCCACTGATTTAATTAAAAATAAAAATGCGAAGGTATGTATCTTGCCCTCTATTTACACTTGATTTGGTTTTGTCATGATATATTTATATTTTTGTTATAAAATTCGTCACTAGTAGTAGCAATTAATAGCTTATACGAGCTTTGTAAAATGTAATGCGGCAAACCTTTTCGGGCAACGTGGACCTGATGCTCTTGTCCTTTGGGTGACAATGCTTGAGGTCCTGTCCTCTCGCTAATCAATCCAAGATGAGTACATTCTTCATTATTGTTTCAGCCTCCCGTTTCTGTATTTTCATAAGAGCATACCATCCCATGTAAAACATTTAAGAATCGATTAATTTTGGTTTACCTGTATTTATGATTGCTTTTGTTTTTATAAGATGTTGATTTATTCTCTTTCTATATTCTTTTCTTTAATGTGATTCTTTAATGGTTTAGAATAATTGAGATTTCAATCCATAAATTTTTATTTCTAAAATTTATATATTCAATCAACAAACTTCATCTTACTCCACAAACCATCATAATGGTTTATTGTTGAAAGAAAAAGAGAAAGGATATTTGACTCATTTGAGATCCATTTTATAATATCTAATAACTATTATCTAGGAAGCTATTTACGAGGTTCAAAAAATTTATAAGGTATATGAAACATTAAGGTATTTGACCCATTTGAGATCCATTCTATAATATCTAATATCCATTATCTAAGAAGCTATTTACGAGGCTCAAAAAATTTATAAGGTACATGAAACATTAAATAATCTAACATCCGAAACTGCACGAAAACAAAAGAAATCAAGAAAAAGAAAGAAACAAAGGGAATAAGGAGATACTGGAACTGGATTGCGGATGGCGAACCCACAACTTTTAATACCGAGTCTTCATGTATTGGAAAAGCAATTTGCCAACTTTCAGGTAAGAAAGCAAAAGCTGAGTTCAGTGTCAATCACAGCAGGGAGCATCAAATTTGCAAACTAAATTGCTAGAGACGAAAACATAATCTCAGTTATGAGTTACGTTCCACTTTGCTTTTAGACTTTCAGGTGTTATTAACCCTACTCACAACATCATCTATATTTTCACCTCAAAATTACGTGGGGACTGCATAACTTAAACTTGGACCACAGAAGTCCAACTGGTATTTGGTGTTAGGAACCAGCATACCTCTACCCCTTCGGAAATAGAAACCCAAAGCACATGGACCTTTCTGCCATCATATTCTGTTCATAGCTTCCATCATCCGTTTGTAACTTGAAGGTCATCTCTCCACGTAGCACAATTCATTCCTTGTAACTGATTTGAAGGTATTAAATGCTTGCCATTTTCTTGTGGTCCATAACAGAAATTATTCTTACACTCAGCTTGCAGATTGATTGCTAACTCAATTTAATGGTTAATAGCATTGATGACGCTCGTGGCTTGAATCCGCTTGTGGTCCCTAGCAACTAGTTTTTTCCAGCTATAATATCTACCTCATTTTATTCCTTTTGGGGGTGATTCGTTGATGACCCATCTATCTTTTGTTCTTTAGTAGTTAGAGTTCTCATCAAGCACCTATCAACCAATAGAGCGATATTAATCATATTATCTTCTCATGGTTTGAACAATCGGAAGTACAATTGTCAGTGTTAGGAATTTATACCTTCTAAACCCACACCTAAGGATATTTAATAGGTAAAAATATCAAAAAATAATAACACAAGAGAATTTACATGGAAATTCCCAAACCGGAGAAAAACGACGGGTACCGAGAAGAAAATCCACTATGTGAAAAATTCTTACAATCATACAATTTTTCCTCTCAATCAATCCCCTAATACATCAACACACCCACAAAGAAATATCCAAGACAAACTCTCCAACTCTCACCTCAAAGGAGGAATTTAAC
>JANZLC010000003.1:12860020-12870959 GCA_026413385.1 Erythroxylum gracilipes
ACAACAACTTCAATTCAACCATTCCCAGTTGGTTGTCCAACATAAGTAACAGTATTGAATATCTAGATCTACATTACAATGCTTTACGAGGATTCATACCAACTGATATTGGTAGGTTCAAGTTGCTCCAAATCCTCGACTTATCTTTCAATGAGCTGGAGGGTGGAATACCAGACACGTTGAGGGACCTATGCAATTTGGAGGAGCTTGACCTGCAAGTGAACAATTTGAATGGAGAGATTTCGGGATCTTTTGGCAATCGATCTGGTTGTATCAAGCATAGTTTGAAGGTTTTAAGACTTTGCTTCAATGTTCTTACGGGTGGAATTCCATACGAGTTGGGAGAGTTCAAGAATTTGGAGTACCTTCTTCTCTCTTCGAACTCCTTTCATGGTCCAATCCCACAATCAATAGGATTAATGTCAAGTTTGAGAGGATTGTTTCTCCGTAACAATAACTTGAATGGCAGTATACCAAAAAGTGTGGGACAGCTTTATAATCTTAAACAATTGCATGTTCAAAACAATTCTTTGAGTGGGTTGATCTCAGAGCTACACTTTTCAAACTTCACCAACTTAATTGAATTAAAATTGGGATTGAACTCGTTAATTTGCCATGCTGATCCCAAGTGGATACCTCCTTTTCAGCTTTCAGTGTTAGACTTGACATCCTGCAATGTAGGGCCTCAGTTTCCACAGTGGCTCAAATCACAAAGAACCATCTTCAGCTTGGCAATGGCTAATGCGAGCATCTCAGGCAGTTTCCCCTATTGGTTTGAAGAACTATCTCGTACCATTGGACTTTTGGATTTATCTTACAATCAAATTAGAGGAAGTCTTCCAAGCATGAAAACTCTTGTTTATACATTTCCCTATAGGCTCATCAGTCTGAAGTCTAATAAGCTCGAGGGTCCTTTAATTCCCTTTCCTTCGGATACCAGTGTTCTGGATCTTTCTGACAACTTGCTTGGTGGTCATATTCCTCCATCAATTGGCAATCTAATGCCACAATTGGCATCTTTGTCTGTCTCAAGTAATATGCTGAACGGTGAAATGCCACCATCTCTGTGCCAGATGAGGTATTTATATGTTCTTGATCTATCAAAGAATCTACTCTCTGGAAGACTTCTGGAATGTTGGAGCAACTTTCAAAATTTGGATGTGCTGGATTTGGGAAATAATAATCTAAGCGGTGACATTCCATTTTCCTTGGGTTCTCTGAAAAAACTAAAATCCTTGCACATTCAAAGCAATACCCTACAAGGCAATATACCTATATCATTGAGCACGCTCCATGGCTTGACCCTTCTCCATGTTGGTGATAATCTTTTCACTGGTTTTATTCCAAAATGGATAGGTGAGAACCTAACTGTTTTAGGAGTGCTGGACATCCATTCCAATATGTTTGAGGGTGAAATTCCACACCAGCTTTGCAATCTTAAGTATCTCAGGGTACTGAATCTAGCAAGCAATGATTTGATTGGTAAACTTCCTGCTTGCCTTGGTAACTTGACTTCAATGCAAGTGAGAAACAACAAAGCAGTTGATGATTTCTGGGAGAAATTTAATACCATCGATTACGATCAACTCCCGATATTAGGTCCCTACATTTATAAAGATAAACTCCCAGCTACTATAAAAGGGGCAGAGCGTGAATACACAAGTACGCTTCGATTTCTGTTTTCCATGGACCTTTCAGAAAATGGGTTTACTGGACGAATTCCAAAGGAGTTGATGAGTCTTTCGAAGTTGCAAAATTTAAACTTATCAGGAAACAAATTTGAGGGAGAAATCGCATCAAATATTGGCAACTTGAAATGGTTGGAGTCCCTAGACCTATCCAGAAACAAGCTCTCAGGTGCAATTCCGCCAAGCATTGCCCAGCTGAACTATTTGGATCATTTGAATTTGTCGTTCAATAATTTGTCTGGCCGTATACCAACTGGCAATCAGATACAAACGCTGAACGACAAATCCATCTATCTTGGTAATATTTACCTTTGTGGGTCTCCACTAAGAAGCTGTGAAGAGCTGTCTGAACCTCAAGGTGATACCAAGTCAAGGCTGAAAGACGTGTCTATCTGGTTTTTCTGTGGTTTGGCTAACGGGTTTACGGTTGCATTTGTTGCAGTTAGTGTGCTTTTACACTTCAATCAATCATGGATGCTTCGGGTGATGATTACAATTAAAAAGAGACGAAGACGATTGTAGAGCAGTTTGTACGATACAACAGGAATCAGCATGCTTGATAACGTCAACACTCTCTGTTGGTCTCTTTCATACCGCGTTTACCCTGTTGTTGTGCCAGAATTGACGTAATTTTCATTCAAGTAAAATATTTTTCATTTTATTGGTTGTCCTCACACACACACTTATATACAATTAAAAAATAAGTTTTGCTGCACAAATGTTATTATATGATAAATAATATTAATTTTGTAAATTATTTTATTAAAATAAATGATAAACACATGTAGAAAATTATATTAAAATTAATTTACATGAGTAGTCAATTTTATATTACTAATAATATAACAAATTAGACATTTATTAAAATTATCAAACGTTTTAAAAACCAGACCGAATTGTCCAGTTTAATCAAAAATAGTATGAACTGAATGGTAATTCGTTTCAGTTTAGTATAATAGCCTGTTTGTATAAAACCGAGTAATTTATCAGTGAACCGATTCTTCAACCATCTCGGTTTTACTCTTTACCATCTTCCTTGGTCAATTCTCGTCGGTTCCTTTTATGAAAATTACCGGTCCTTCGTAACCCACAAACCAACTTTACTACCATCACTTATTTAGGCATGACAATTGGGCCTGAGATTTTTAGGGCTCACCGGGCCAGGGCTGTCCTGGCTTGACAAGCCCGACCAAGAGCGATAAAAAATTGGGGTAGCCTAGCCGATTGTCATCTCTACACTTAGCATAAGCAAACCAACTTTACTACTGGACTTTTGATAGGGGAAATAGAAGAGAGAGCAACTAACCATGCCACAGAGAGAGTAATGTTGGAAAAATCGGGTAATATTTCCCTCTAAAATAAACAACTAGTGAAGTGAACCGATTCAGTAATACTCAGGAAAGACCGCCGAACAGCCTCCTAAGACAGTATTACCATTCCACGTAAAATTCCAGGAAAGGGCAGAGGGGTCACAAACGGTCCCACTTAAAACCCGGCCTCCTAAACAGAAATTACGTGCACGGTGTATTTATCATAACCTGAGGCAAGTTTTCTGATGCAGAGGATCTACTCTTGTGGCAACTGCAGAGCATACTAACTCCAAGCTTCAACACACCCAAAGAAAGTTTTCTGATGTAGCAGATTTACTACTGTGGCAATTACAGAGCATACTCACTTCTCCAAGGCTCTGATACCAATTGTTAAGAAATTAGACTATTTTCACACAACTAGAATGTCAGTAGAACAATACAAAATTTGATAACGAAATTCGGCCAAATTGTACCTACGTCTCTGGAGCTACTGCACACCTTTTTTATTAGGGAGAAAAAAACAACACTTACAAGTGTTTACACTCAACACTTAACTCACTGGTGTTTACACACACTCTCAAACCCTTACCCCAATACACATCAAAATTACTCACAAAAAATTTTCTACTCTTAATATTTCTCTTACTCACCAAAGGAGGAGAAAACTAAAAGTTAATATTTTGTTTTTTTTTATGGATATAAATGGAAGGAAGAGGAGGTTTATTTATACTTGTTAAGCCTCCCCCTCCCTCACCCACTTTCAATATAGGGAAAAAAAACTAATAAAGGAACCTAAACAGTTTATTGTATGTAGATGGTAGCCAATACAAGAGACTTTCTCAAGTTAAATACTAATAATTAAGAGAATGGTGTCAAGTTTACACCAGGTTCTAAGTATAAAAATAATTGCAACTTTTGGTTGAATGCCTCAATAGATGCTTGATTTAATGTTGATCATGTTGGTTGAATGCCTCGGTAGATGCTTGACTTAATGTTGATCATGTATATAAACTTACATTTTAAGTAGTTTTTAGAGAACTGCATCATTTTTGCATGAAAACATTACTTTCATTTTTTTCTTGGCGTGGTCTATTTTATGAACTCATTTTTACAAGGCATATCTCAATAGTGAAAATTAAATAAAACTTATTCTTATGTACGTTTTTGATTACTTATGTGTAAAGTGTCAAAATGGGAGAAGGAAATTTAACTTCAAATTGAGGGTGACTTCATTTTTATTTCGCTATTAACTTCCTATGACTTAAAACTCTATTAATCTTGCATTCATAAACTTAGATGATGACTTATGTAAATGAACTCTTTTACCTTTCACAATGAGCTCCAGGGCTGAAATTCATACATTTTTGGCATAATTCAATAAGCACAAGAATAGTTTTAGACTTGGAGCTTCTTATACTAATGTATCAAATTGTAGTAAATATGTAATAATCATTTCTTTGTTGTTGTTGTTCTGGAGGCATAAACATGTTAAGTTATTCATGACAGATGAAGATTAATAAAAATTTCAATTCCATTCGACTCAGTTATTCATCTACATATAAAAGCTGTAGAAGGAAATTAATATGTTAAGAGTTTTTGAATACTGCTCTAATCTAGGGGCTATGTCCATAATGATTGATAGATGAAGATCATTTATTTATTAATGTGTTGCTAATATTATTCTTAAACACATAATTAACAAATCACCTGTTTTATTTTCGCAGGTGCAATTCTGTTTCAACCTGTCTCATCCCTACATTTATTACGGGTGATTTCATTCGGAACATCAAGCCTCTAATTTATTGGAAGAGGAAAGCAAATGCCAGTACGCCAAAGACTGATCTTTGGAATCAACTTCATTTTATCGATGTTGAAGAAGCTATTTTAATGGTGAATGGCTGTTTATCTTTAAGGTCGACTCAGCAACTGGTCGCTAACCCATTTTGACGAACGTTGGAAACAGTACAATTACTGTTACCATATTCGTGAAAATCCCAGATAGCATTGACAAGAGATGAGTTAGGGCTGTGAACCTGCCAGCCATTTCTGACTCCTCCATTAGGCTTTCAATGATTGGAGAGTCCGCACACAAGTTTAGCTTCCACAAGAGTACATTCCTACTAATATTATTGTCGTGGGCATTGGTTGTCCATGTCATGAACGCAAGTCCAAATTCGTTCCTTAATGGGACAAGACACCGATATAATCCTACTCTGTACCGAACAGGAAACATTCACCTTTGTCTAAACTATTAATATTTTTCTGAATAATTCTACCACTACGTAGCTACAAAGCGAACTGTTTCTCCTCACGGAAGGAAGTAAAAGTGAGCCGGATGTGGTCTCAACTTGTGGATTTTGAGCGACCTTGTGGCTGGTTAACAGGAACTTGGTTTAGGTTATTAAAGTGGGGCCACTTCAAGTAGAGAGCTAAGGCAGCTGCTGTGGCCATTGATGCTTTTCCTCTAATAGGCTCAAGTCTCACACCCTCACATTTGGTTAATCTTACATAACCTAGTGAAGTTACATCAGTTCCATTTTCTCATCGTGATTTTACGACCATGAACTCTTCCAGAAGACAATGCCAACAGTATTTTGAGACAGGCTGGCGAGAGATTTGGGTGGAAATCAGAGTTTAGAATCTAGTCCTCAATCAAAGATGAGACAGTATTTGCGATCCCATTAGCAACATTGTAGCAAACAAAGTAGAAAAATAACTAAAAAATGATTGACAGACAACAATACAGCTTTGGTGCTATATCTATAGATCATCATAAGAAAACAAGGGGCAATCCATCAGTTGGCGTGGAAGGAAAATCGACCCATTTTCGTATGCTAAGGGAAGTTACCGTGTGATTAAATATGAGTTGAGATGATGATGGTTGGATAAGAAGAGTGTATAGCCGCTTTGTAACCTCTTCCACAGTCAACATTCATTGTGTGAATGTAGAGTTCCCACCAGCAACCCAATACTGCTTGACAGCAATTAATATTTTCTCAGGCACCAAGGGTCCATCTTCATGGTCGACCATTTTAGTGTCCCATCTCATTCCTCCAACTACCTTTCTCACCTTAGCTAGCACATCCACTTCATCTCTAATTATGACAGCACCCTCTGGTCGCAAAATCCTATCCACCTCCAGAAGTATATCCTCTATGTTACATCTGCATTTAGTAAATAACAGCAGTTAAGTTATACATTATTATGGCATGAGATGAATCTAACCAGAAATTTTAACCATAGCAAGCCACAAATTGGTTCCCCAAGGTCCTTCCGATAATAAGAGATACATTAAACGCTAGAAACTGAAACTGAAACTGACTATGAGTAGTACTAAGTCATGGTGATTTCGTCAGCTGCTCCAAATTTGGCATGATCCTAAAAGCAGATAGAGCCTTTCTGGTCCACATTCAACCATTTTGAAAGGGGTATAAGCGTCTATGCTTTCATATCAGCAAAGCCTTCTGGGAGATGTTTAATGGAAAAATAAGTGTAGAGCAACTGTATTCTAGTTTAAACAGGACGACTTCAATTTTCTAAACCTGCCCCAAATGTTAAGAATGGTAGGCTGGACGTAAACAGTCATTTTTTTTAAGACCTCAAACTATCAATGTAGATCCATTAAATTTACTTATATTAGTTGGTTATTGCACAAAGAAATCAAATAAGAACATTGTCAGATGTTGGTCACTCCATATATGGGAAATTGTTATAATAACAAATTTAGACGAGCAACGTTTTTTCAGATAAAATGAGCAACAGATGTGAAACACTGGAACTGCTTCTACAAGGAGTAGACAATTAATGGTGTCACAACTCTTTTCCAGTAAGAGACTGAGTGGATACTCACTTGTCATTGTATAAACTGAAAAGGCCATTTGCATGAATAAGGTCATATGTCCTCGGATATGTGGAGAAAGCTTCACACCTGAAACACCCAAAATAATCTGTTGATGAACAATCGCATTTCATGATTAAGGTGGTAAACCGAAAAAAATGTTTTAAGTTGAAATTTCAGCAAGAGTGTAACACTGTAAAACATTGCTCAAGCGCTGGAACAGATCAAAAGACAAGAGTGAGGAACAATTAAGTACGTACCAATCGTGATAGATTCCTATTAATCCTCTCTCATATATCACACCTAGTGTGTTTTTCTCAGCTATCGTAGGGACAACATTCATAACCCAAAGTTTTGGAGACTCCAGTGCAGCAGCAAAACCTCCCAACCCAGCATTCATGTCCATAATGTTGCGATACCTCCCGGAGTCAATAAGCTTATTGATTTTCTTATAAGCATGCACATGCTTCCTCCATAATTTGTTGTCCTCCTGGTAAACCTCAGTGGAAACCCCGGGAATAGAACCGCTAGAAACTCTAGGAGGGACAGCATAAAGCCTCTCAGGAAACGTCTTCAATTCCCCACCAGCAACCTCATTTGAACTACTAACATCAGGATACGGTGTGATGCAATCCTCCATTTTCTTGTACCTAGCATACCCCACAAACAATTCAAATCTGAAGCATATGTACACAGATACATTTAAGAAGTTTCATAATGAAAAGTTTATGTTCAAGTATACAGGATAGTAGCATCAGATGGCGCCAAAGTGTGGTCACACTTATCTGCAACCAATTACTTATATGTGCAAATGTAATCCAAAAGCATACCACACATCATCTGTGTCTGAAGACTTGCAGAATGCACGATCCTGGCGATGAGGACAGGAATCAGCATTCATTCTTTTCCGCCAAATTGCTATTTCACCCTTCTCATACTTCTTTTCCCAGCAAAGAAGCTTGGCAACCTCTTCAATGTTTCTTTGTTCCTCCTGAAGTTCCTCTTTGGGACGTTGCCATGCTTTATAGTTAGTCTTCCAATTGATTGGAGGACCAGAAAGCACCCAGTAACCACCAGGTCTAAGAACACAATCAACTTCCTTCATGTATATTCCTCCTGCATATATAAAAACGTGTTGAGTCAGCTCCTTATCACAAATTAGGCAACAAAAGAGAAGAAATGAAGCACGAATTGAGGGCAGGCAGTGCATAACAGAAAACCAATCAATTCCTTGTGTGAAGAAACTCTCACCATTTGCACCCGAAGGGATTAAGCAACGAGAACAGTGAGCCATATCAAAAGCTCTGGAAGGGTATGGCAGCTTTATGGTACCAAGAACCCCAATAACAGCAGGTACACCTCTTTCAAGAGCAAACTGAACCTGTGCTTCGTGAGAATCTCTTGGTGCGAAGGACATTGCAATCACATTTCTACTCCAAAGGTATGCACCCCAACTGGCAACCTGAATTAAAGAACAAATTGGTTTAAAAATAAGCACAAGAAGTCAGCCACCAAGCCCTAGTCAATGGGAGAAGAAAAGATATTGAGACCGGTAACTTACCCCACAACCAGTGTCCAGTGCAGTTCTAACTGTCCCATTAGCCATCGGTATGACTGAAGTTAGCTGATCAATGTACTTATCTGCTCCCTGTGGAAACTGAGTTCCACCACCAGGAAACCTAAATACATTGCCTTCATATTGAACCCAGTTTTGAATAGCCTTCTCAACAGTGAGGCTCTTGTAAGGTGCATTGGCAAAGGGCACATAGTCACGACTCTTAGGCCAAGGGAAAGGAGTCACATAGCCTTTTGGGGCAGGAATTAGGCAATGCAGCTTCTCTTCTTCACGAGGACAATGCCTCTCTCGGTATATCATGTTTTCCCTAGAGAAAGTCATAGCACGCCTTTGATCTTGGCAAGGTGTGTAATCAGTGTAACGAGGTTTACAAGGCTCGATCACTTTGGGTTTTGAATCAGAATCAGCACCCACTTCACCGCCATGATGAGTCTCAAAATCTAAACTCGGCAGTATATTGCAGTCCCCTGTGTTCTTGGTAATTGCCATAGCAAGGTTATCAGCCTTTCCAAATCCACTCCTTTGCCATGCACCCAATATATAGAAGAAACAACATAACCCCACTACAATAAAGATCTGTATGGAACTCCTAGTTCTACCATCAGCTGAATTAATTTTTAACGCCATACTGCCCTGAAATCATTAGCAGAGCAACTTAGTAATAAGTGTAACCTGATACTATATGCAAATCCGAGGCTTACATAATAATACAAGAGAAAAGAAAGAGGCATTCTCAAGATTTACAAGTGAAACATTCATTAGAAAAAGCTCAGTGTACTCTTATATATAACAACAATATATTGAAACTCACGCTTGAACCTTATCCGTTTGAGTACCACTCTGAGTTGGAACTAAAATACAGGAAGCTCAGTGTACTCTTTCCATCTGTTTTATCCAGAGGAAGCAATAACAAGCTCGATAACGTTGCAAAACAAATTCAAAGGTTGAACGTAAACAGCTAACTTAAGCTTGAAATGATCGAAATCAGACCTCAAACACCCATAAAGGACACAAAACACCCTGATCCAATCAAGGACTCAATAACCCACCTCAGTATTGAGAATAGTACCCAGAAAAAAGAAAAGGCAACTTTAATGTTCAATCAAAGCAGGGAAACCTTCCATAAATGCTTTATAAACTAACAAATCTCACGTTTCTCAAAAAAAAAAAAAAAAAAGAAAGGAACACATCTTACAGAAACCAGTTTACTTACCAACTAAAAGAAGAGAAGCACGCAATGGTTCAAAGATCCCACCACCCAATCACAGAAACAGATCTCATAGATGTATCGGGAACATTTAAAGCTTCGATCTTGCAGCCTTTTAAGAAGAACCCAGATAAAACTGAAGGAATGTAGGAGATCTCAATGATCCAATCTAAAATCCCCACCAGCGAAGTGTCAGTAAATCTCTGAAAGCCCTCGCACCAATCACCAATTTACGAACTTCATATCTAAAAGAAAACAACCAAAAGATGGGATCTAATGTCTAAATCTAAAGCGCTACCGCTATAAGTATGTGACTTTTGTGCCTACTAGAACTCATAAACAGCTTGTGGGTAACTCTTTTGGAACAACTTGGTTTGTTAAAGAACGTCTCGTTGCTAAATCATGTAATCTTACGTACATAAATATCCAAGTCTCAACTCATCCTATGGCTTTTGCTCTTTTTCTGATTTGATATTTTGACGCAAAAGAATATTTGATTGTTATGAATTTTCATTCCGCGTCTAATACAATACAATACAATACGGTGAGCGCACATTCCGCTGCAACGGGCCAGTGTTAGTGGGTCCTACAGTTTAAGGGAAGCGAGAAGCTAAAGAACAAGACGAGGATCAAGTGGACAAGAATGATATGATGATATCTGAGTTCTTTATGAACAGGAGAGGACGGTCGTAATGATTTAGATCTGGGATTGGCAAGTGAAAGCAGGGGGTAATAAAGAAATCAGGTGGCTGTCAAGTCAAGAGTTCAATAGTGCATGGTTCGTACCTACGTCTACGACTCACAACAAAGGCTTTCTCGAGTCGGTGTTGTAAAATCTCTATAGCAGTCACTGTCTCGTTAACGGGACATTCATGTCATTGCCAAACCTCAAATTTATGAATACTGTATCTGCTATTAGATTAAGCTCTGGAATAGAATTATATCGGTATCGGTTGGTACCGGGTATTATTTTTTGAATAGAATTATATCGGTATCGGTTGGTACCGGGTATTATTTTTTAAAAAAAAATAAATTATAAAATAATTCCTAAAATTTTTAAAAATTGTAAAATAGTCTATATTAGTATATTTTACAGTTGTACTATACACTTTACTAGTTTATTATTTACATCAACCATATTTTCAAAAATCTTAATAATAAATAATAATGACAATTAATATAAAAAACAATAATTTTAAATATTTTACATATAAATAATAACCACAATTAATATAAACAAAGGCAATCATCATCATGCCATTATAAAATTAAGAATAATACAAAGTATTTAAAATATTACAATAATACAATTTCATCATT
>JANZLC010000003.1:12889779-12912853 GCA_026413385.1 Erythroxylum gracilipes
GGCCACAACTCTGAAAGATAGATGGGATATATTCCCTCAAAAGGATCACACGTCCTGGTAGAGGCAGGTGGTCCCATTTAGCTATTAGGCTTGTCACACGCTTGCTCTACATAGTATCTATAGTATTTTTAGTCTTTGTGGGTTCACAATAGATAATGAAATACCAATCTGACAAATTCAGTGGAATAGAAGCTGAGGGAATGGAATAGAAACCGGATTTTCGGATTCTGAGATTACTAAATCTATTTCTAATGTAAACTAATGTCATAGTAATTCTATAGTTGAATATATTTTTGCGCTTTCACCTTGGAAGTTGGTGCCGGTCCATTTACCATCTAATTATTCAAACCAAAACAGAGATAAACAATTGGTTTCTTGGAAACTTGCTTTGTCGTGATTTGCAGTGGATAGAGCAAGAACTGTCTCATGGGATTAATGGTAATATAGATGGGAAATCTAAACACTAAAATATTTAGTATCCCCATGAACAGCTGATTTGGTGGGTTTTGAGATTCCTCAATTGGGAATAAACTAAATACCATATGGCGTTGTTCATTGAGTAACAAGTAATGAGAAGTTAAGAGTCGTCTCAGCTTAAGAATCCATTTCTTGACTTTATGTTTCTTGGTAGTTGTTATAGTAATTAAGATTTATTTTAAAAGCTTTGCCATTAACTTGTTTCTGTACTTTGAGCCAAAGCTATCCTCGCAAACCACACTCTCTCGCTTTAAAATCACCAGAAAAGGCGGCTGGTCCTTCGGGGGCAGACCCCTTGTCAGGAAGCATGTATTGTGTTCAAACACGAGAGAAATTTACAGTGTCAAACTTGGTCTCTCTTTGAGTTCACTTCTTGTAAGTCCTTGTAGGGTTTGCTTGTGTCTCTAGGGTTTATTACTTTGTTTCACGGTTCTGGAGCTTTAACTTCTGAGACTTGCTTCAGACAAGCTTTAACTGACAACTATCAAAGCCTTTCACCTGGAAACTGTGCTAGGTTTTGTGAAGGACAAGAAAAATGGATGACAGTAGCGAAGTAGATAAAATAGACGAAGTTATGTTACCAGGGTTTAGGTTTCATCCAACTGATGAAGAGCTTGTGGGGTTTTACCTGAAGAGGAAGATCCAGCAGAGACGTCTCTCGATTGAGCTTATCAAGCAACTAGACATCTATAAATATGACCCCTGGGATCTTCCAAGTAAGATACACTTGATCCTTATATGGTCGTACTTGTAATGCAATTTCTATCTATTTCTCCAAGTTTTGATTAAATATCTACAGTTCTTTAAGCTGACCAGTGATTTTTTGTGGGCTTTGGTCTACAAGAGATGGCAACTACAGGGGAAAAGGAATGGTATTTCTTCTGCCGTAGGGATAGAAAATATAGGAACAGCGCAAGGCCTAATAGGGTTACAGGAGCAGGATTTTGGAAAGCTACAGGAACAGACAGACCTATCTACTCCTCAGAAGGAAGAGAGTGCATAGGGTTGAAGAAATCCCTTGTTTTCTACAAAGGTAGAGCTGCTAAAGGGATGAAAACCGACTGGATGATGCATGAGTTTCGTTTGCCTTCCCTCACTGACTCTGGGCCTGCAAAGAGATTCATGGATAAAACTATTCCATCCAATGTTAAGTATCTTGAATCATTTTCTTTTCTACTTGAACTTCACTAAAATACAGATAAACTAATATTGACAAAAAGGTCGGAAGTACGATAGCAAAGGTTTAGTTAAAGAGACGTCATCTCTTAATCCAAATTCTTCATATTGGCCTGCCTACAGTTTTATACTCTTTTTTTTAAAGGTTTTGTTTATAACTAATGTTTACTTCACAAAAATGTAAGGGGACATTCATTTTGTTGACAATAGAAAATACATCATTTTGTGAAAACCTTTTTGTGCTTGGCACATCTTGATGCCTTACAGATTTCCTATCTTGTTATAGAGGAAAAATCGTAAAACCAATCAACCTTTAGAACTTGGAATCATTGTCAATATGGGATACCAACTGTTTTTCTTCTAATCTTGAACTTGCAGGATTCATGGGCAATATGCAGAATATTCAAGAAAACCAGCCCCACAGCACACAGAGCTATTTCTCACTCTTGGGTCTCTTCATTACCTGAACTAGATTCTTCTGATATACTTTCCAAGGGCTCTAGTGCCACTCAGTTCTGTTCACAGAACATGTCACTGATGTCAGAAACTTCAGGCATGCGCTTGAACTATAATACCCGTGATCATATTGAGCAAACTTCCACTTTTAGCCCTTTAGATTTCTCTCCCTACAAGCCTATGAATTCATTTCCAAGCAAAGCCTCTCAGCTTCCCATTTCGAACAGTGACCTACCTAGCAATTTCCTAGTTTCTCCTCTCCAAAACTTCACCCCTATAAAACATACGGTGGATGTTTCGTCTCTCTTGTTAAACATGTCTTCCTCGATGCTTGGAGGATATGGCAAGGTAAGTGAAACCATAGTTTTCGATGGATCACAGGACCATTGCAATAACGGCTTCTCGTTAGCTACTTTACCACAAGAAATGCAAGTAAGCGTGAGTAATAATGGAGATGAAGATGTGTCGTTGAAGAATCCAAATATGGCAAATATGGAAAGTCAGTGGGAGATTGGTCGTAGCATCGGTTTTCCCTTCAGCTCACCGATGAATGTGAGCAATATTGATGCTTGGAAGCCAAACTTGGTGTGCGATTCTTGGCCATTTCAAAGTGATCACGTATTGACGAGCTGTTCCACAGCTAAGTGTTACACTTGAGGACATTCACGTGTGGCTAAAAAACCAAGACAATAAGCAGTCCAGGCTGGAGTTAATTTGGCAGCTACACGTTTATTATGTTAGAAAATATGGCTTACATGGACATACAAATTTGTTATTTCTTTCTTGGTAGGCTAGATGTAATCCAGTGGCTTCTGATTGTAACAAAATCCGAAGCCCATGATCTTAAAGAAATTGGAAAACTAACTGCAGATGTTAGTTACGCGTCCAAATATAAAATATAGCAGCAGGAAACAGATGTACCAGACCTAACTGAAACTTTTATTGTGCTTGTGAAAACGAAGATCATTTTCTATTAATCATTCCCAAAAAAATGAACTTTATTATCTTTTCTATTTATGGCTATTATCATTTTTTCTTTAGTTTTCTATATTCATATCATCCATTAAGTTAATAAATATAACCATCGCAACTAAAGTAACATGTGACAAAATGCCATATGGTTTGTAAGATGAATTAGATGATTAATAATACATGACTTTTTAATCATCGCTGTTAAGTAAAAAAAATTATTTAAAATTAATAATAAACTTTTTAAAAATAAGTATATTAATACAAAATTTTTATATTAAGAGTAGTCGATGAGTTCTACTTTTGACCTCCAACTCCAAAAGGACGATCTACCGATGAATTACTGGTATCAATGTTCTGAATATCGTTCTGTATGGGCCGGTCTCGGCCGAAAAACAAAATAGTATTTTTTATTTTGGTACCAGCTTTAAGTCCCGGCCAACATTGGAAGTTTCACCTGGTACCGGCCAGTATTTAAAGTACTAGTCAAATACTTGTCAATATTGTACATTTTGACAAAACGAGTGACTAAATTGTAAAAAAATAATTTAACAAACCACCCCAGCTCTCTCACTCTATTTTTTTTCTCTCCCTCTCATTGTAGTTCTACTTCTCACTTGTTGCTCTCACTGTCGCCGCCATCCACCGCGCTTCCCCGCCTGCTAGTCCTCCTCCCTCTCCACTATGATTCCCCGCTCCTACTGGTATGTGATTTGCCTCTACACCCGAGCCTCCTCCGCCTGCTGCTCTCTGCCTCTCTCTCTGCTCCACAGGCTGCTCAACTGCTTTCCTCCACCAATTCGTCACCATTGCGATCACTGCTCAACCGAAAAGTGAAACCAGATTTCAAATATGGTTTTTGAGCCAACCCAACCCGACCAACCAAACCAAATTGAAATTGTGATTTTTTTAGGTGTGTTTTTAATTGCTTTTTTTTTTCTTGCTCCTGAATTGCACTTGTGAATGGTTGGAATTGAATTGTGAATGGTTATGTTTAATGTGTTGAATTGCGAATGGTTGTGAATGGTTAGAATTGAATTGTGAATGGTTGGAACTATTGGAATTGTTGGAGTTGTGAGGTTTGAGAAATTTGAGTTTATAAATGTATACATATTTTCACTTTTAGCCAACCATTAACTTTAAAAATAAAATGGATTACAATTCATTTTTTTGGGACTTAACCTACAAAATATTAAATTAATGACTCTTAAATAATTAGTTCCACTATTAAGAACCTTTTATTCTCCTTTTTTTAGCTCCTATATCACACCGGAGGTAGAGACAAAAAAAATAAAATAAAGAGGGAGACAAAATTTTACTTTCATATTTTTTAATAAATACAATTGATTGTTGTATAAAATATTATATTAGTTATACTAGGAATATAATATAACAAAATTAGATGAAAATAGAGATTTTGTTATAAAATAGTTTAATTATAAAAAAATCATGTTACCATTTATCCTACATTTATCTCCCCATGGGACATCAATAGATTAATGGAAGATAATTAATTAATTAAGTAGCCCCAATTTAGGTATTTTAAAGTAGGTATACAATGACATGAGCCATAAAAATCTCTTAAAGAAATCTTTGATGAGAACCTGATGTGAAGTGTGAAAGAATCATTGGTTTGATTATGACTCATTTGATTGCCTTAATATGTTAAAGATTTGTTTCTTCAAAGATGAAAATATCAAAATATCATCTATATAAACTAATGTCATATTTAAGTCACACATAATGAAGTAAAAAATTTCTTTATTTATTAAGTTCAATTCATTTCATGCATGTAATTTTTTTATATTTTTCTTCAAACATATTCAAGTTGATTACTATTAAGTGTGTTGTGTTATTATGTATGTTGAATACTTGAATTATTAGTTTTTGACTGATGGTGAATTGTGTTAGATGAAATTAAATTGTATATGGTGTAATCATACAAAATAAGTTATATTATATAAGATGAACATGTGGTGTAATTGTATATGTTGAATACTTGAATTGTTGGTTTTGACTTATTGGTGAATTGTGTTGGATAAAATTGAATTGTGGTGGTGAATGAAATTTGAATTGAGTATGATGTAATCTTACAAAATGAGTTATATTATATAAGATGGACATGCATAGTATGTACTTGTGTTATTGAATACTTAAATAGTTGGTTTTTAACTTATTGGTGAATTGTATTGAATAAAATTGAATTGTGTTGGATAAAATTGAATTGTGTATGATGTAATCATACAAAATAAGTTATATTATATAAGATGAATATGCATATTGTATATGTTAAATACTTGAATTATTGGTTTTTGACTTATTAGTGAATTGTGTTAGATAAACTTGAATTGTATTGGATGAAATTCAACTAAGTATGATGTAATCGTACAAAATGAGTTATATTATATCAGATGGATATGTGCATTATGTAATTGTGATGTTTGGACTTTCGAATTAAACAATACATATTTTGTGATAGTAGTTGATAATGAAATTATATGTTCTTTATTTTGATATATGTCTTCATTTATTTTTACAGATAAATGAAAGGAAGTTCAAGTACTCTTGAACATTTAACCGCTTCATGAAGATACAATGATCCAATTTGGGCCCATGCTGCATTGGTCCCCAATATGAAAAGTTATACTATTTGCTTGTTCTGTAATAAGCATTTGAAAGGTGGAAGAATCACCCAATTAAAGAAGCATTTAGCTAGGCTTAAAGGAGATGTGAAAACTTGTAAAAAAGTAAGTATGATGTGAAGTGGTAAATGAAAACTTTGCTTAAAGAATATCAACACGAGAAAGATAGAAAGGAGATATTGAATTATGAAATTGATAGTGAAAGTTCGTTTGTTGGTGTTCATGATGATAGTGAAAATGTTGAAAGTGGTAGTAGTAGTGTTTCTTTCCAGCAAGATGTGAATGTTGCATCTGGACCTAATGTTAGGAAAAGAACAAGGCAGATGACTTTTTTTGCACCACGAACAACTTCTAGAACTCAACCTTCAATTTGTAGTGCCATGCAGTCAAAAGAAGCGACTCATAATGTAGATATGGTAATGATTAGATGGTGGTATGATACAGGTGCAACATTTAATGCTTCTCAATCTTATTATTATCAGCTTATGGTGGATGCTATAGCCTCTTACTGTCTAGGCTAAAAAGCTCCTTCTATTGATGAATATAGAGGTAAACTTTCAAGTTGCTTAGTTTCTAAAATTAAAATTTATTTACAAAAAAGAAGAATAGATTGGGCTACTTATGGGTGTTCAATCATATGTAATGTTTACATAAATAGAAGACATGAGGCTATTATTAATTTTTTGGTTTATTCTGTAAAGGGGTCAATGTTTTTGAAGTCTATTGATACATCTGGCCTTGTTAGGAATGCTGATACTTTATTTGAAATATTCGATGAAGTTGTTAACGAACTAGAGTCAGAAAATATTGTTCAGTTAATTACTGACAATGATTTCGCTTATAAAGCGACGGGAAGAAGGTTACAAAACAAGTATAATTCTTTTTTTGGAATCCTTGTGTTGTACATTGCATTGGCTTAATGTTGGAAAATATATCGGATGCTAGGTATTTTCCTATTATTGATGAGTATGTGCAGAAAGCTAAAAAGGTTATCAAGTTCACCTATAATCATGCACAGGTCTTGAATTTAGTGGGAAAGGATTTTACTAGTAATAGGAATTTGTGTCGTCCTACTGTAACAAGATTTGCAACAAATTTTGTATCACTTTAATGTTTTGTTATGATGAAGAAAGAGTTGAGACAGATATTTATAAGTGATAAGTGGGTTGCTTCTCAGCATGCTAGGTCTAATGTTGGATTAGAAGTTTCCATAATTATACTTAAAGATACTGAATTTTGGTCCCAATGCCAATTTATCATTCGAGTTTGTGAGCCTTTAGTAAGAGTGCTTCGTTTGGCTGATAGTGATGAAAAGGCAACATTGGGTTATTATTTTGATGTCATAGAGAGGGCGAAGGAAGCAATCAAGGTCAATATGAAAAATAGTCCTTTGTACATACCTCAGCATATAGTCATCAATGACAGATGAGAAAGGCAACTTTACTCTCCGTTGTTTGCAGCTGGAGAATTTTTGAATCCTAGTGTCTATTTCAGACTAAATTTTACAAAGAAAGTTGAAGTTAATAAATGAATGCTATTAACTATTACAATAGTTGTTGCCCATGGGATGATGCAAGATCTCCTGAGCTTACAAATAAAGCTTTATAAGCAGTCTTCTGGAGATTTTGGGACGCTAATTGCTATTTAACAAAGAGCAAAACTTTCTCTAGGTATATATTTTTCATTTTGTTACTTTTTGAAAATTAATTATCACTTTATTTTGTTTATAATACTACTTTTGTTGTCTTACTACTTACAGTTTCTTATTGTGACCAATTCGGAAAAGATGTTTCATAATTGCAAAGGTTTGTAATTCGAATTCTAAGTCAATGCGTGAGTGTAACAGGCTATGAAAGGAACTGAAGCACGTTTGAATTCATCCATTCTAAAAAAAGGAATAGATAGGAGCATAAGAGATTGAATGACCTAGTCTTTGTTCGTTACAATTTAAAGCTTCAGGAAAGGTAAGTTATTATCATTATTAATTTAGATATAATTTATTATAATTTTTTCATAATTAATTTTTATTGTTTACTAAGACTCTTAATAGAACAAGTAGTTTAGTAGATCCAATTATTTATATTGATAATATCTATTTTTTGATGCATTGAGTTTCTGAGTAACCGGGTTTGGTAGATATGAGTGACTTGGAAGATGATCTTGAATGGGAAAACATTGACATGTCATTTGATGTATTGAATTTGAATGATGATGATGATGATGATGAGGCTCATCTCAATGATTATGATTTTGTACCAAATGATAATTGGGGTTAATGCAGTTATAGCGGGTATCTCCTAGACGATTGAATAAAGTTCTAAGTTTTTGTTTCTCTTCTTCTTTTAATTTTACTTATATTTGATGTATATGTTAAATTTTAAATATGCAATGTAATTATAAATAATTTTGTTTCAGGTTTAACTTCTCCTTGGTTGTTTCCTTATCACGAACTCTTATTGTAAATTGTAATAGTTAGAGAGTTAAGGATATTTATTGTTCTTTTTATTTGATGTTTTAATGTAATTATTATTTATTATATGATGAACTTGTAATATTTTAAATACTTTGTATTGTTTTTCATATTAATTGTGGTTGTTATTTATATATGAAATTAATGTAAATGAAACAAATAAATTGTTATTATTTTAAAATTTTATTATTATGATTTTTGGAGACAGGGTTGATGTAAAATTATAAAGTATACAGTACAATATACTAATGAACAATTTTGCAATTTTTTTAAAATGTAGGGACTATTTTATAAATTTTAAAAATTGCCAAAACAATATCCTGTATTGATTGGTACTAGTACAATACCATACCAAAACCTAATCTGATACTAGGGTCGGTACAATATTCATAACATTGATTGGTATACCATTGATTTGAGTAGAAACTATCTATTCAAAATAGTAGTATGATGATAGGAAGCACATTTTTGAAGGAAAACAGTCATACAAGGCAACGACAGTGTTTTCTTTTATTTGCATTCCAAAACACTAAACAAAGCAACTGAAGTGTTTTGTTTTATTTGCATTCCAAAACACTAAACAAAGCAACTGAAACATTAAGAACTAATTTGGAAGAGAATTTTACAAATTTTCATATATCATGGATTTGGGTTAGGGTCATAAAAATGTGGAATTTCAATTCTATAAAATTCATATACCTTAAACGAATTAAATTAAAAATAAGTCAAATTATAAATTAAAATTTAACCAAATAACCTTAAAATCCTCTAGACAAAATTCCCCTGTTTTATTGATGTAGTTACCATTTAGCATAAAATTCTATGCACTATAAGAGAAAGATATATAGTCTTCAATTTATTTTTTTTGCTTGAAAAATCAACTATTATTACAAAACCATGTTGTAGATTACATCATGACTTTATTAGGTTGGTGTTGCGAACTTCTTACAGGGGCATCATATTCCATTACTTGTATTACCTAAAACTCGACCTTTAGATTAATAAAAACATGTTTATATATTTCATTAGTATTTGGTGGTTAAAAATCATAAACCCTTGAATGCTCAAAAATAAATTTGGTGTTAGTATTGCATGAGATTTTTTTATCTTTTCAATATCACTACAACAAGTTAGCACTTTGGCTCATTTTTTTTGTTACGATTTTAAAATCTTAGTTAAAATTGTCACCAAAAGCTTTCCCTTTGGTAACGTTTTCTAAAATCATTGCTAAATGACAAGCTTTTGGCGATGATTCAGTAACATTGTCACCAAAGGGTGAGCCTTTGACGACATTTTTTCAAAATCATCATAAAGGACTTATCCTTTGGTGATGATTTAGTAATATCGTCACCAATAGGGAAGCCTTTGGTGACAATTTTAGTAATCGTCACAAAAAATTATTGCCAAATACTTAAGTAACAAAATAACTCTCTTATTTATAATTATGAATTTACTAACTATCATTTGATCATTTTTGTGAATAAACATCATATTGATTAAAAAAACAATTGTAATATTATTGACAATAATTCTAAGTCTAAAAATAAATTTGGTTAACACAATGTCAAATCATTTTAAAAATACTTTTTTGTTTTTCTCTTTTAAATTATATGATTTGACAATTTAATATAGTGTCACAAAATTTCAAATATACCTCAATAATACATTTAAATGCTTAAATACTCTAGTAGACCATAAATAGAGCATATTCTATAAAATACATGTACAACACATTATACAGTATAATCGAACTAGGATATCCTATAAAGTGAACCTAAAAATATAATGATCAAATTTGTTGACAAAAGTGTCAGGTAACTTATATTGACCTTAATTTTTTTAATTATCTTTTATCTACATGAAAAGTTTCATTTTTCTTTAAGAAGAAATTAACTACAAAATTATTCCAAATGTTTGTTATAACCTTTAACATCTTAATGGGAGGTTAAACTAAAAGCTTCCCATCAATAAATTTTGATATATTAAATTCAAGTTTTAAAGCATTGCTCTGATCTCCTACCAAAAATGATCAAGGCCTCTTAACTAGTTGAGCTTTGTCCATAGTGAAGGAGATTGGAGGAAAGAGCAGAGGAGAACTGAAAAGATTAAGATAAGGCCACATCAAAAGGAATGCTGAAAGAAGAAATAGTGAAGGAGAAAGGAAATAAAACAGAAAGAACTAGTACCAAGTAATAATAATAATGAAAAAGAGAAGTGGAGATCACAAACTAGAGCAATAAAAATAAAATATGCTTTATTATAAAAATAAGCTTTTATTGTGAGGTTCTATGAAATAAGAGAGGAAGACAAGAAAGAAAGAAAGAAAATGATTGAAAAGTTAAAACAATCAATTGTTGAAAACAGAAAAAGAGAATAAAATCGAACAATTCATTTCGATTTCTTGTTATCATGAAATTCATCAACAAGATTTATTTCCTATATGAAATTGAAAAGAGAAAGAAGCGCAAAAAGAAGAGAAAGCAAAGAAGGAAGAATTTTTATTTATTTTTTATAACATATAATTTTAAAGGGATGTACAAATGAGTGATGTTCCTTTTCTCTTCTAAAAGAAAATAAAACGTAAGAAAATGATTTCAAAAGATTAATAAATAAGGACAATATTAAATTGATATTTTTTGGCTTCAATTCTTAAAACTATTTAAACACAAACACTATAATTTTTAGTTTAATTGTACAAATTCCACTGATTTATTTAAAACTATTTTTTTCTAAAAGAGTTTTGGTTGGTCTTGATCTTTACAGATTTATTTAAAACTATTTTTACTAAAAGAGTTTTGGTGGGTCTTGATATTTGTCTCAAAAGTGAACATAAACAAAGTGGGATATATAATCTATCTTTTATCCTTTTTAAAGTGTGTACTTTTTCTTGGTGGGGAAAAAGACTAACTTGGGCTATACAATATATAATAGAGTCCGTAATAATAATTCTCTATTTAATGAAGGCTTAAGAGAAGTCTATACTCATACTCTACTTGCAACAAGAGGAATAATATGGGCTTTCATGGGCCAAAAATCTTCAAATTTTGGCATTCAATAATCTCAGTCTAGCAAAAAAAGTTGATGGCATTGGCATTCCAGCTAATGTTTTTAAAAATTTACACGTTTAATAGCAATGGGCTTACTAATTGAACTTTTAAAAGGGTTATTAATGTACCCAAAATGTTGATTTTTGGTCCCAGGTTTATATAATGCCACTAACTTCCTAACAACAAATTTTCAAATTATCTGACTTTGTTATCTTTTTTCTTTTGTGACTTAGCTTACAAACTTGAAAACAACTTTCTTTTATCTTTTGTTATATTGGAATTATATATACATGCATTGAACAATAACTCTCATGATTTCGTTTTGAATATACTATAAATGCAAATAATTTTGATATAACCAATAGGACAAAAGACAAAACCTTTCCTATAATTAAGAAAACTTTGAAAATTTCCTTTTCTTTGGAATTAACAGAAAAATCCTTATAGTTTAAACTTTTCCAAAAAACATCCTTAAAGTTGGCATCTATTAAAAACTAATAATAATTCTTATGCTTCGAAATTGCTTATGTTAAAAAAACTAACAATACTTTATATATGTCAAAACAAGATCAATTTTGACGTATAAGAATTTTTGTTAGTTTTTTAACAGTAAATTAAAGTAATTAGGACTTTATCTTTTTGCTTGGCCTTATCCTTTTACTTGACCCGACTCTAACCTAACCTAACATAGAAATAACCAACCCTCCTAACCTACACGGCTATCACCACCCTTCAAATACCAATTTCATCTAAACCTAAATTTTCTCCTAATTGAGAAAGTCTTCATTAGTGGACTATTTCATCTCACGAATTCTTTTCTTCATCTCCTCACTTTGTCTACATCTCCAATTACATCTGTTTCTCCTCTCTTCTTCTACTACTATTTCACTCTTCATCTGGTCGGGGTTATTCTCTTTATCAACTGCTACTTCATCTACTGATCTAAGTCTCTTTTTTCTCAATTATCTTACTCCTAGTGCATGTGTTTGTTTCGAAGAATGATTGCAAATTATTAGTAGTTAAAATGTGATTCATCTCAATTGTTTCACGATTCTCACATGATCCTATTATTTGTTACATGATTATTAATTGCTTAGTGAATGTTGAATTTTCTCTTAAATTGGTTTCCCTAACCCATCTAAGACTGGTTAATGAAGTTTACTTTTAATTCTTTGTGTTTTAAATATTAAGCAACTTCACTGGTTGTCAAAAATTTTAAACTCCCCTTGATGTTAGCTTTGGAAGTCGATCTCTTTTCTAAATCCACAAAGTTACATGATATAAAAAAATATCTAATTGATTATTAATGGTTTTATCTTGTAACTTGACTGGTTGTGAAATTAGGAGCAAGGAACAATGTAACATGGGCTTGACTAACAAGTTCTTGATAGAGATTAAGCAGTTGTGAAGTTAGAAGGAATTGATTTAATTATTCATGTTTTAGTGATTATGCTGATAAGCTCCATTCATCTTAATTGTAAAATAATTATTACATGTTCCAATATGGTTCCCACATATAAGGGATGGCATACATCAGAAAGGAAAGAAAAATATGATGTGAATTTTTATTAATTGCTTAGTGAATCATTACTTAAAAGTGAAATTCGATGCTTATAGTCTTTGTGTTTTAATTGATTGTTAATGGTTTTATCTTGCAACTTGATTGGTTATCAAATTAAAAGATAAGAACAATATAGCATGGACAAGACTAATAAATTCTTGATAGAGATTAAGTAGTTGTGAAGCTAGAAGGAACTGTTTTAATTACTTCTGTTTTAATGATTAAGCTAAGAATTACACATAACTTGATTAGTTCATTTTTTTTGTAAAACTACTGACATGAATTGCAAATAAATTGATTAAAAAGGGAATAGAAAAAAGAAAAATTCAGTGACATGAATTGCACATAACTTGATTAGAAAGAGAATAGTAAAAGGAGAATTGCTTACTTAATCTCAAATCGAAAGGAATCACTTAGGCTTGAAAAAAGCCAGAGATTATATGAATTCATTAGAAATCCCCCACCTATATCACCATTCAATCTTTGTTGGCCAACTCCATTTATGTTCTTTCAGATTTATATGCCTCATAAGATTAATTTACATATTGCAATATTGAAATTTGATTCTTCTATCTATATTTAAGGTTGATTTTAGTTGTTATATTCACTTATTTTCTCAGTTAAATAGATTTAAAATTACAATTTCATCTAATAGTACAACTAGCAACATTGAAAACCACTTACATTATTGTGATTGTAGATTGGTAATATCTATAAGGATTTTTTCGACCAAGTTCAATCCAAGAAGGCGATTCTATGGATGTACACATTTTATAATAAGATTTAAATTTATATATACTTTATTCAATTTGATTTTATATTGATGGATTATTAAATTTTTCTTATACATATTATTTGTAGATCAAATGAAAATGTGATTACATTGTGTGGCGGGATGAAAATTTCATAAGAAGAAATATAGATGTAATTAATAAACTTCAGAGACTAATGACAAATTAAAGAATCAATGAGACGATTTATTATTAAGGAACTTGTTTATTTATAGTTAGGTCATCTTTATTATTATATTGTTGTTAGATTTTACTTAGCAATTTACTTATAAGAAATAAGTTTACTGGAATTAAGATTATGATGTTTGAGCGACTTTCAACCTTAAAGAACTTTATGGTCAATTTATATGGATTAATATTAAATAGTGTTATGTATAAATATTTAATGTATTGATATTATCTTATTTAGACCTTTTTAGCTTATTTACATATTTTTAGAATGTCAATATGATTTCTTACAATGTCAAGAGACCTATAATTAAATAATTCACATACACTTGTAAGCCAAAATGTTTAGGCTATGCTAATAGTCTTTTGGCTTTTACTTGGTAAAACCAACATAAGTACATGATTAAACTATGATACAAGTAAAATACTTGTATGGATAAAATATTTCATATACTAATTCTCTTTTAACAATCTTAAACAACTATAAATTTGATTTTTTTAATAATCATATCGAAGAATGACTAAATAAAAGGTATCATATCTAGGAATGACCAGATCATAAGTTTAAAAACTTTAAAATCTGGTAAAAAACCAACATAATTACATGATTAAACTATAATACAGGTTAAAAAAACTTGTAAGGGTAAAATATTTTATATACTAATTCTCCTTTAATAATCTTAAACAACTATAAAACTAATTTTTATAATCATATTGAAGAATGACCAAATAAAAGGAATCATATCTAAGAATGACCAGATCACAAGTTAAACAACTATAAAAACTAGTTTTTTATGAATCATATCTAACATTTAAGATTCATATCTAATAATTAAGATAACATATATATAAAAACCAAAATTCATCATTTGAAATAATCTCCATATACAAAAATAGCTAGCTACAATAAGTATCATATGCAAAAATTACTAACCAAAATAAGCTCTATATACATAAATAGCTAGTCACAATGTGCACCATATACAAAAATAACTGGTCACAATAAAGTAAGTTTATTCGTCTTTTCTTTTGCCTTTATGCTATTTCTTGTGTTAATTGGACACTTTGACTATCAAGGGCATTATCATGTATTCTCCTGGAATATGTTCTTGCATTGTGACCATATTACTTGCACATTTTACATGACATCTAAAGTCTTTTCTTAGTAGCTTTATATGGGTTTTTATTCCTCTCTTAGCTTCTTGCTCCTTATTTTTTTGGTCTTCCTGACCTTCTTTTATATTTTGATGGAAGGATTTCATAACCATAATTCTTGATCGGGTTTAGCCACAAATCTTAACCAAAAATTAGAAAAATCTGACGTGAATAAGCAGGTTCAAAATTTTCTTTACTATACATTAAGTCCATATAATCTTTTGGATTGCCACCATCATGTCTTATTGCAACAAAACCATGTTGAAAAGGAATTTCACTGAAATCCTATCTCATGTATGTGCAAATCTTGTTGCCCAAATCAATGGCATGTTGCTAAAAATTCATATGCTCCATTTCGAATAATCTTCTACCACTGAAGTATGGCATCCAATTACTGTCAAGTTATTTATACTTCTCTAAGGTTTTCTAAGTCCTAGGAAAAATGGATCATATACTTCTCCATCCCATCCTTTTTCCTATTAAATCTCTTCATTATTGCTCTTCTAATCATCTTAAGCATTATGATAATTGGCTTGTCTAAAGCCTCCTTAATTTAGGCATTGAAACTTTCATAATGATTGTTCAACAACATGTCACATTTTAGCTCAAGATTACAAATGTGCCTAGAACACCTGTTGGTTGGTATCTTGTCTAACCAGTGGTGGATCAATTTTTTCAATACCTTCTAATTGCCTCACATATATGTCCAAGGTAAAAAAAAAGATATAATGTTAAGCATGACTTAAATAATAATATATATCAAAGTTCAAATGCATGTAAATTAGATAATCATAAGTTATATGCTCTGGCTGCATTCTAAACTATATTCTTTATAACATTTTTTGTCTTAAATTTGGCTTAAAGGTTGGCATAGATATGTCTAACACAAAATGTTTGTTCGACACCAGTTATCTTAACATTGAAGACATATTCTAGACCCTACTACAAATACATCACATGGAATGTATGCACTTGGTGAATGTCTATCACTATAAATTAATGTTTATAAAATGACAAGAAAACTTAATAACATAATTTCACCTTTTGTCGATCAGAAATGAAAACTTGATTACGATCTTTGTATTGTTTGATTTTTTAAAAACATTAAAGAAACCATTTCTATGAGGCTTGATTCTCAATTCTAAACGTAAGCTATGTGATTAGAAATATATTATCACAACCATTGACACATATTATAAGCCTACAACCAACCAAAAAACCTTTATGTAAACATTCGAGCATATGTACATAGGATTAAAGTATCTTCTAGATACTTGATTCTAGAAGTACTATCCAAATTGTACTTCAATATACCTATTCCATAGCTTCTTAATTTGTCAAATTGCTTTCCCTCTTCACTTGTTAGAAGTTTTAATGTAACATTCTTGCTAAAAGCTATAATCTAAAGCTCTTCTCCTTATATGCCTTCTTATCTGTAATCTCAACATTAAAGTTCCTTAAAAGTGCACCTTTGAGACCTATAATATCCCACGTAGGATAATCTAAAAAATGTGGGTGGTACTTCTTTGCAATCTGTACCTTATATTTTTTGTTCTAGTATTCTCAATCACACTTATGGTTTGAAGTCTTAATTTGAAATGTAGTCACATGCTTTATTGAAGAAGTATGTATTCTCCATCCACAACCTATTTTATATACAACAATTACTCTAGATTTCTTACTCTTAATATATACATAGTCAAAAAACCTTCTCAATAGCATATTGGACTAGAGCTTATCTAAATACATTCACTAAATTAGATAATATAACAACCTTTAAATCAATTGACCTCAGTATATCATTATCTACTTTAAACTATGAGAACTTAGTCCTTCTTCTTCCTTCTTCATCTGAATTGTCATCTATGCTCCTAAGCTCATCTGAATCTTTAAATGTTGAATTTGTATGCATATCTAGTATATTATCTGTTGTGACATCTTCTACACCACTATAAAGAATCTTAGTCATGGCCTCTTCACTGACTACCTCATCAAATATATCTTCATAATCAAATTAACTAAAACCATTAAAGTTACTTTCTCTTATCTCACCCTCATATGTTGAATCATTAAGTCCACTAATATTTAAATTATTCGTTTTAGAATGTTTACCCTTCCTAAAAGTAGGTTGAATACCCTCCTTAAAAGTAGGTTGATTTACCCTCCTTAAAAGTAGGTTGATCACCCTTTACAACCTCACAATCAATTTGTTCACCCTCTTTTAAACATTCTTTATTATGTGCAAATAAGGGATACACAATGTCATCCAAAAATACCTCCACAATCTCATAGCCTTCTTTTTCAATTAAATTAATCATGTTAACGGTGTGAGGCTCACTTCTTAAATATCATATTCATTCTTAAAAGATTGCCGAGGAAATTTATAATTAAAAACTCCAGCCACTCCATAACTCAAATCCCTTGCTACTTAAATGAACTGTAAAATCTTCAAATGATTTGACTTAACTCCAAAATTATTCATTTCTCCTCATTTATAGTGCATGATATGGATATAATTGAAGGTCCCAACATGCCAAAACTGAAACTAAATTATAGGATTTGTTAAATAAGAAAGACCATCAGATAGACAAAAATAAATTGTGAAGTATTTAGTTAAAAATCCAACCAACTGTAAACAAAGATAATTTCAAACTTACACGTTATTTAATCTATGTGTAACTCGCCATTATAAAATACAAAGAAACTTGTTGGTTGACGTTAGGAAAAAAATGTTGTGTGAATAACAATGGAAGCATAGTATCATATGGACAAATTTTGATCTTATCATATGCTATGAACATTGATTTAATATGGAAGTTGTCTTTTTACTTAATGTAGTTGTTGACCTAGAGGTGGTGAGGTGAATATTACATGTGTTAAAATTAATATAATTGACAATAGGTGAGATGAAAAACTGACTAAAAAATCAAAAAGACTGCAAAAATGGAAACACAACATATTAACCTACATTACAAGAAACATAACACATATATCTTTCATAACTTTTCCAACTCTAGCTTTTTTAAAAATTCATTTCTGCAAGGTTCAATTTCATACTCTTACGCCCTCACTCGTAACATTCAACTCCAAAATACAGACTTTACAGTCAATAGAAGTAGTAATAGCTTCCCTGACAGTATAAAGGAATCAAATAGCAAAAATTGTACAAATACGATCCAAATTCAAGTGATAATGCAAAGTAAGTCAAGAGACAATCCAAGCACAATTGTAGCTCATAATTTTATACATGTTTTGTTTATGATCAATGAAACACACTCTACCAAAGTGAAGTAGAGTAAGACAATATTAGCTAAGAAAAAGACATATCAGGCAACTTCATTGCTGGAAGTGACTGGCTCCCACCACTTCCAAAGGCAATTCCTATACGCACCTCAAGGGTTGATATAAATAAGTACGATATAGCTCTCCCTTCTAAAGTTGGCATAAAGGGAAGCTTTATTTGCTTAATCTCCAAAACATATTTCACTTTATTGCCATTAGTTTAATCTCTAAAATAAAAATAATTAAAAGCGAAAACAACATTGATCAGTCTTAAATGGGTTAGGTCAATCAATTTAAAAGTAGATTCAGCATTCACCCAGCAATTAATAATCGTATAACATATAGGAGAAAATACAATATTTGTGAAACTATTGAGATGAACCAGATAGGAACAACCAACAATCTGCAATCATTCTTCGAAACAAACTATGCATTAGGAGTAAGATAATTGAGAAAAAGGAGACTTGACTAATAGATAAAACAATAGTAGACAAAGAGAATAACCCCGACCAGATGAAGAGTGAAGTAATAGTAGACAAAGAGATGTAGTTGAAGATGTAAACGAAGAGAAAATTTAGTTTTAAATGAATAAAATGTTTGGAGGGTGCTGGCAGGCAAGGGGATTGGAAGGATTAGGTTATTTCCAAGACGAGCAAAAGGATAAGGACTAATAAAAAGATTGAATACGTACAAATTATTTTGATTTTATTGATCAATTTTAACACATAAAAATTACTATTATTTTTTTAGTGTAGCTCAGCTCCAAATTTTTCTTTTGAAAATTTTAAACATTTTTTGATAATTCTAAAGAAGAATTTTTTCCAAAAAACAGGAATCAATATTCTGTTATATATGCTTGCTCATCCGATTTGATTCCCTAATAGTTTTTTATTGACTTGTCGACCAGCAACATACTACATATAGAACCTAAAAGCTACGAGTTTTTCATTGACTTGCCGGCCAAGGCCAACAGCCGATAACTATCGGTTCCATTTGAAAAAATTTGCTATATATAGAACCTGAAATCGTCAGATTAAACTAAAAACAGCCCCAGCAGACAAAGAAATTGTCAATGGAGAAGCAGCAAAGTGAGGTGCTGCTTTTCGGGACATGGAGTAGTGCCTACTCGAAGAGGGTAGAATTAGCCCTTAAACTAAAGGACATAAGCTACGAGTACAAAGAAGATCTATCAAACAAAAGTGAACTGTTACTCAACTACAACCCAATTCACAAGAAGTTACCTGTATTGGTCCACAGAGGTAAGCCCATATCAGAGTCTCTTGTGATTCTCGAATACATTGACGATTGCTGGAACCATACTTCGAGACTCTTGCCAGATGATCCTTACGAAAGAGCCAAAGTGCGGTTCTGGGCAGGCTACTATGAGAGAACAAGGTGCCCCCTTTCACTGTCTCCAAGCTAACTAGAAAACCGTATTAGCGCTAATACGGTTTTCTGATTGATGTCAGGTCCTACCAAGTTCAGTTAATATCATGTCTACCACAGGCAAAGAAAGAGCAAATGCCATTTTAGCTTCAACTTTTAGTGGGAGAAGTGGAGACCTGAGGTTACTTGACATCACAGTCGGTCCAAATGCGCAGCTTTAGAGCTTTCGAAGAGGCTATTGATACAATCATTTGCCTAGAAAAGTACCCAACGTTTCTCTCATGCGTAAACGCACCAAGTGACTGCCCTTTAATGAAGGACATTCTTCCTCCCCATGACAAGCTCGTAGGCAGAATTATAGATGCTTCTCTATTTTTCCAGGCTTCAAGGGCTTGATTCGGAAGACTGAACCTACGAACCTAAAAAATTGATTCCCATCTTCTGATAGTATACTGGCACCTGACAAAGATCATGGCTACAGATCATAGTTGTTGTGATGTCTGTCGTCGCCATTGACATAACACTTTCGGTATTCATCTCAGATGTTTGAAATGAAGAAACTTTAGAAAATTTATTTGAATTAGGACCTTTTCATTTGAAATCCTGACTTGTGTCAGTGTGTGCTTCAAAGTGCCATCGTCTACAGCCATGATGGACGTCGGTATTCTTTTGTTTAAGGGACTCCCTCCGGGGAGAGTTACGGTCCTAGCAAATCAGAATCCCACAATCTCACTGCCGATATTTGTTAACGTCCAGCAAGTTTCTGCATCTAAAAGTAGGAACAAAAGGGCAAAATAAACCCGTGCTAGTGATGTGCAAACGCGCACTAAGTAACGAGCTTAAAGCAAGTGCACGCATACACCAACTACTATCTTGGTTAAAAGCCTTCTGAAGTCTATATAATATAATTCATTACTTTTTAAGGAATTAAACATCAGCCTTATACTATCGAATTTATCCGTAAGCCACGGCTACTTCATTGCACGGCTAAAGGGCTAATAGTTACCTTAAAACTTATACGCAAGTCGCACCTACTCCTTTGCACGGCTAAAGAATGTACACCTAGAAGAACAATGAAGTTGTTAATGCTTGATTTTATTGGCATAACAATATCTCGCTCGACTGTTTCCCATAAAAAGAGCAAATGAATAATCTATGTCAAGTTGTAAACTGATTTTCTTACGTATGCTAGAATTAAGACACCAAGCTAGGTTAACATCCGTAATATACCAAATAATCACATTCCCAAATAAGATACCGCGAAAAACAGTACTCACACATCAGAGAGGATATTGCATTCAGCTTAAACAAACATGAATTTAGCAACTCCACCAGTATAATAATGTTTGCGAGGACATTGATATTTTAGACAACAAAACTGGAGCACAATCAAATAGAAGATCAATAATCAAAAAGGATTAATAGACAACATGGCACCAATTTCCAACAACCAAATGCAGGATACAGATTCAAAATGGAAAAACCTAATTTCACTTCTTTAATTCACTATCATCTGTTTCCAAATCCACCGTCTCAACAAAGGCTTCTTCCATTCTAACTCTTTGAAGCCTGCTTTTCCTTTGCCTTCTGAATTTTCAACACCTTTTTCACAATCTTTTGCTCTTCAACCAAAAAGGCTCGGATAATCCTACAAAATCAAAACATGTTGCATTAGTATTATACATGCTTCAAGCAAGGACTACAAAATGAACATGCACAGAATTGCATATGTTAGAACACACCTTTCTCTTACTGCACTACCAGACAATACTCCACCATAAGCCCGGTTCACAGTCCTCCGGTTTCTTGACAACCTAGATCTTTTATATTCAGCAGGTCTCAAGTGGGGGATCTGTTGACAGAAAAACATTATGATTGCAGAGTCAGATAATATTCATAGCTCCATAAATCTTTGGCTACATAACAAATAATCCAGCCAACTGAATTCCAAATCATACCAATTCACATTCTTTAACCAATGGCTTCCAACTGTAGTTGAAAGGCGCAAGCAGTAATGATTCAACGTTACAGATTCTTCATATGATTAATACTACTTAAACTGCATCCTGTACATACAATTTTCATAACAGGTATTGTATAGGTAGAATCAGATGTATGCGAGCAACATGGGATTAAAAGAGATACCAATTATCTTAAGTGGGGAAACAGCAGATACATAACAGAAAATTTGGTGGCCCCTAGTAGAAAAGATAAACCAAGTGACAGACTTGGCTAGACCACAGTTGCAAACTGGAAGATCAAAAACTTTTGCAGAAGAAAGAGAGAAGTCTTTTGGTTTTAATTGCAAATAGTTTCTTAACAATTAATCTTTCAATAACATGATTCACAATTGCTTGAAATAATCAAAATCAGAAATCATGTAGACCTTCAAATGTACAAACGTTCAATTCCATGGTTTAAAAATCAGATTAACTTCAACTGACTTCCATACTACAGATGGGGCCAAAATTGTTTGTAGTAAAACTACGAGTATAAGGAATTTGGCAATTTGCACATTAGTCTGTGAGATATAAACGAAGACATTGCTCCAGGGATTGGTTTTTCCATTTGAGCAACCAATTTACTTGGTTCATCATTTCTTAATGCTACTAATGCTGTTATCAGTGTATACCCCAACATCAAGCCTCCTCTATAAAGCTATGTTAAAGCAATCATTCAATATCCGTTAAAGAAACAGAAACATCTAATCAAACAGAACAAATAAAATGAAGCATACCCCTTGAATCCTCTTCCCTGTAACAGGACACTTGGGACCACTTGCTCTCTTCTTAGTAGTCTGGTATACCAGCTTACCTCCTATTAAAAAAAAAAAACCCATATGCATCCACCATGAATACCATAAACAGACATCAGACAATCATAAATTCAAACCAAAAACAATCCCATTAGCAGGAAACTTCGAGATCAGATTTTTTTAAAAAGAAATAACATAAAAGAACAGGCTGGAAGATGGTAGATCAAAACATATGAGCAGACAAGTTAGGAGCTTTACCGGGGGTTTTGACGACGCGGTGCTGGTTCGATCTGGTGGCATAGCTATGCCGCTTGCGATAAGTCAGTCGCTGAACCATTTTTCGACTCTCCCTCTCTCTCTAGGGTTTATGAGAACGAAGGCATGGATATGATAGAAAGAGATTATAAATGGTGGCGGGCCTAATTGATGCCCTAGATCTTACGGTTAGGAACGTGTTTAAAACAACGGCCGAGATGGTGATGACATTATGTGGGCCCAAATTGTTGATTGGAGGCCTGAAACTTAGTTGGGTGATAAAGATTATTCCGTCCAATGGATTTTGGGATCTAAAACCTCACAATGCAGAAAGCCTGGGATCTTAGGCTTCAGATCTTCTGTCCCACTAAGCCTGTACCTACCCTGTGCCACAATAAAACGTCGACGTTTTCGCTTGAATTAAACCAACGCTTGCGTCTCAGCCTCTCAGCTTCACGCTCACCTGAAGCCGAGCCATGTTTCC
>JANZLC010000003.1:12929702-12943507 GCA_026413385.1 Erythroxylum gracilipes
TTTCTTACCTAATTAAGCTTCCAAATTCTTCTAATCTTCAAAATTACCACCACTTCTCTAACTCCCACTAACACCCATGACCATAGGTTTTTAGTGAACGCAAGAAGAGGAAAGCAAGGTGAAAAAAAGTAAAAAAGATGGTCAAAATTTCAAAAGAATCAAAGAATAGGAGAGCTAAGAAGATGGTGAAGAAAAATCACCTTTAAAGCACCAAATCACCTTAGGAAAAGTGGAGTATCTTGAATGACAAAACAAAAGGGGGAAAAGCTTTTAATTAAACAAAGTTGTGGACTTAAGGCCATGTTTGGCAAGTGAGTCACTTGCCACATGTCCAATTCTTATAACCTAAGTCCACTTTCTATTCAAATTTTCTCCCAATTTCTAATAGCACATGTGAAAATTTCCTAAAGTCATTTATCAAAATTTTCAGTGTTATTGGACAATCATTTCTACTACCGGTACACAATCAGTCTGCCACTTGATATTTTTCCTAGTCTAGAATTTACCTCAAAATTTCCAGAAAAATTTCTAAAAATTCTCTAAAATTCTAAAACCTCAAAGACCCTTTCCAACTCAATTTCCAAGTACACAAATCACTTTTTTTTCAATCCCATTTATTAATAAATATACCGAGAAATGTCACGAATGCATGTACAGTCATTTTTCATGTGCAAAATTCACTATTCACATGTATGTAGATGCTATATTATGCATGAACATGTAAAGGCATTTTTAAACACCCATTAACCACTCAAAAATTACTATTCTACCCTTTCCATCGGTAATGGAATGTTACACCTGGAGTATTGTAAAATGAGATATTTTATAATATTGCTTGTAATTATGGTAAGGACCGATTTGATGGATAAAATTTGTAAATTTTATATTTATCTTATTTTCTTTACCAATATTGGCTATATACATTCTTGTATAAGATACAATTCTAATCGTCCTTTTTTTTCCCAAAAAAAAATGTAGTGGTCTTTTTCAAATAATAATGATAAGAGTATTTTCTCCCATCTTCTTCGTAATGCTTGCCGATTTCACAATTAGGCGACGTTACAATACGGCTATCTCGTCCTGATTAGGAACAAAAGATTGCAAAGCTTTTGCCACTTTAATCAAGCAACCAAATAAACAAAGAATGGGCAATCTTCTTCCTGGTCCATGCATACGTCACCCAAAATACATTAAGCAAAAAGATCCGCTTGCCTTTCAAGGCTGATCAGATCGTAAGATAACATATAGAATTGTCATGAATGCCACGAATGGATGGAGCGTAATGCTTTTGGGTTAACCACACTTTCATAACAAGTATACTTGAGAAAGGCAAGAGACAAACATATTTATTAACAAGATTTTGGGAACTGCAGAGCGGAGATCGATGCACCAAACTCCATCATAGCCCATCATCCCTTGCAAGGAAAGTACTTGCTTATACATAGATGTTTCTATGTAGACTGAAAATAGAAATGTTTTCTCTACTTGAACAACAAAAAGATAAATGACGTAAATGTTTTCTCTACTTGAACAACAAAAAGATAAATGACGTAATTGTAGATGACAAGTGTTCGCAGAAAGAAATTGATAAGCTTTAGTAATGGACAAACCAGTATGGAGCTTGTTTTGTTTTTATTTTCATTCATCGACCTAAAAAGCAAGCAGGAGGAGGTTAGCTGGTTGGCTGTATCTTCAAAAATTTAAAATGAAAAACAGATTTATAAATTATAATAAACACTAATTAGAAATGTTGCAGTCATTTAACAATTATCGACCCAAATGCATGAAATTCTACTCATCTGTCCATTCTTTTTTGATGAATCAGACATTGAACATGTAATGAAAGGTTGGAGGATCTCGACATAAAAGCGAGATAAAATATAGTAGACCGAAATGGAACATGATAATGAGAAATTGCGAACAGTTAATAAACATTACCAACTAATTATAAAAGGAAAGTCGTTTCTTTTTCTTTTCCACTTATCCCCCTGCCTCGCCTGTTCTTCTCCATCGCCATTCTTAACCAGTAACTAACAAGCAACTCAGTAATGGTTAATCACCAGTCCACAGTGCAAGAACAAAGAAACAAATTAAAAAGCCGAAAAGAAAAGATTCTCCACGTCTTCTATCTCCAGTTTCCCTCCTCCTCCACAAAGTTTCAATCTTTATGCTCTGACGAGGAAGGTGAAGACCCATCAGTAGGATCATGAACATCATCCACTTTTGTCGGAATCTGAAACCTATCAAAGCTGTCATCATAGCTACTGCTGTTCACATTGTTGCCATTGTCCTTGTCGACATTGGTAGCTTTGGTCTCAAACCCAACCCCACCATTAGCACCATTTATATTAAACTCGCTGCTGTGGAAATCATAGCTTTGACCATTTTGTCTTCTGTGCTTATTGTTGTGCATCCACACCTTGAAAACATTCCTCTTGACACCCACTTCATTGCAGAAATCTTCCACCATTCTCTCATCGTTGCCTCTCAGCATCTTCCACCCCATTTTTTCTGCAAAAGTTTGCATCTTTTCTTTCTGTTCTTTGGTAAACTTGGTTCTTGCTCGCTTTCTGACTTGGGAGTTCGTCGCCGTTGGTTTGAAACTTGTGTGATGAGGATGATTCTCATCCAACGGTGTGGATAAAGCCAACAACATGTGGGGTGTTGACGGGAAGAAGGTATTTTGTGGGGTTGGTGAAGCAGGTGAGGTTGGGCTTGGGCTTCGTCCTGAGCTTAAGGGACTTGGGCTTGAGGTCCAGGGAAACATTTGCGGTGGGAGGTGGCCGGAGTACGACTCACGGCGGTGGAAGTTGCGGTGGCATCCACAGGCAGCGCATTTGAGGGAGGTGGGTTCAAAAGCAGGCATGAACTCACCACAACCATCAAGAGCTAGACCACCAAGAGTTGCGGCATGGTTCTTGAGACATTCCTTGTAGCTGTAGGACACCACCATTTGGTGGTGGTCGGTTGGCAGCAAAGACAGGGGTTGTGTCGGAGGTGGTGTTGGGTGGTGGTGGCTTTTTAAGGAGGCACTGGTGAGAGATAAGGCTTTGGAGAGGTGGGTTCGCAGTGGCGTTTCAGTATCTGTATCAGACCCGTGAGGAGGGGATTTGGTGGGAGCTTTGTGTGTGGTTATGTCCATGGCTTAAATCATACGTTGTTGGGAAGCACGTTGAGGGATGTATTTAGTCCTTTTGTGATAGGTGAAATGAGATGAGAGAATCAAAGAACAAGAATGTTGATAGATATGGTAGGATATGAGGGGAAGGTATTATGATGTTGAAGATGATATAATTAAATGAATACAACCATTACATATAGAGATGGAGAGATACAACTGTGGAAAGGTGCCACCCCACCTCAAATCCCAACAAACCTTTGCCTCACTTACTCCTCCAATGAAACCTCTCATGGCAATTAATATGGTCAGTCTTTGTGTGTGATTTCATTCCCCTCTCCTCCACATTTTCTTAAGTTGTGGCTTGTGAAGCCAAGAATGTTTGTTTGTCAAAAAGAAGCAGATTTAGCACAGTAATTAAGTGAATTGAAACATTACTTAGAAGATGTCATCACATACGATATATAATTGATAGAAAATAGCAAAATTATATGTAATTTAACAAAAGTAATGTTCAACTTAGCAGAAATTTCCATTTTCATATTTTCATATTTAAGACATGAAATTAGATGATTTATCCACAGCAGAAACATATTAAGTCACGAGAACGAAAGGTAATACGAGAATCATCTTAAAGATTAAGGAGATTAAAAAAAAACAATAAAATTTTTTTGTTAGTGTTGGAATGTCTGTTTAAGAATAGAATATAACCAATGGGAGGTCATGACTCCTGGGACATCGGCCTAAACGGAGTCCTGAAGAGACACGTGGCTCCAACACAGTGTAACATAGTACCCCAAAAGGACACAAATCACACCTCACGCACCCTACAGTGCACATGTGATTTCCACGACAAGGCAGGCATGTCGTAGCTCTCTCCCTGCTCACAACATTTGCCTCCACTATCACAGTATCTCTCCTCCTCCCACCGTTCCTGTCTCCACGTTCACTCTTTCATCAATTTTGCAAAATACAATTCATATGCTTGCATCACAAGAAACCACAGGTTTTATCTGACACACAAAGGTGAAAGATTTCATCATTTTCACAGATTCTGAAAATCAATCTTGTATTTTCTCATCATACCAATATTGTTGTTGGCATACTTTGGAATCATATTTACGGAGCCGAATTGTTGTTTTCACTTTGCAGACAATGGAATTTGTTCTCAAATCAACTTAGGACTCAATTACTCCATGATCAGTCAATTTACATATTCTTTCAGGACAGGAAATTACTTCTCGATATCTTTAGTTTTCACTAGATCGAGACTATATGAACTAGTAATTTATTTTATAAGTAATACTAGAGGATAATCTTATAAGTGTAGTTTTCTCCAGCCTAATAAAGTATTGGAAGAAAAATGAAAAAGTAAAATAAATAATTATTCTCTTTGCTAACTAAGCCTTTGTATTAAGGTAGAAAATTAATGTTGATACATAGGTTAATTTAAACACACATCTATTCTTGATCTTTTCTATTAGTTAAAGATTAGAAATTGCACATCAAACTTGCAAAGGCATTACTAGATATAGCTGAAAATTTGAAAACATCTTTATTAGTTAGGGTAAGGTTGCGTATTACTAGATTTCTTCAAATTTTGGGTTTCAATGAGATTTTTACTTGATGTTATTATATGTAGCTGAAATTTCTGTTAATTACATAAAAATAAATGAAATTGTAGATAGTTTCCCAAAAGTTTGATAATCTTTGTTGATTTTTTTTGCTTTAGGGAGTAGCTAATGACAATTGTGAACTGACATTTCTACACCGACCATGTGTCCAAGTTGTTAACATAATCAAACAGGAATCTTTTTCACGCTTCTGATTAAAAGGTTGAAAAGAATCTTATCATAGAAAAAGAAAAAAGAATGTGCATTAGAAGAGACACTTGTGGACAAAGAAGCAAACAATGTTGATTAATGCCAATACCTAATCATCATCTCCTCTCCATTATCACGTGTTTTAGTCCATCAAACCACTGATCTTAATGCGGCGACACGCCCTGTATTTTTTGGTTCACCACTGTTATTTTGGTTTCCTATTCTTTTAGAAGCTTGTGAAATTTGCCAAGTATTATATATGCCAAGGATGAAGCAAAATTAATCTTCCTTTTGGCTGGAAACCTTCAACCTTGCAGACTACTTCTAAAACCAGTCCTGATTTTGTACAAGGTGACAACAAATGCGACATTTGTTATTGTCCAGATACAAAGAATTTAAGGGAGTTTGACATTCTTTGGTGCTAAGGGAGGAAATGAACATGGTTTTTGGGGGATTTAATTGAAGTCAAATTCTGTCGGCCAATTCAAATCCTCGTGGTTGCTTGAGGATCCATTAGTGAATAGGGAAACGGAATTTCAGTGTCAGCATCAGGATGTTTCTACTGAGATCTAACAGATAATCCTACCGTGTTTGAAGCACAACCGAACAAAAAAACTGAAAAAGGAACCAACACTAACTTTGACATTTAATACTTTAACAGGCGTTGGGGATGTGATGTTTTGTCCTTGTGCGCTTCGAGTTGTGTAGGTTAATACTCTTCTAATCATGATTTAATAGAATCCAAGACAGAAAAAACGAGTGGTTTCTGTCTGTAATATGATTTAAAGGGGTTAATAATTCTGTTTAAAAAATTATGACATGACAAGTGAGATTGGAGCTGAGTTGGATTACGATTAATAAGTTTGGCAATTCCTGGCGTGATAAGGCACTCTCTTTAACACAAGGTGACAAGGATGAGCCTAAGTAAATGCTATGGCTAATCCTAAAGCCCTAAAGCCACAGATTTTGGTCCTAAACAGGATCGAAACAATGTTCTGACAATCATGTCATCATCAACAAGGCATGCGCAATGTGAAAAAATGACACACAAAAGCAGCTCTGAACGCTTCGTTTCAGGAAACTGAAGCAAAAGTGTAAGGCCCTTGTTTCTTATTACGACTTGGATCTTCAATGGCGTGATCACTGTTTGAGAACTGTACATTCTACGTGGTTTCTGCCTTGTCCTCTCGTTAGATTTGAGTAATAGAGCATGTTATGGGATTTGATTTCTGTAAGTATCTACCAGTCAAAGTTATCGTCATTAGATTCTACACTTTCAGAAAGCAAAAAATCACAACTCTTACAAATATTTAATTAAACTAGTAGTCGTTTTAAATATGATAACCAAAAGCAACTTTCACTACAAAAAAAAAAAAAGAGGTTTAGCGACCAATAAGATCAACGTGTGAGTTTTCCATCGATAAGTTAAGTTAGCGACGAAATTTACCGATAAAATTAGTTGTCAGAGAAATGGTCATAGGTAATAATTGGCGATGGAGTACATATTTTTCTTCGCTAATTTGCTTAAGGATAGTTTATGTTCCGTCACTATATTTAGCGACGATAATTTTATGTTGTTGGTAAATTTAGCGACGAAATGTTTGTTTCGATCGGTAAATTTAGCGATAGATAAGGCTTCTCCATTGGTAAATTTACCGACATATTTGGCAATTCAATCGGTAAATTTATCGCTACATTTGGCAATTCCGTCGGTAAATTCATGACTAACTCTACCAATGAAACTTAGTTATCAATCAGTAAATTCATAATATTTTATCGACAGATTTTGGTTTTTCGTCAGTAAATTTACTGATATTGTTTTTTAAAAATTTCCCTATATTTAATTTTGTTTGATAATCTTATGATTGATGTATAATTTATACATTTATTAGTGATCTGTTGATAATACTTTAAATTTGTTTATACATTTAATTTGTTAAAACAGAAAGTTGATTGATGATATAAAGTAAAAGTTACCTTAATTAATAATAAAAAATATTTTGTATAACAATAAGTATTTAATTTATACAAAGTGACTACAACTACGATATTCATTTGGTGAATGCGGATGCTCTGAATGTTGCGATGAGGTGTTGCCATTCTCCTTCAACTCATCCATCTCATTATGGAGCTGGGTTATGTACTCCATCAACTATTGCAGTTGAGTTGTCAGTGCCTATATTGTGTTTTAAAGCTCATGGACTTTATTGGATGCGGACCGTCTACTAGATGTTGTTGTACTGGATGTAGAGGATTGCGAATAACATGTATTCGCAAATGAACCTAAGCCGAATATCCTTCCACGATGGTCCCTACTACTCACCACATAAAAATGGGTTTGATTCTCATCAACATCTTGAGACGTTAAAACTGTCGTTGAATATTTTCTTGTATTTGATCATATCAGAAGGCAATGTTTGTGTTAACAAGTGATAATTATTAAGCATTAATATTAATGCATAAATTTCACATATATTTAGTTCTCTAAATTGGGTGTTGATGAAGGGCACACAGTCATTCTTCTTAGTGTGAGTGTGCAAAAAGAATTGGTGGGGGTGTAGGTTTCCTGCCCATAAACTTTTCCTATATCAGAATAAAATGTTATATGTGAACTACAATATATAAAAATTTCGGCAAAATTTTCTCTTATGATATTTACTCCCTATTGAACAAATAAAGTAACTTAACAATATAGTCATATATGGCACCAGACATTTATAACATTATCATTCTCCATAATACACATATTTTCATTTCAAAATTCACACATCAAATGAAATTGAAATACATCAAAGTAAAAAAAAGCCATAATATAAGTGTAAAGTCTAGATACTTACAAGTCTCTCTGTATGCTCGTGGTAGGTAATAAATCCTCCAGTATGTATGGGAAGACTCTCTCCCCCTGATCCTCCACGTCTGTTGGTAGAATTATGTTCTAAAATAGACATTGCCTCGAGTGATGTCTAATACTGTTGCCAACGACTCCATATTTCTTAAGAAATATAAAGAAGTCGTACACTAGTCTTGTGTATCGCACCAACAAAGTCTCTATAACGTGTACGAACTCATCTCTCACATACTTTATAAATAACCGCATCAAATTCAGAATCCCAAAAAATTCTTTCTAAACTAAAAAGAAAAAACATACAATAAGTTCTTATAACTTACAATAGTTATCTAATTAAAAAATACAAAAAATATATAAACTCCTGATAATAAAAATCCTTTGCCGCATGAGAGATATTCTTCCATATATAACTCTCAAGATCAATCTTCTCTTTGAATTTGGATGTTACGTTTCTTGAGCACGGTTCAAACGGAATCAACCTAATATAAAAACAAATTTATATCATTTTTAAATTTAAACCTATAACTTAATTATAAACATATGGTGTTTCATGTATTTTCACTTACATATTATTGATAATTGTAATGTAAGTTTTTACATCAACTCCAGGCTGGAAGCCGCCTCCTTCATCTACATTGTTTACCCCTGATATCTTTATCGGTATAGGGGTGGTAGATGGTGTAGTAGTAGGTACGGAAGGTGACGCCTTATCTGCAAGTGTAGTAGTTAAAGGTACAACATCTGATTCGATTGCAGCTGCAGAATGTGATGCTTTACCTGAAAAGTAACTGACTCCAAATCGTGATTTGAACCTTGGTCGCATCATATCATGTTTTCTCTTTGGTGTCATATTTTAACCTAAAATTCATATTTTATTGAATATTTCAGAAATATAACAATTTCAATTCAATATATTGTTGATTCAATAGTTGATTTATTGAATATAATATTTTATTACAAACACAAATTAATCGCTATCAGCATTTAATTGTAAATCAAAATCAAAATCAAAATCATCATCATCATCTTTTTCTAAAGAATTAGAATCAAACTCAAGATTCTCTTCAGATCTCTCGCCCTCCTCATTCTCTCCAGATGAATTTTCAATATATTCATTATTTGGATTGTTCAAAGGTTTATTCTCATCATATGTAACAGATGCATTTTATTTCATAAGTATCTTCCTGCAACACTTTACTTTTAATTATTTGCTCTCTTTTTCCATGTGATTCAAAATACCTCTAGGTTTAACTTTGCAAACGGCCAACCAATCTGCCTTATCTCGTCGTAAGCTGATAAAAGAGACATAAAACATCTGGATCGCTTACATTGCCAACACGAAAGGTTCAAATTGTTTAAATCTTCTTTGCTGGTTGATTTTAACTAGATTGTATCGGCTATGCACTTTTGTACCAACATTAGGAGTTGGATCAAACCAGTCACACTTGAATATCACACTCCACTTTATTGTCAATGCAGGATACTCAATTTTAAGTATCTCAATAATTTTACCATAGTAATCTATCAATTCTCCCTGTATGCACACTCCAATATTTACAATTTCCATGCTATGAACATGATATTCTGTATGATATTTGTATCCATTAACGAAATACACCAGATATGATTTAATAGTTTGCAAAGGTCCTTTCGCAAGATCACATATGAACTTATTCTCTATTGAATTTTCTAAGGCCTACATAAAAGAAATTATCATATTAAAGAGTATAATGTCATTTGAACACTTTAATCTTATAATTCAATCATTTCAATAATTGTAAGTGAAAACTTACATATTTTTCAAACCATCGAGGAAAGTGTCTTCTAACTTCTTTATTGATATCATTCTGTATTTTTTTGGGCATTAGTTCGCGTAACCATTCCTCGTATAATCGAAAAATATTATTATGTATTTCAGTTGTTAATAACACTAAATTTCAAAACTTAAATAATCAATTTCAACTTATTGCACAAACTGTTGAACCTCTTGACAGTTCAATAAAATGTAACCATAGGCAGCCTCTATTTCTTCCTCTGTTAACATTCTTCTTGTTGAACGTCCATATATTTATCTAGGATATGTGAAAATGGATAAGTTACCATTAGCATCACCCGTTCCTCCTCCATCATCATTACGAAGAACTTTTCTTTCTCTTGTGTGAACATGCAACCCAAAATAATGTGAACAAAATGTACTTGCTTCCTCTACTAAATAAGCATTACATATCAAACTTTCAACTCTAGCCTTATTTTTGACATTTTTCTTCAAGTGATAGAAATACCTACATTAACGAATAGGTTTATTACAATTTTGTTATTAAAACATGTTATTACTTCAATTTAAATATTTACTATAATTACCTCTCAAATGGATACATCCATCGATATTGAATTGGACCAACAAGTTTATCCTCGTGTGCTAAATGCATAGGTGGATGCTCCATATATTCAAATAAACTTGGAGGAAAAATCCCTTCTAATTTGCACAAAATTACTAAAATTTTCCTTTCTAGTTTTTCCATTTCATCCAATTTATTTTAGATAATGTTAAGCTTTTGAAAAACAAACTTAATTCTGTTATAACTTCCCAAACCTTATTCGGTAGCTACTTCCGAAATGCAATTAGAATTAGCCTTTGCACAAACACATGACGATCATGATTTTTCATCCAAAATAATTTATACTTCCTTATGTCTACAAACCTTGCCAAGTTTGAAACATAACCATCGGAAAACTTTAGACTTTTCAACCATTCACACAAAATTTCCTTCTTTTTTTTGTCCAAAGTGTAACATGCTTTCAGATATTTACTGATGTGAAGATCTTTATTTAATTCATTCCTTCTACAAAAAAGTTTCAAATTAGCTCATGATTTTGCATTGTCCTTTGTCCGCCTTTCAATGTTCATTATTGTATTGAACAAATTGTCAAAAATAATTTTTTCAATATGCATCACATCTAGATTGTGATGTATCAAATTAGTTTTCCAATATGGAAAATCCCAAAAGATGCTTTGTTTTCTCCAACTAAAGTTTTTATTAATTTTTATATTAACTTCATCAACTTTAAATTCTATAACTTTCATCAACCCTAATTCATCAATCTCCTACAATATCTCTTCACCAACTTTGTGAGGGGGAGGAGGTGTTTGTACCATCTTAGTCTTAATGAACTTTTGTTTATTGCGTCTAAATGAATGATCTAAAGGAAGATATTTCTTGTGGTTGTCAAACTAACATGTTTTGCCTCCGTTTAGAAGATAAAACGCATTAGAATCATTTCCATAATAAGGACAAGCCAATTTTTCTGCTATGCTTCGTCCTGACAACATAGTATATGTCGGAAAATCACTAATAATCTACATCAAAGCTACCCTTAACACAAAATTTTATTTCAGAAACACATCATATGTCTCCACACCATATTCCCAAAGATGCTACAATTCAGATATCAATAGTTGTAAGACTACATCAATTTTATGCTTTGGATTTGTAAGCCTTGGTACAATCATTGTCACGAACATATATGCCTCATTCATACATATCCATAGAGTAACACCCCATTCCCAACTAACATGTGCACGTGTGTCCATCCGAGTACATGTGTACATACCTGTTAAAAATGACATGTTAACTATTTTACCTTCACTATACATAACATGGCATCATACACTAAACCATCAATCACACATCTTTTTTTAAAAACTTAAAATGTTATCACAATAGTCAAAATCCATAATTTACATCGTTTCATGCAATACAATACCACCCAAGGTTTACAACATTACCCTATGAGCTTAAACAACTCAGTACACACCAAATACAATAAACATGAAAACAAAGGCTAAGTCCTCAATCTCAGCTGACTGACCTTTGAGCCAATTCTAACAGTAACAGTTGTACAAAATGTGCTTCTACGGAGTCTTAGAAGTTAGGTCGTCTCCCTCTCGAACCTGAAAAGCAACGGTGCAATTTTGATGAGTTTTGCGAACTCAGTAGCGTAACCATCCTCGATGGTTCACTCATGACATAAAACGAGATCAACTATAGCATGTAATCATACAGCTCAACTCCACTTAACAAGTATCAAATACTATCACAGATAAATCATTTCTCAGATACACAGTTCAATCATATAATCAATCATATAACAAAATTCACACAACTTTGCACATCATTAAATAAATTCAAATTTTATGCGAATGCGCCATGTATGAGACTCATATTCATTTTTATTTTGTTATGACTATGTGCTTTTACAGTATCCCAAATTATCAGGCTCAGTCAGTCAGTCAGTGACTCATTGATCCTAACGAGCCATAGGCTCGAACCACATATACTGGAGCTTAAAGCTCATATCAGTAACAGTATCAATAGCCACATCAGCCACAACTCCTTTATATTACATGCATTGGAATAAAGTGCATATCATAATTCAGTCATCAATTCGATCACTTTCATTTGCATGTAAAATAACAGTATATCAGTCACAGTATCAATTACAGTAACAACAGTGGTCATCGGACTAGGTCCGGCATTCAACCTTTCAGTTGAGAACTAGAAAGTCATTTAGGCAGATGCATTCACATTCAAGTAGCACTTCTAATATCATTCTCATTCATCAAAATGCCTCAGACAAATATTGTCCGGAATCCAATACACAATCAACACAATTTAGTACAATTCAATAAGATCGCAATACATTTCAATAATGTACAAAATAATATGATGAGACCATCTTAGGTTACTCACAATATGCTCCAAATAGTTATTGCCTTGAAGTTCCGGCAACGTTTGGGTGTTGTCGCTCAACACGCCCCTCTATACATATAATACATACACATATCACAATATTTCACAATTTTGTATTCATTAATGCACTAATGTATACTAACTATGTACAATGCATGTTCATGAAAATTCCGGGTTTGTTATCATTTATTTTGTCACAATAATCATTTGGATATCCTCTTTCAATTGATTAGCTCAGATTTGTTTAAAGTACACTTTCGGGTCCATATTGTACAATTAATATCATCAGGAAACTGAAGGAATTTGGTCATACTTCCTTCTAACAAATTATTCTCCTATGTCTTAAGTCTCTATTGATACCAAGATCACTCAATTTGGTTCATTATTCAATGAGTTATGCTGGAAATACCACAAACTGTGCACATGTAAAATTTTGGCTAATGCAGGATAATGTATGTAGGTTGTACACCACATATCTCCCAATTCCAGTACCCAAACATTACAAATTTTATACCAATTTAAATATAAGAGAATAATCTACAACTTTGGTGAATACACCTCAGTCTAATTCGGTCTAAATCAATACAGTTTATTCAATAACCACAGGATATGATTTCTGTCCCTGGTAGTGCTACTGCGTACACTAAGACTTACTTTCAAGCTAAATTTCAAGACCCTTAAGGACAGAATTAAAATTCAAATTCTGCTTAGAATTTGTAGAAACATGTCTCTATTTTAATATAAATCAAGACTCATTTCATTTGGAAATCTATAGAGCCAAATATATCCAAAATACCGAAGTATGTTTACTAAAAATATTTCAGTTATCAAATTCCAGCACACTTTCAGGATAACTTTTCATGATCATTATGACAAGGAAAATGGTGTATTTCGGTAACAATTTCTTCTACAAAATTGTTATAATATGTTTCTAGTTTCTAATAACACCAAAATTATACAATTTTATTTAGTATACTGAAAGTTATACCTAATCTAGTTCAGACTATTTTTTAAAAGTAATGGAACTCCTAACTCTACTTCCAGAAAGATTTTCACATGCCTAGAGATGCAATCAGCATTCGACTTCTTCAGAAAAGCTGTAGATCTATGTTTCTAGTTTAATATGAATTAAGAATCAACTCATTCAGAATTCCACAGATCAAGTTATGACAAGAATACCGAAACCTATTCAGTGAAAGTTTTCCAGTTCATAATATTCCAGCACATTTCCTCACTTTCATCCAAAACTCATCAATCATTCTCTA
>JANZLC010000003.1:12954915-12968807 GCA_026413385.1 Erythroxylum gracilipes
AAAGTTTAGGGACTATTTTATAAATTTAAAAAATATCCCGAAACGGTACCCGGTATCGACCGGTACCGGTACAGTTCCATTCCAGAGCTCAATCCGGTACCGAACCCGGTACGGTATTCGTAACATTGCTATAGACCTCCAAATTAGATAATTTCAATTGGAGGTTAAACTAGAGACATAGGTATATGTTTTTTGAAGGAACCAAAATCTGATTCTGTCTCTAAGAGTTTTGAATTTTGTTTTGAAGTTGAGTTTTGACTACTGTCCTTATTTTCGAACAACCTATAGTTTTTTAGGTATAACTCCCAATATAATTAACTGAATTGCATGAAATTTATGCCATTAGAAACTTATGACATAGGGGAATGAAATAAATTGATAAGATTATAGGCTAATGTGGGAATTAAAGGAAGAAGAAGGACTAATAGGCAATTTTCTTAAAGTCAACTCATGGACCAATAAGTTTAAAGCATGTGTGTCCAATAGAATTGTAACGCATGGTCCAATAGAATTGTAACACATGGCCCCATAAAATTGTAACACATAGTCCAATATAATTTTAACACATGGTCCAATAGAATTGTAACACATGGTCCAATGGTATTGTAACACATTATCTAATAGGATTGTGACATATGGTCCAATGGGATTGAAACATGTGTCTAAAACAAGTAAATTTATGAAAAGGCATATGAAGAGGGAAGATGGACGACACTTTAAGGGCTTAACTTTAGATTTTTCTCCTCTCCATTTCACTTTCTTTATCCCATCATTTTCACTTGGTGATTCAAGCAAAGCCAAAGAGGAAGGGAAGGAAAAGCATTAGAAGAACTACTTTGCCAATTTTAAGGTTTTGGACTTCACTTAGTTAACTTTTGTATTTGTGTATTTTTGACTGTTTAAAAATATTCATTTGGATGTGGAATGGTTTCTTGGACGATGCTTTAGTGCTATTTTAGGGTTATCTTGTATAGAATTGGTTGAATATGACAAGAGATTATCATATAGTGGAATTCTGTCTAGGGTTTGTTGAGTCAGTCACATTGTTTGGGTCATAAATCAGCCTACAGACCTTTAAATTTGGCGATTTCATTTTAAAATGAAAAAGAAGACATAGAAATAGAAATCCCTAGAAGAGACTCTAACTTAATTATGTTTTTATGACACTAGAAATTGGGATAGAAAATGGTGACTTGTTACTGTCCTTGTTTTGGAGCGGCGTGTGATATTTGTTCTATATCTCATATGTTAAAAGTTCGAATGGCCTGATCTTTGGTGTTTTGGAAACTAGAGACACAAATGGACAAGTGTGTAGAAGACCACGAAACCAGTTCTGACATTTTCTATACGAATATTAAGGAACAATTAGACTCCGTCATGTGATTTGTTCCTGGACTGATAGTTTACATATTTTTAGACCACTTTGGGGTTTAGCTCAAATTGCACTATTTTGGGTTTACTTTCGTTTCTGATTTTTTCTAAATTATATCTTAACCTTTTTGAATGTGTATAGAACTTTTCAAACACCTATAAATAAATGAAATAGGACATACCATATATGAATTGTGTGATTGAACATTGGAATTTAAGATTGACCATAATGCATTCCAAAGAAAACTTATATGTATATAAATGATTTGTTTTCGTGTGTATTGCTCATATATGCATAGTATGATTATACAAGTGTGATTTGACACCTTTCTAATGGTGATTAGTTATGACTTGCTTGTATGAACACATATATAGATTTTATGACTTGAAATATATATATCATATAATTTGTTAATATACGAATTGTGAAATTTACAAATAGTTAAAGGAAATGTTATAGTTCCTGCTCTATTGTCTTGGTTGTGGATAGATGGGCATATCTATAGGGTTATAGTGTAGCTACTACAGTTTGACACCACCGGTGTCCACAGTTCGATACCTTCGGGTATCCACAACTCGATACCTTCGAGTATCTACAGTTTGATATATTTAAATATCCACAACACCCGTTATCCATACCCATAGAAAATGTGCAGGCTTAACACAGAAAGAAAACTTAAGTCATAAATAAGAAATACAACATAACTACATAAATAATTAGTATTGATGAGCATTTGTATTGGCTGTAATGATGAATTGTAATAATGTGCAATTATATTGATATTTTGTATCAATGAGCGTTGAATATCAATATTTGGTTTATAAATGTGCATTTTCGGTATATGGATAATATGTTGAAGCACATTTGCAAAATGTACTCTACTTAAGTATGCCATCATTGTTTACATGAGCATTGGATATCAATGTTTGGTTCATGAATGTAAATTTATGGTATATGAATTGTGATACTTCTAAATGTGTGTGCTTGGTGGATGACTGCTGTGAGCGGTCATCCAAACTAATTTTTTTTCCACTAAGCTTTCAAGCTTAGCACTAGTGTTAATCTGTATAGGTCCAAGTTATAGGAGTAAAGTATAAGGAACATCTGTAGAGACTAAGGTCAGCAGATAGAGGAAAAGTACTTTTAGAAGGTGTTTTTAGTTAAAGATGTTTGTACATGTAATGGTTAAAGGGAATTCTATGTTTTCTTTTAGATTACTATGTAAATATAAAGATGTATTACTACTGTTAAATGATAATGTCAAGTATTGGGGAGTTTTGTAATGTGTACTTTCAATTTCTTCCTATATAACACCAATCCAATTCTCAGCATCTACACTAGCAATAACCTCAGAATAATTTTTTGGCTTAGAATAAGTGTCAACTTCCTGCGCAATAACTAAAGCATAAGCAAAGAGATCTTAATCATAGTCCTGCAATCTCGCTGGCAATTGAGTCTATCTCCTAGGACAATCTAGAGCCAACACATTATTAGGTTGCACTGGCGGTGGATCAACTTGTATAGTGGCATCATTCTGAATTTCCTCAGACTTAGAAGTAAGTGGGACTATCTCCTTAGGGGGAGTAGCAGGGAAGACGAACCCCACCTTCTCCCTTATACTAGCCTGAACATTTTCATAAGGAGAAAACAACACAAAATCTTTGCCATAAGAAAATATAACATCTTCATGAAAGCTTACATTACGACTATGATAAATCTTATGATATTTAAGATCAGGACAATAAACATGATAACCTTAAACTCGTTCCCTATAACCTAAGAAGACATATTTAACAGCATGAGGCTTTAACTTGCTTTCATTAACATGAACATAAACAAGACACTCAAAAGCACAAAGATTAGAATAATCAACAGGGTTACTTGAACAAACTTCTTTTGGGACTTTACTGTTGAGAGAACAATGTGGGGAATGATTGATAAGATAGCATGCAGTAGTAGCCACCTGAACCCAAAACTCACGTCCTAACTTAGCATGAGGAAGCATGCATCGAACATTCCCTAATAGAGTCCTATTCATATGATTAGCAACTCCGTTTTGTTGAGGCTTACTAACCAAAGTGTGATGTCTAGCGCTGCCTTCCTACTTGCATAGGTTGTCAAAAGCATCTTCACAAAATCAAGACCATTGTCATTTCTCAACCACTTAATTTTCTTACCTATTTGGTTCTTGATCAGGGTTTTCCACTTCTTGAATGTAGGAAGAACTTCATTCTTCTTCTTTAGGAAAACCACCAAACCTTACAGGAGAAATCATCAATGATGGTCAACATATACCTTCAACCACCTTGAGAAGCAACACGAGAGGGACCCCATAGATCAAAATGAATATAATCTAAAGTGCTTTTAGTCCTGTGAATCCCCGGGGAAGAGAAAACACTCTAGTTTGTTTACCAAAGGCATGATGATCACAAAACTCCATATTACCTAAACTTTGGCTCAATAAACACCTCTTACGCAAGATTTGCATACCTTTCTCACCCATATGGCCTAAGTGTAAAGCCACAACTTGGTGACATATTGGTGAGACTTAGATGAGGCAACATCAATAGTATCAATAACAGTAGAGCCCTTCAACACATAAAGAGTATCATGTCTTTTCCCTTTAAGGATTACAAGATTACCTCGAGACACCTTTATGACTCCACCTTTAGAAGAGCACCTACATCCAAGAGACTTAAGTGCACTAAGTGAAATAAGGTTGCATTTCAAATCAGGAATATGACAAACGTTAGTGAGTGTTTTAACAACACCAACTTAAGTTTTAATATTGATTGTACCTTTTTCCCACCACATCACACTATGCATTATTACCCATAAAGACAACACTCATAGCATTTTCATAGGTGGCAAACTAATCCTTGTGAAGACACATATGAAAAGTACAACTAGAGTCTAGGATCCATTCATCTTTAGATCATTGTTCGCCTTGAACAACTAAAAGAACATCACTTCCTGAACTAGAATCAACCACAACAGCCTCAGGGGTAGAATCAAATTAATTATCCTTGTTTTTACCTTCTTTTTTGAGTTTATTTTTTAATTTATGACAGTCCAAAACCTTATGTCCAATTTTCTTGCAATATTTACATGTAATATTGGCATCTCTACCTCTAGACTTAGATCTAGACTTCTTATGGTCTTATTACTCTCTCCCTTCTTAAAAGTTCTACCTCTAAACGTTAAACCCTTGGCCTCCTTCTTAATGGAAGCATCAAACTTTTCTTTAGACAACAAAGCAAATTTAACTTCTTTTAAAGAGAGAGTTTCATGGTTACTATAAAGCATAATTTCTTTAAAGTGCTTATACGAATGAGGTAGTGAAATAACAAGAAGCACTAATTAATCATCATCATCAATTTTAACATCAAAATTTTCCAAATCAATAATAATGTAATTAAATTTGTTAAGATGAGATGGGATGAGCGTACCTTCAGACATCTTGGGCGTAAAGAGACGTTCTTTGAGACAAAGTTTATTTGCCATACTCTTCGCCATGTAAAGGGACTCCAATTTTAACCAAAGTCCTATAGCGGTAATCTCATGGACTACTTCTCATAGCACTTCACGCATCAAGCATAATTGAAAAACGGACAAGGCTTTTTCATCCAACTCTTCCCAATCCTTATCTGACATATTAGTAGGTTTCTTTGTCTTGCCAGACAAAGCTTTTTTCAATTTGTGTTGTGTGAGAATAGTTTGGATCTGGACCTTCCAAATAGCAAAACTAATTTTTTCGTCAAACTTGTCGATGTCAAATTTAGTTGAAGGAGACATAGCGACAAGACTTGATTGAACAAAATAAACCTTACTCTGATACCAGTTTGTTGTGCTAGTAGTTGTGGAAGTAATGGAATCACTCAAGTAAATAAAGAAAAATAGTATAAGGACACAAAGAATTTTTACGTGAAAAACCTGAGTGCCGAAAGAAAAACCCATGGGGCGAAGAGAGCCCAAAAATATGCACTATGTTGAAGAAAGAAAAATTATAGGTGTTTTCTCTCTCTCTCACACACACACAAACCCCAGGACTAATGAAGGGTACACCAATACAATGTTATAAAAGACCCCTAAAGGGGTGTTTATATAGTAGTATAACCTAAGGATAAGAAACCTACACAGTAGGAATTTGAAAATAGTGTCAAAAAAGGAAAGTAAACTTACATATGGTAGGAATCTTCACAGAGTAGGAATCTTTAAGGCTTGGATCATTATCCCAGCACCTATGCTTCACTATCTTCTACTTACCAAAACTTTTTAGCTTTTATATCTGATGTGAGCATTCCAAAAAATTAGAGGGTTGCTATGACATGTCCAAAATGGATGGAAGTAATGTTTGGGGAAATAAGAGCATTAAAAAATTAAACGTGGGAGTTAGTGTCGCTTCCACTTGGAAAAAGCACTATTGGCTGTAAATGGGTGTTTATCGTAAAATGAACATCAAAGGGGACTATGGAGTGGTATAAGGAACGAATCGTGGTTAGAAGTTTTACCCAAACATATGAGGCAGATTACGAGGAGATTTTGCACTAGTTGCCAAAATTATGTTAGTTTGTGCTCTTTTATTATATGTAGTAAATCAAAACTGGTCTTTTCATCAGTTTGATGTTAAGAATGTTTTTTTGCATGGTGACTTACAAAAGGAATTGTATATGCAAATTTCGCTTAGTTTGAGAGTGTTAATACAGTTAGAAAGGTATTTCGGCTGCATCGGTCACTCTATGGTTAAAGCAACATCCCAAATCACTCGCTTATAGATATTATCTACTTTGGGCCTTGGCCCAGCCAAGCCCTCATGATTTTGCTTTTCCCAAGGCCTTCCTAGGAGGTCACCCATCCTATAACTACTCTCACCCAAACACGTTTAACCTCGGAGTTCCAATGAGATCTGCTCCATTAGGCCATGAAAAATGCGTCTATAAGTGAGAGGTATCCGTACCCTTATAAGGCGTACTTCGTTCCCCTCTCCAACTAATGTGGGATCTCACACCAAGTCCTCTTATAAGATTCTTCTATTCTAGTAAAAGTTTCTCCTTAATTTGCTAAAGGAAGTTGCCTTGTTAGGCTGCAAACTCGTAGCTACCCCAACTGACCCAAATATGAAGATGAAGGCTAGTATTAAAACGGTCATCAAGACGGGGCGATATTAGCATTTGGTGGCTAAACTTATTTATCTCTCTTACACACGTCCTAATATTGCCTTTGTGGTAAATATATCGAATTGCTACATGCATTCCCCTCGACAATCACATATGGAGATCATCTAAATAATACTTCCATATCTAAAGAGTGCTTACGTTGTGGTAGTCTCTATGCTCTCCAAAATGGCATGCAGGTTACATTACTCACTAATGTAGACTGATCCGGTGCAGTTGATGATCAATGATCAACATCTGGATATTATACCTTTATGAATGGAAATCTGTAAGTTGGCAGAGCAAGAAACATAGTGTTATTGTAAGATCTCCAACTGAAATAGAACTCCAAGCTTTGGCTCTAGGGGTTTGTGAGTTGTTGTATTGGTGGTTGACGAGTCTCCATATATATTGTACTTAACAATCATGCTACGATTGGAATAGCTTTAAATCTAGTTTAACATGATAGAGTTAAACATGTTAAGGTAGATACAACATTTTAACAAAAGAGAATTGATGATGGGTCAGTGGAAATTTCATTTGTTTGATCCAATGACCAAGTTTCAGATACTTTTGACGAAGGGCCATAGTGGAACGCATTTCTCGCTTCTAGTGGGCAAGATGGGGTCTTTAAAATATCTTCACCTCATCTTGAGGGGGCATGATGAAATGGTTTTCTTGCAAGATTATGAGCATTAAGGGAATTAAACAATATATGTATTTATTTTTCTTTTATTTCCTATAGACTATATATGTATATTTTCTCATCCCATAATAATATACACAATTTTCCTCTCAGTAAAATGACAGCCTAGGATGTGAAATTTGAATTTCACAACTTTATACTTTGTTATTAAATTTGGCTTAAATATATCATGATGTCCCTTTCTTTAAAATGTAAAATACAATAGAGAGATTGCAATAATAACCTATGAAATGCCATTATGTTTAACAATGGAGTTCTTGTTCGAACACTTAATGTTACTTATGTTCAATAATAGACGTTGGTTCTCAAAGGAATGAGTGTCTTTTCTCACTTTTATTTTTTAAAAAAAGTTATATAAAAGATAAAAATATTTAAAATATATTTATTTAAAATATAAATTAAATCATAATCTTTGAAAAATATTTTAAAAGAATTATAATATTTTAAAATTATTTAAGTTTAATTATAAAATATCAAAACTCTGTTGTGATATTTATTTTTTACTTTTATTATAAACTACATATATTTTAAAATCTATTTACTTGAATTAAACTTAAATTATTATAATAAAATCTAATTAATTATAATTAAATTTAATTAATTATAATAAACTCTAATTAATGTCAATAAATTTAATTTAACATTAAATTTTAATAAAATTAATTTAATTTAATTTAACATTAACGTTAACGTTAACTCTAATTTAACTTTAATAATCCTACTTTTAAATAATCTTAACTTTCTCTTATATAAAATCCCCAAATTTGCCCCCAGAGACATCGATTTCGATCTATTATAAAAGCTTTCAAAAAGTCAACGTATCCAACGTACAAAGCTCCTCGCTTTATGGAGGATTGGGGAGGGACATAATGTACATATCCTTCCCTTTAAATATTTATAAAGAAGCTATTTTTGTGACTTAAACTTGTAACCTTATGGTCACAAAGGAGCAACTTTATGTAAGGCTCCAATATCCTAAGAACGTCAGACTTCTAACGAGCTTGTCCATGCAATTTTCTCTCTCATGTCTATTTTTCATGTTTTTAAAAATAATTTTCTCACCTATTTTTGCCTCATGCTCTTACTCCAAACTAGCATTTTCTCATATCTTCATTATTTTCAATCGATGTTTTTCCTTATCTTTTGTGTTATTTTGTCACTTGTGGATTACTACTCTTTCACGGTTCGCTTCTTTCTCTCATTTACGTATTCTATCCAGTGTTATGAATATTGTACCAGTATCTATATCAATTTTGATTCTGGTACAATACTGTACTAGTACCGATCAATACAGAGTATCGTTTCGGGTAATTTTTAAATTTGCAAAGTAGTCCCTAATTTTTTTAAAATTGTAAAATATTCCTTCAATATATTGTAATGTATAATATACAATTTTACATTAACCATATCTCCAAAAATCATAATAATATAAATTTAAAGTAACAACAATCTATTTATTTTTATTAATATTGCTTTTCACATATTTCATATATAAATAATAACCATAATTAATATGGAAAAGATTATTTACTCATCACACAAATATAAATTAATGACAACACAAAGTACTTAAAATATTACAATTTCATCATATAATAAATAATAATTACATCAAAACATCATATAAAAAATAATTAATATTCATGACTCTCTAACTATTACAATTTACAACAATAGTTTGTGCCGAAGAACTAACATGAGTGAAACCTAAAACAAAATATTTACAATTATATAACAATATAAAATTTAACAAATATATCAAATATAAGTGAAGTTAAAAGAAGAGGAGAAATAAAAACCTGAAACATGATTCGATCTAATACCTGCTCAAATCGTATTGACCTCAATCCTCATTTGGTATAAAATCCTCATCATTAAGAGAAGCCTTATTATCACTATCATTCAAATTTATTCCAACAAATGATATGTCAATACTTTCCCATCCAAATTTTCAAAAAAAAAACCATCCAAGATTATTTTCCAAGTCACTCTAATTTATCAAATTCGATTCCTCAAAAATCCATCAAAAGATCGATATAATCAAGGTAAATTGGATCTACATAACTACTTGTTCTATTAAGAGTCCTAGTAAACAATAAAATTAAATTATTAAGAAATTAAAAGAAATTATATTCAACTTAATAATGATAATAACATACGTTTCCCGAAGCTTTACATTGTATTGAACAAAGACTAAGGCATTCAATATTTTGTGCTCTAATCCATTCCTTTTCTTGGAATAAATGAATCCAAATGTGTTTAAATTTCTTTCACACCTTGTCTCACTCATACATTGATTTAGAATTCGAATTGCAAACCTTTGCAATTCTAGAACACCACTTTCAAATTGGTCCCAACAAGCAATTGTAAGACAACAAAAGTAACATTCTAAACAAAAAAGTGATGATTAATTTTCAATTAGTAATAAAAGTGAAAAATATATACCTAGATTAAATTTATCTCTTTGACAAATAATAATTGACATGCCAAAATCACCAGAAGCATCTTTGTAAGCTTAGGAGCTTTTGTATAATCTCATGGGCAATAATTATTGTAATAATTAATGGAATACCCATATTAACTTCAATTTTCTTTGTAAATTTTGGTTTGAAATAGACACTAGGATTTAAAATGCCCTAGTTGCAAACAATAGCGAGTAAAGTTGCATTTCCCATCGTTTATTGATGATTGCAAAAACTGGTGTGTACACAGAATGTCTACTTTTTAGAATCGACCTTTATTGCTTCCTTTACCCTCTCCATGGCATCATAAAAATAATCTATTGTTGTCTTCTTATCATTATCAGCCATACAAAGCACCCTCACCAAAGGCTCACAAACTCAGATAAAAAATTGACATTGGGACCAAAATTCATTATCTTCAAGGATAATTCTAGTAACCTCCAATCCATCATTAGACCTAGTATGTTGAGATGCAACCCACTTATCACTTGTAAGCATTTTTTCAACTTTTTCTTCATCATAATAAAGTATTAAAGTGATAAGAAATTAGTTGCAATCTTATAATAGTAGGATAACACAAATTCCTATCATTGGTGAAATCCTTTCTCATTAAATTCATGACTCATGCATGATTGGACATGAACTTGGTCACCTTTTTTGCTTTTCGCACAGTCTCATCAATAATAAGAAAATATCTAACATCCCTTCTATTTTCCAACATTAAGTCAATGTAATTTGCATCATAAGGTGTCCAATAAAAAGAATTATACTTGCTCTGTAATCTTCTTCTAGATTCTTTATAAGTAGAATCATTGTTAGTAATGAATAGAATAATAATTTCTGGCTCAATTTTATTCAAAACTTCATCAAATATTTTTTAAAAAAGTATCACATTCCTAACAAGGCTAAATACATCAATAGACTTTAAAAACATTTTCCCTTTGTAGAATAAACCAAAAAATTAATAATAGACTCATGTCTTCTATTTTTCCAACTATCATACATGATTAAACACCCAAAAGTAGCCCAAATCATTCTTATTTCATCCAAATAACTTTTTATCTCATAATCAAAGCTACTTAGAAGTTTGCCTATGTAGTCATCAATTAAAGGAGCTTTGTATACTAGATCGTAAAAGGTAATAAAATTTACCATAGGCTGATAATAATAAGACTAGGAAGCATTGAATGTTATACTTGAATCGTAGTACTATTTAGCCATTTCCATATCCACATTATAAGTTGTTTCTCTAGATTGTAAGGCACTACGAATTAAAGGTTGACTTCTAGGAGTTGTTTGGGGAGAAAAAAATTAGACACATGTCTTCCCTTCTTATTCGACAGGAATACTGCCACCTTCAACATTCTCACTGTCATCCTAAACACCAATAAAAAAAATTCCACTACCAATTTTGTAATTCAATCTTTGGCTTCTATTTTTCTTATGCTAATACTCTTCAAGAAAAGTATTCATTTGTTATTTCACATCATAGTTCACTTTTTTACTAGGCTCCATATCACCTTTGACCTCAGCTAAATGCTCCTTTAATCTTGTGATTCCTCCATTTTTCAAATGCTTATTACAAAGCAGACAAATGGTATGGTTTTTTATTCTAGGAGCCAATCCAACACGAGCCCAAACTAGATCATTTAATCTTCCTAAAGTGGTTGAATTATCAGGAGTACTTGAACCTCCTTCCATTTATCTATAAAAATAAATGAAGACATATATAAAAATTCGCTTAATAACTTCATATCAAAATAATTTTGTGTGAAAAAATGAAGAAATAGATCAATAATAGTTTCTCAATAACTCATGTTTCTTTCTGAATATAAAAAGGAAATATATACATTGATTGCTATACTTTCACAACTATAACTCATTTTGTTTGATTACATAATTCAAACATAAAAATCAAAACTATAAACTATTTTGTGTAATTATATAATTCAAAAATAAATTCAAAATTATAATCTATTTTGTATGATTATATCATTCAATCAAAAACTCACAAGTCATAACTATAACTCTTTTTGTGTTATCATATAATTCAGTTATAAACTCACATGTACAATTCAATTTGTATAATCACATAATTCAACCATAAACTCTTAACTATAACTTAATTATTATGTGATTCAACTATAAACTCTTAACTATAACTTATTTTGTATAATTATTGATTAGTTGATTAAATAATCCAATCATAGAAATAAACTAACAATTATAATTCAATTTTTATAATTACTAATCATATAATTCAACCACAAATTAACTAATCCATTTTGATGATTAAAAATTTTAATTTACAATATAACTCAATTTATAATAAAGACTAATGTTTTATTCAAATTTCAATATATCTCAATCTCAAATTTAAGACAAGAAGAACCTCAAATTTATAGTCCAATTCTAACTTTGAAACAATAAGTGAATAACTTAAAACCCAAATTCGTAGTCCAATTCAAAATTCTAGCTTCTAATCATCACAAAAAGGCAGAAAGACAACTAATTCTAATTTACAAGTGAACACCATGATAAGTCAGTAAGTCCACAAGCCTACAACACAATCAATCACACACAAACGCACATATATTCCCCAATCCACAGTTCCACACACCCAAATTAGCAAAATGGAACGTTGGCTTAAGCTCACAACACTGTAATTTTAGGATACAATAGTGCAACACAAGACATGAGGGTGATGACTAGTAACGACTGGCTAGCGACTGGAGATTGGAAGAGAAGAGGAGTTTGTGTCTGGTTGATGAGCCGCGGAGGAGGGGAGCAGACTGACAGCGATAAGTGGCGAGTTGTGGGCTACTGGTGCGATTCCTAATCAATCGGGGCACAGGGAGGCGAGTCATGGAAAAATTACCGTTATATAAAAATTAGGGTGATTTAAGTTAAAATTAAGTTCAGTGTTAAATTAAAACTATTTGTGTATAATTAAATTTAATTAGAACTAATATTACATTGGAGTTTATTATGATGTATTAAAGTTAATTAGTATTAATTAGAATTTATCATGACTAATAAAAATTAAAATAATTAATATTTAATTAAAATGAGTGGATATTACAATATCAAATGTTTTTATATGATACTTTCCAATTTTTCAACTCTCTGTTTTTGTCATTACTTTGTTTATGCTGTTGTGTATGTTGTTGCTCTTCCTTGAGTGTCCATTTAGGTCTCCTTAGTCCCAAAATTCACTTAAATAATAAAAAATAAGAATGAGTACTATATTATATTTATGGGACATCTAATTAATAAATTCTTACCCTAAAGTTAAATTTTAAATTATAAATATTAAAATACAAAATTTCCTCCAACTTCTGCACTAATAAGCTAAAGTTAGCATCGCTCCTACTGCTTGGTGCTGTCCACTGGCCTAATTGAAAGAGTTGAGAACTGAAAGGGTAGCCCTTGGCTGAAAGAGCCAGATTTTACAGGAGTCTAGATCTCCTGTTCAGTTTTATGGTGTCTTATTGTGTCCAGTAAATCTCAGTCATTCATTTATGTGGATCCCACGTTTATTTATGTGGGATTATATAAGACCCGTATCAATAAATAACTGAGATTCATTAGACACAATAAAACACCATAAAAACTGGATAGAAGATCTTCTTTCATCCCACAAATCCATTGTAATATAGTTGCGGGGGTCCACCATATGCAGTAGAAGAAGAACTGCCAACATATTGCCGAACTCGGAATGAACGAGTGCTTTCCTTGTGAAATTATCTATGGTAAGAGGTAAGCATCAAGGAACCATAATTTAATATTTATTGCTCCGCAAATGCTAAAGTGATAAGATTAAGAAGCAAAAGAACCGAAAAGAACAGGAGTTACACCAGCTAACTGTGGCAGGGTTCTTTTTTTTTTTGTGAAATGTCTAGAATTTACTTAATTTTACAGTCATACAGCTAAGCTTTATCCATTATAAAGTAGAATTGACAAATGTAATTTAGGAAATAATTACAAAGGGTAACTTCATCTCACTCTTAACTTCTGTGACCTCCCTCTCTAGTGTGTAAAAAGAATTAGATTCCTCCAGGGCAAAGTTAAATGTGAGACATAACTGTGAGTACTCAGATAATCCCATCTAGCAAACTGCCTTTCTTCACTGAATAGAAAGTGAGCCTGGGGAGACTGAGGAGACTCACTGCCCAGGGCTGGTGTTTTTTGTTAGTATT
>JANZLC010000003.1:12977501-12989466 GCA_026413385.1 Erythroxylum gracilipes
AAAATCCCTAATTAATAAACATCCAAAAATTGAACATTACATAAGGCATAATCACCAAATTAACTTTAGAAAACACATTCCAATAACATTCTTAAACTATCTAAACCGAAATCTCAATAAAAATTCAAAGATCAAAATCTTCTCTTACTTTAATCTTCACCCAAAATTGAAATTTCTTGGCTCATGTTGGAGCTCTCATCATCCTCTACCTTTTCTCTCTTGAATTATGTTCGAAATCCCTCTTAGAATCCAAGCAAAATGAAACCCTAACCTTTTGTCTTTCTTCTTCCTTCTTCTCCACCGAAACACCCTTCTTCTTTCTTCTCTCCTTTCTTTTGTTTCACTCAATTTCGTGCTTCCCTTGCTTCTTAAACGACAGCCACATGTCTTGCCCTTTAATGAATTCAAAATGACTCATTTTCCCTTCCTTAAAAGCCTTAAACCATTAAACCTTAAGTGAACTTCCCACTTTGCCCTTATTTCATCTTTAAAACTGACATATTAACTCCTTATTTTGACAGGTAAATGAAACAATTTGATAAAACTTCCTTCTAGATAAATGTTCCTATAAGTCTTATCTTTCTAATGACACCAAAAACACTCAATTTGGTTCAGAAATGAAGACGTTATGGTCAAAACACTTTCTGACCAATACTAAACCACGACTGAACATTACACCTAACTCCAATTCAGAAATTGAAAATCTTAGGGACTAAACTGAAATTCAATTCCTTCATATTACTTGTAGCCCCATGTTTCTATTTTATTTTTCAACAAGAATCAGTTCAATTGGATCTCCACAGACCAAGAATTCACCAAAATATTGAACCATGTTTAGAAAATTTCCCAACTCATTTTGATTAAATCAGAACTTTTCCAGATAAATATCAAAAATCATAATTTCCCATGAAAATGTAGATAATTGTCTTAGAAATCCAACACTTTAGAAACCAAGTCAATCGGATGTCGAACGGAAAAATTATCAGCAAAAGATTGCAAAAGGGTCGGATTATAAGCAAAATAACAGAACTTCAAGTATATATATATAACCGAATTTTTCAAAAATCATAACTCTTGATCTCGAACTCCAAATTTGACAAATTTGGTATCAATAGAAAGATAAAAGGAAGCTATACAACTTTTATGCAGGACAGAAAAATCAATTTGGCCTCTAAGGGAGTCAAAAACAACTTCAAAATTTCTGTCCACTAATGATCATACCAAAACAGTAATAGAAACTTATAAAAATCATAACTCCACTTTCCATGGTCCAAAATTTTCATACTTTACATCAATGGAAAGATAAAAATATAATATAAAACTTTCATGAAGCATTTAAAGGCAAGTTCAACCTCTTACTATGTCAATTTTTCAATCAAAGTTTCTGCCTTGATAAAACTCACCTAAACAATATCCGAAAGTCAAAAATTCACATCTTTCAATTCCCACATCCAAAAATTTCATACTTTATAGCGTTAGAAATATTGAAAGACAAGCTACAACTTTCATGTAGACCACTTAATTCAATTCAAACCACATCAGTCCAGAAGTTTCCTCAAAACACAGTACACACAAATCTATACTTATGAGAAATTTTCAAACACAAAGCAAAATAACCTAATTTCGAATGATCATAACTTTCAATCCCGATATCAAAAAATATCATACTTTATGGTGATAGAAATATCTCAACAAAATCTATAAGTTTCATGAAGATCATTTTATCAAATTTTGCCTAAATCAAGTCAGAAAGATTTCCAAAGTTTCATATCAAAGTTGCCACTTTCTGCTACTATTCATCCTCAAAATTTCAGATTTTCAATTCTCTAAAATTTAACACTTTCACTAATCATTTCTTGCTTTTCAACTCCATTTAAAGCAATTCATTCACTATCAATTCTATTTAAACTCAAAACACCATTTTAGGCCATAAGTAATCATATCACCTATCTTAAACTCATATAACACTTTACATTCTTAAATTTTCTTTTTCTTTGCACATGAATAATTTACCCCAAATTCCTCATTTTATGACAATTTATGCTTCAAAATTTTAAGAAAAGTTTGGGGTCCAACAATTTTCCATTGGACAAAAAGTTCTTCTTTATCATTCAAAGCTTAAGTTATTTCTAGGAAAATTATGATCTCATTGGCTTGGACCATTTATTGTTACTAATATTTTTTTCTCACGGAGCAGTAGAAATTCAAAGTTTAAATACTTCTAAGATATTTAAAGTTAACGGACACCGTCTGAAACCATACTATGAGAATTCTTCAGTCGAGCATGTGGAAGAAATAGAGTTGGTATCCCCAACTTAACTCTAATCAAGTAAGTAGTGAAACATGTCTAACTAAAGACTTAAAAGAAGAGCATTCGGGGCAACCCGTAAAATTTTCAGGTTTGTTTATCCTTTTTAGTGGTTTTCATTTTTATTTTTAATAGGTTTATTTCATTTTAGTTATGGATTTAATTTTAAGTAATTTAACATTTTCAATTCTACAAGTTTTATTCTTTTATCTTTTTATAAAATTAAAAAAAAAACGAAAAAATTTTCTCTTCCCGCCACTCCCATATTTTTCCCCCATCTTTTCCCTCTTCTTCTTTCACTTAATTTTTCTTACCATTGATATCCACCGCAAACTTTCCACATTACTGCCTACATCGTGAACACCAAAACACCCTCTCCATACAATACCCAACCATCAACCCTATTTTTCACCGTAAATCGCCATTCACCATCACGATTTTGCTGGTGTATTGTTGTGTCTTTTGCAATTTTCACCAATTTTCGAGTTATGCCAAGGAGAAAAAGTGAATCCCGCAAGTTGGCCTCCCCAATAAGGTTTTTTGTTGATATTTCATCTCCACCACAACCCACCTGAACCACGACAATGCCCACTGCTGCAGTACCAATGCAAACCACACCACCAATTCTAGCTGCAACCCCAAGGCCATCTACCCGAAACAGAACAAGGAAAGGGAAGGAAGTCAAAAACTGCAGCCAATGGAGTATACGAAGTGGTGGCTTCACCACTTTTTGGCTCCTGGAAGATATGGAGCGTTTTCAACAATTTAGTCAAAGGAAAATTTATCCTTGTAAGTGTATTCTTTCCGATACTCTTGAGGCATTGCAAGTCTATGATTCTTTTACACAAATGATGGGACCTATCTGTTGGAGTGTGTTTGCTAGAATTAATTGTTTTGCCTTTGTTGAATTGACAAAGGAATTTTATAGAACATTTCAATTTAACTCTCATGAAAAGTTTGATGTGTTTACGGAAGGAATTATAGAATTTTGGCTGATGGGAAAATATTTTGCTTTATCAATTGTTGATTTTAATGTGGCTATGGGATTTGTTTCAGCCGATGAAATTAAAAATGAGTTGTTTATCAATTCTAGATGTGATTATCATGAGGAATTTAAAGCATCAGAATTGTGTATTCAATGGTTTATTGATTCTAATCCTTACAATGCTGATGTTTCTAAGAGTTCGTTTTTTAGAAATCCTATTTTTAAAATTATACATCAACTCTTAGCATACAATTTTTTCAGGCGTCGAGATTCTACGGGGACATTGTCTAAAGTGGAATTTTATTTTCTGTGGGGTATAGATAGGCACATTCATGTGAATTTAGGTTTTTGGTTTTTAACAGAATTTCAATTTGTGTTAAATAAGAAATCTAAACCATTGATTCTCAGTTCCTATATCACGCAATTGGCCATTAATTTGGATTTGTTAGACTTTGATAATACTGACATGAATGTGGCTTGTGGCATAGAACCTTTAGATTTAGATTGTTTGCACAGGATGTGGCTTGTGGAATAGAACCTTTAGATTTAGATTGTTTGCACAGGATGGGAATTGTGGATCTTAGCCATGGTTGAATAACTTTCACAAATTAGGGCCCAACTACTCTTTCCACTACAAGACCAGCCGCACGAAGTCGGGTTTCCACAACTGAACCAAGTAGTCACCAACCTTCTGAAGCCAATTTGGATGACTACCTCAATCACCTCGATTTAAGGATTCCACCCTCCACACCCACCATCACCATGATTTCGGCAATCACAAATAGAGAAGCATCCCTTCCTCTTTTCTTTTATATTTTTGCTTCTTTAATCTTTTATCCTAACATTAAGGGCAATGTTGGTCTAGGTGTAGGGAAAGAAAATAGAGTATATGTGTGTGTCTCTTTTCGATTTTTGCATGCTTGTTATGTATGTTAAGCCATCAAGCGTTATCATATTAGTTTGGATGAGATTGAGTGTGTGCATGAAATTAAATAAGGCTATGTGAGTCTAAAGTGAATTATGCGGATTGATTGCAATCACCGATCTTGTAAACTTAGTCAAAATTTTGACATTTGAGTGATTAAGTAAGTTGTGGAATGAAGGTGAATTCTTGAATTGAACCTGTGAGTGAATTTGATCTTTAATGACATCATCTTTATGTTATTCTATTTATTTGTATAGTGTGATGCTCCTCTAATCAGGCTTGCCTTGCACTGAACCATATTGAATTTGTTTGACTACATGGTTTATGGAACTAATTAAGGCTTTCTTTGTTTTCACCCTTTAGCTTTAAAATGACCCACCTAATTAGTTTCCATTTGCAAACACTTTTGAGCCTTTAACCTTGTTGTTTTTCAATTAAGCATTTGATTTTGAAACTTTTGTTCTGTATTATATTTTGAGATATTTTTATAGGAACTTCTACTAATGTGTTTGTTAAATTATGCTGCTATTATTTTCTCTATTTTTTATTGTTATCCCTTGTTCTTAGCATTAGCCAAGTAAAAGAAAAGAAAAGAAAAAATAAAAAAGAAAGAAAAAAGAAAAAGAAAAGAAAGAAAAAAAAAAGAAAAAGAATAAAGCATAGTAGCATTAGTTAGTAATGAGTAGTTTTAGTCCTTTATATTCATGTGTTATCTCAGAATTTGAATTTGAGTGTCCCTTCGACTTGTTACTTTTTGAATGCTTGTGATTAACTCTTGCCATTTTTATCTTACCTTTGAACCTAGCCCCATTACAACTCATAATAAAGTCTTTATGATCTATGAGCTCATGTAATTCGAATGAATGATAACTGGTGAAATTGCAAGCTTATGGTAGTGCAATCTGTTAGAAGGAGATTTGAGATAAACACTTTGACCTTAAACACTTGAGTGTAATAGAGAAATCTGTGAGAAGAATTCACTTTGATTTCATACTTTCCTTTTGATCAAAGATGTCTTATTTTGAATTTGTTTATTTGTATTGGTGAAAAGTGATTATGATGTATGTTGCAACCTAAGTTTTGCTCGCTCAAATTAATGGATTGTGTGCACTTAATCTTATGAAGGATGAATTGATAGAGTGTAGTGGTTTGACATGTTTGTTTGAGAGCGAGCAAAGGTTTGGTATGAGGGAATTTGTTAAGTTGTCATTTTGTGCTTATTTTGTATTTTAATCTCTTTAATATGTTGAAATTAATATTCAAAATTGATGGATTTATTTCTTAACTGTTCTCATATGATTTTCAACACTTAAGAGATGAAATTGAATAAAAAATGATGCAGGGGAAGAAAAGATAATTTGTAATTCCAGACTGGCAGGAAATTTAGTGACTAAGCGTGGGCATGTGCAAGGACAAAGAATGAATGTAAAATCTGTTTTTAAATGTTTATCTGATTCACCCAAGATTTACATGATCTTAAGAATCAGATTGCTACCTTGCTGATGGGGATCTGTAACCCAAATATGGGGTAGAGATTATCTACAAAAGATCATGGAAAAATGAGGAGAATCGAAGGGGATAAAGGAGAATTTTTGACACTGTTCACGTTAGCCACCAATAGGATAGTTTACATTTTTCTGCAGAATTTTCTTCTATTCTTTTTTGTCAGCCATATTTAGGTTTTTAATTTTCTGCAGTATTTTCTCTAGGAGTTTTTGGATTTTCTAGGAAAGACAAGGGATGGAGACTTTACGATTGGTTGTTTCTTTGTTGATTTTCACTTTCGTTATGTGTAGCTAAATCCTTTTACTTGGTTGAGGGAAACCACGTTATCATCTATTATGTGTGAGATGTTCCAATAAAGTTTGTTTTGTTGTTGAATATTGAGTGCCTTTCAAATTGCTTTTTATGATTGAATTGGTTGATTTCTAAGATGCGCAACTAGGAATTGATTCGTTTAATAGCCAGATTAATAGGATATGACGTTCAATTTTGCTAATCACAAGTGGAGATTAGGATTACCATCTTTACGTTAAAGTTGGAAATTCTAAGAAGAAATTCATCTTGATTAAATGCATGTTGTACATGTGTTGTCTTGTATATTGGTCTCTTAGTTCTTAAAGCTATTACTCAATTGAACTTAAGATCGTATCTAAGTTGTTGGTTAATAAGAATGCTTAGAATACATGTTTCTATTCATTTAAACTTAAGAGAAAACATCACCCAATGAATGTTTGTTGATGAACTGAATTTTATATCAAAGATCCATATTAGTGTGATAATGTCGATGACCCGAAACCAAAGTTTGTCTATTAAATTTTCAAATCCAATTTATTTTGTTAATTTTTTATTTTTGTTATTTCTAAATTCTTAAATTTACGTGAATTGAAACCCCCCTTTCTTTTACTTTGTTTTAGTTTTGAACTCGTACAATCTTTATCATTAAAATTCCTCGTGGGAACGATCTTAACTCTTCACTAAATACATTTTCATTGTTAGAGTTGGTATTAATTTGGTTGCAGGCGATAGCAGTACCAAATTTCATCAATAATTTGAAAATACCTAGCATCCCCTATATTTTTCAATGTCAAGTCAATACAATGTATAATACAAGGAGTCCAATAAAAAGAATTATACTTGCTTTGTAATCTTCTTCTAATCACTTTATATGTAGCATCCTACTCCTGCAAGACACGAACCCAACATCAACGGTGATATCCGGGTCCGTGTCTGTGAAGGTAGCATGCTAGGGCACTCAATCAATTATAAGTCGGTATAAATTTTTTTTTTGAAAAACACTAACCTATGCAGAAGTCTGTTTCCAATGTGGGCCAAAATAAATTTATCAGTCGATAGAAAAATTGTTTTCAATACATTACAATGAATACAGTTTCAATGGTCAATTAGGGCCCAATTTCATTCATAACCCTTTTTCAATTACAAACCAATCCACTTTGGGCCATTGGGGCCCATTTTAATACGCAAAACACATACAATCACTTCCAATTGGCACAAATGAATATAAACAACCAAATCCACATTTTAATCAATCCCATTACTAAAATTCCCATACTTTCTCACTTATTACAAACTAAAATATTCAAATACTGTACAGAAATCACGGAATACACTTTATACAAAATAAGAAATATCCTAATGCAGACACGAACTGATCCCAAACTTTAACTTTCCCCTGTGTGCAGTAAGTCTACTCCCGTTGCATAAAGGGGTATTCTTCTGAGTCCTGAAAAATAGATGCAAATTTTGGGTGAGTTTTGCGAACTCAGTGAGTAACCATCATTGATGGTTCACCCAGTTATATAATTACATTCCCATCAAATCACATTTCACATTCAATACAAGTAAATCAATCATATTATGCACATGTACATGAGACCCACTTTTTATTTATTACTTTGTTGTGACCGAGTGCCTAAACTTTCCCATATAGGGCTCATTGAAAACTGTCCCATATAGGGCTCATTAACGTTGAGCCTGAGGCTCTGAATCACTATCTGAGCGCGAAGCTCAGTTTCACTCGTTAAGCTTTAAGCTCTAATCGGTGGCTACTCTGGTCACAACTCCCGTTATGTTTCATGTATTCATGCAATGAAATGCATTGCTCATATTTGCATACGCTTGTTCATTCACAATCACTTATCATTGGACCATAGTCCGGCATTCAACTTATAGCTGAGAACTCACATTGTCATTCATATGCAATTGTGCATTCAAAACAATTTAACAATCTCCTCATGTACACTTAGTTCATCCAATTCACATTCAATGAGCACTTCAATAACACAATTCCCAGTACACAGTCATCGGACCTTCTGTCCGGAACCCATCATAATCAATCACAATCAACATATCTATTCAATAAGTATTCAATTTATAACATATCCAAACAAACCATAATGTAAGACCATCTAGGTCTACTCACAGTACGCTCCAAATAGCATTTGCTTTCATGATCCGGAAACGTCTGGATGTGGACGTTCTATCCTATATCAACCATATGCAAAACACAATGTGCACACGCATTAATAAAAGCACAAACACATAACCATTCCGTTTTCACACATGTATATGGATAATGTATAATGCATGCTCAATGACAATCCCAGGTATATGCTTTGTATTTACACCTTATGCCCATTCTAAGTTCATGATTCAAATTGTCTAAGTGAATTTATACTACACTTCATTCTCATAAGATCACTTTAAAATATCCATTCAAGCTTTACCCTTTGTATGAATTTAGCTTATCAAGCTTATATCTCAAGAATACTTGATCACTCTATATCCTTACTTAATTTCCCGTCATCTCTTTTCGAACCTCATATGATCTCATAATATCCCATTCTCTTCCATAATTAATCACTTAACACAATTTACTCAACTTCCTTGAATATCATTACAAGCATAGAAACATTTTCATCTCCATTCCATTCATGCATTTGACACTTTGATTAAATCCATTCATTCTCTAAGTTTTAACCTTCAATTTCACTTTAAACCTTTCATATATTAGTTCCATAAACCAAGGATGATTCTAGGTTCACTTTAAAACCCATTTGAGGCTTAATGAGTATCATTTGACCCGTGAATGTCCGTTAAACGGACCTTTACGGGTCACTTACACCATTTTGAAAATTATACCCCCGAAACGTCAAATTTCAACTTTTTTCCTGAATTAGAAGTTGTAGATCTTGAAGTCCTATATAAAAACCATATAAAGATCACTTCATTACGAGTTTTACACAACGAGTTATGCCCCTTGCACTAAAGTATGTTCAATTGAGTTTTAGAAAATTCCAGATTTCTAACTCTTCACTTATAACACTCAATTCCTCATGCTTAGCCAATCATTTCTAGTTCAATACTCATCTTATAACTAAATTTCAATTCAATCTCATTCAAAGCCAAGATATGGTCCATGATTGCACATAAACACTCATAACAGGACATATCTATACATGCACATTCATCATCAACTTTCATCACTCAATACTCAATTCAAGTCACAATTAGACACTCTTAAAGACAAAATTTACATTCTATGTCTTCATGGAAAATGTAGCCTTATATCTCTAATTTCACCCAAATCAAACACCATCCCATTTGGATAACTATATAACAATTTATGACTAGATTACATAAGCATATTCAATGAAGATGTAACAGCTAGCACATTCTAGCCATTTTACACACTCTTGATCAATTTGTCTCCTACTTGTTCCCTTTTCTAAAACATTATACTTGCCCTTTTCTTTCACTTCTAAACCTCATCCCATCCATTCTTTAACCAACCAACAATCCATGTTTTTCTCCATTACAAAATAGCACATAAAACTCCATTTATCAATCAAATTTTCTATACCATTTCAACATCATTTTGACAATCCTTAAATCACTAAATCATCACTATAACATCTTATGCTCATCAATCTTCATATATGTAAGAGTAAGACAATTATTTGCTCATTCTATCAACTACATGCCATCATATATATAAAAACCACTCTAAGAGCAATTAACCCATCATCAAACACAATTTATTCAACAAATCATCAAGAATAACATGCTACTTACTTGAATTGGCTTCAAAATCTTCAAACACCATCAAACCCTAACTCCTTCCTCTTCATAAATCCTCAACTTTCATGGAGGAATAGGTTAGGGCTTTGAGTAGCAAGGTGAAGGAGACCAAGAAAATGAAGTAGCAAGTGAAAAGAAAGCAAGATGTGTCACCAAAGGAAGTGAGAGAGAGAAGTGTCGTGGGAGATGAAGGTGAGAAGAAGAAGATGAAGAATAAAGATAGAATTTATACCAAATGAGGGAGAGTATCGATTATATAAATGAAAGACCAAATAAAGTGGTCTTTCATAAGTGAAAACGTGAGTGGTGTGGCAAGTGACACTTGTCACTTGCCATATGTCACTCCCATAAGGGTCCACTTGGTCCACTTGATAACCAGTCCAATTCGTCTGCAATTTCTAGTCCAATTGTCTCCCAATTTTCAATGATACACATCATTAAATCCCAAGGTCATATATAAAACTTTCCATTACCATTTGACTCTGAATTCTACTCCAATTCACCGATTGTTCTGCCACTTGGCATTTTCCCGGGTCCAAAATACCCTAAATTTCAGAAAATTCCCAAAATTTTTCCAAAAATTCTAATTCACTTCTTATCTAATCCCACTCAATTTTTAAGGCACAAAGCCATTATACACCTCATATTCACATTAAAATAACCATTTATACCCAAAAATGTCAATTGAGTGCGTGGACAATTAATTCGCTGTGTGCAATAATCAAATTCAGAAATGTGTATGCCGATATGATGTATGAGTATGAAATGCAATTTTCTTAATCTAGCTAAAGCTCCCAAGTACCAAATTTTTAGGGTTCTAACCCTTAGTAGGGGAACGGGATGTTACATTATAAGCGAAATCATTATTAGTAATGAATTGAACAATATTTTCTGACCTGACTTCATTCACAACTTCATATAATATTTCAAATAAAGTATCAACGTTCCTAATAAGGCCAAATCCATTAATAGACTTCAAAAAAATTGAGCCCTTTGCAAAAAAAAACCCAAAAATTAATAATAGGTCCATGTCTTCTATTTATCTAATCATCACACATGATTAAACACCTAAAAGTAGCCCAAGCCATTTTTCTTTCATCCAAATAACTTTTAATTTCATAAACAGAGCTACTCAAAAGTTTACCTCTGTATTCATCAATTAAAGGAGCTTTGTATCCCGGACTATAAGAGGCAATAATATCTATCATAGGCTGACAATAATAAGACTGGGAAGCATCAAATGTTATAGCTAAATCATATCACTATCTAGCCATTGCTAAATCCACATTATGAATCGCTTCACTTGATTGTAGGACATTATGAATTGACAGCTGAGCGTCAAGAGTTGTTCATAATGTAAAAAAAATTAGACGTTTGTCTTCCTTTTTTCCTAGCATCAAGTCCAGGTGTAATATTCACTTGTTGTTAGGTAGGAATATTACAAATTTCAACTTTCCCACCATCATCCTAAACATCAACAAACGAACTTCCGCTACCAATGTTGTAATTCAATCTCTTCCTTTTATCTTTCTCATGCTGACACTCTTCAAACAAAGTCTTTATTTGTCATTTTACATCATGATTCACCTTTTTATAAGATTCTACATCCCCTTTAACCTCAGCTAAATGCTTATTTAATTTGGTAATTCCTTCACCTTTCAAATGTTTGTTACAAAATAAGTAAATAGTATGGTTCTTCATCCTGAAAACCAATCCAGCATGAGCTCAAGCTGGATCATTGTATCTTTTTGAAGCGGTTGAAATATTAAGAGTACTTGAACTTCCTTCTATTTATTTAAAAAAATAAATGAAGACATATATCAAAATAAAGAACATATTATTTCATTATTAATTACTACTATCCCAAAATATGTATTGTTTAACTCAAAAGGCCAAACTAATATAATAACAAAATACATATATACATCTTATATAATATAATTCTTTTTATGTGATTACATCATACACAATTCAATTTCATCATACACAATTCATCAGTAAGTCAAAAACCAACAATTCTAGTATTCAACATACACAATTATACAAGATATATATACATCTTATATAATATAACTCGTTTTGTATGATTACATCATTCAACAATAAACTAAAGACATACACTCACAACTATAACATATTTAACTTC
>JANZLC010000003.1:12990688-13013552 GCA_026413385.1 Erythroxylum gracilipes
AAGTTTTATTTAATTTATAATTATTATTAGTAATAAAATATTTATTATTATTTTAAAAACTTTGAAAAAAAAGGGCGGGAAGGAGAGGTAGGAAGGAGGGAGGGAAATTTTGAAAACTTTTGAAAATTTTGCAAAAAAGTCCCCCAATTTTTTAAAATTTCCTGTATCAGCAGGTATTTGACCGGTATTTTGAATACTGACCGGTACCGATCGGTACTTTTGGCCGGTACCGACTACACCCGTACCGGTACTAGTTTTCGGCCGGAACGGAACGTACCGGCCGATACGGTACGGAATACAAAACACTGAGGGTTATGGTTAACATTTTTTTTTTGCAATATAGTCCTCTATTTTTAAAAAATCACATATCTGATCAGTATCCAACCAATATCTTAAATATGGACTGGCACTAGTCGAAAAGGATGGTATAGATAGTAACCATTTTCTACCTGTCGTAACGACATGTACTGCTCAGTATTGGTTCGCATGACATAAAACTCAAAAGATTAGGCCTAGGGCCCTCCAAATTTTGTTAAGAGGATATAGTATCTTTTATCTATGCTATAAATTAAGGATTTAATTATATTTTTATTATTTGTGACAATTTTTAATTATTATTGTTAAATAAAAATTTTATTTTATTAAAATAATATTTTCATTATTTCTAATAATGTTGATCATTAATGATCATCAAATAATCATTATTAAACTTCTTCAATTAAGAATTGAGTAGTTGAATCCTAATTCAACATTAAACATGTCAAGCGTGGATTCTTGTGAACATTCTTTCATTTAATTACATATAAACAATTAGATTGAAATTTTAGATTACAAGTTTATTTTGAAGGTCACTATAGCCTCTCCAAAAATTAACTTGTTAATTATAATATAGATTGGAGTTCAACCCAACTTAATCTTTAATCGAGCTAAATTCATGCTCAGATTCAAGAACTATTTTTAGACTACCTTGAGTCTTAAGCTTAAATTAGTCAATGTTTAAGATTTGAGATTGAATTTAACCAATATTTAAAAGGATTAATTGTATTGGTCTTGTGAACTTTGGACCCTTTTCATATTAATTCTTAATGTTTCTAAATTATTATATACTTCATGTATCTTATATTAAGTATCACCCATCAATTGCTATTAAAAAAACTAACGAAGCATAAGAAAAAATCTATCTAGGTAATCTGATTATGGTAACATCCTTGGATATTTTCCCACCAGACTCTAGCATCACCCTCCAGCAATCAGACAACTACCTTCAGCTTCATCTCATTAGACAACCCCATATCTTGAAATGTTTCTGCGATCCGTCTCACCCAAGTTTTGGCCTCAGTTACATCACCGCGCCCATCAAAGTTACCACACTTGAGATTCCTTGCCTCCTTAATATACCCCAAGATTTTGAGCATCGGATGTTGCTATAGTGCAGGACTAGGTACCACTACTAACTGCTGCAGTGGCGGTACTTATGGTGGCATCTGTGGCGCTCCAACCCCAGGCTGTTGTTGCGCAGTATACTTTGCCCACCATGTCATCACCTGCTGTAGGGCCTCCCTCGGCACCGGTGGCAAGCCCGGCTGTGCTACCACCGACGGTGTTATAGTGTGAGGCTACCTATATGTCGAAGAGCTAGCAACCGCTGGTTTTGCGATTGCTTCAGAGTTGTGTTCCTCTAGCTTGGGTCGCAAACATCCAACTTTACGACAACTTCCCTTTCCTTGTCCAACCATGCTATTACTATAAAATCAAAGAAAAAATTATTGTTTAATAAAATAGATCGAACTAAGCCTAGCTTATTCAATATCCCAAACCACCCAAGAAATGTCGAAAAGTACTCTCACCGAGGTCAAAATTATCCGACCGTTAAGGACATCAACTTATCGATCCAAGAATCAACTTCTCGACCAAAGACTTTCGACACCCATATTGAACTCCTAAGGCTTATGAACCTTTTGAAAACAGTAATAAAACTTTTGAAAACGTAAAAACCAGGCTCTGATACTGATTTAATTGTCACAACCTGGTACCGCAACAGGCACATGACAAGCGTCGCATACCCAAGCTAATGACACTCACAGTACCCTTAATCCGATTATGCAAGGCTAACTGAATATCCTTTAAAAACATTTGGATATCACAACAACGGTATTTTGAAAATCCTAAAACTCAATCAAAACACCTACAAATCAGTTTTAAATTCACTTATATATTCACATTAAAACTCTATCACAACTTCTGGACTTTTAAGTCCACTTAAGAGCAATCTCAACAATAATACAAAAGGTTCATATATAAGGTCGTTTACAAATCATAAGATAGTCAATAGTTAATTTACAAAATCATAAATCATATCAATATAACCAACTTAATAAAAATAGTTCATGAACTACTATACAACAAAAATACAAAACAGAGACTACCCTTGTGCGGTAATGCCTCGAAAATTTCAAAAAACCGCATGATCCACTCAAAGCTTCAAGCTCACAAAATTAACCTGCATGGTTTGAAAGCGGAGGGAGGTGAGTATACTATGTACTTAGTGAGTAGAAAACATATATTGCAAATAGAACTCGATACACACCAAGACAGTCTAGATAACCTAAGGATGGGTTTTTCACGTATCTAGTATGCACATATTCACCTATGAATTGAATATACATGATATAGAAACATATAGGCCTAGCCTATGACTCAACACATACTAGTTAGGAACCACATATGACTAGCCTATTGATCACTCATCTAGTGAACATAGGTTCCAGTTCTAGTACACAAAAGTATAAAAGCATCACATGTATAAATCAAATCTCGTCATGAAGTCAAATCTCATAATAGGGCAAAACAATCATGTTTGTTGCCACTAGTAGACCAAACTAGTGTGCACACCCATTGATTCTCGATGTTGGCTCGACTTTCATCCATAGTGAGTCCGAACTATGGTCGATAAGAGCGTCATGACCCTAAATGATGACCTTGTCGGTGACCAAACCTCTAAGTGTGCAATCACCCGCAAGTCTCGTAGAAAGATATCGATACAGGGACTCAACTTTTATGTACCAGCGTCAAGGGTACAGAGTCTGCTTAATATGTTATGCCTAACACACGATTGGCCAATCATTACCTCACCAATCACAAAAATCATACACCAATATTAAGTACTAAAATCAAGTAAGGCACCATGCCTTTATTTATCAGTCCAACTGATAAAAATGGAACCTTGCCATGGCTCTAAGCCAAAAGAAAACATATACACACAGCATACATAACTCGATTATGAATATGTAAGTTCCAAAACATTATTTCATGCAATAAAAGTCATCTTTGCACTCCAAGTGTAAAGTTGTTCAAAAATGTAGTTTCAAAAATAAAACATTGTCCTTTGCACTTCAAGTGTAGGTTTGTTAAAAACAATATCATTTCTCAAAATACGTAATAAAAATATCAGTTGCACTATAAGTGTAAAGAATTATTGAAAACAATATTGTTTGTTAAATACATAAGTATACTAGCATCTATTTGAGATTCAATTCTATTATGTATCACCTAGGTTCAAAATTCACATATAAGTTATCATGCATATCTTGGGATGTCCTTGTAACATCCCATTACCTGCAGGGAGGTTAAAATAGTAAATATGAAAGAGTACTGAGAGATTAGAAATGCATTACATGCTCATGCATTATATGATATACGCATACACGTGAATAGTGAACTTTTGCACATGAAAATAATTGTACATGTATCATGGATAATTCCAGGTATAATTGAATTATAATGCGATACTATTGAGAATTTGTGAAATTGTTTTATCAAAAATTTAATTGGAGAGTGTATTTGTAAATTTTGAATTCTGGTGAATTTTAGGAATAATTTCTGAAATTTTTGAATATTATTGTACTAGTAAAAATGCAAATTAGCAAGTAAATTGATGTATGAAAAATAGAAATAGGAATCAAATGATATTGGAGAATTGTTAAAAATGATTTTGAAAACTTCGGAGATTTCTTTAGAATTTTTGAGAAGATGATATTGAAACTTTTAGAGACGTATGGAGTAAGGTTGAATTGTGTTAAATCGTCTAAGATATGAACCTTTAAAATCTTCTAGAGTTTGTTATTAGTTGAGTCCTGTAACCAACTCCAACTAACGAACGTTCTAGTACATTTTTCAATTATATAGTCTACTTCTTCTGCGTCCTGCTTAGATGTGTGTACTTCATATGTGTCTTGCTTAGAAGCTTCTACTTCGTCTGCGTCTTGCTTAGATGGTTTGATCCATCTAAGACTTATTTACTGCGTCTGATCATCTTAAACTTATTCACTGCATCTGATCATCTCAGACTTATTCACTGCGTCTGATCATCTCAGACTTATTCACTTCATCTGATTCGTCTGTGACTTAAGCACTTCGTCTGATCCATCTGTGACTTAAGCACTTCGTTTGATCCATCTGAAACTTGATCACTTCATCTGATCCATCTTAAATGCTTCATCTTATTCAGCTTTTACTTAAGTATAGTCTTGATTTGATGAATTGCGCCACATATATTTATCTGCGCACTTAACAAATTCATCAAAACAGTTCACACACTTCTATTATTATTATTATTTGACTTTCATCAAAATCAATAGAAGAAGTGAAGTCTTCTTGACTTAATAGACCCATTTCACGTTTCTTTTATACTTGAAAGACCAAGTTACTTTTTGACTTAGTCTTTTCTTCAAAACTATCTTCTGCAAGCTTTTTTACTTCATGGACTTTTGATTCATCGAAACCTTCACTAGAGTTATATCTTGGTTTCATCTACCTTTGCTACTCCAACTTCGTTGTCTCTTCCTTTTGCCTCAAGAAAAACCTAACCTAAACCACCGTCAAGATGATGTACGAGGGCACATGAGAGTTAGGGTTTCTTGGAGTTTTGAAGATTTTGGAGTTTTATCAAGAGAGTCTCTTGTTAATCCTTTAGAGTTTTGGTTTTATGAAACAAACATGGTGATTTATTTGTCATTGCATGACTATGAAGAAAAATGGTCATTCTTTATGAACACTGTATAAATAGGATGAAAAATATGGATATGATGTTAATTCGTATTTGATGACTATCTTGTGATTTGATAGCGCATAAATGATTTTGAGTTAGAAAGAACCATAACAATATGCATGAAAGAGTATCTAGAGGGGGAAAGTTGATAGAGAAATATATGCTTTATTTTTTTCTTTTCACAGTGTATGTATGTATATACGTGGGTTTTGAGATCTTTAGAGATGACCAAAAGAATGAAATTAGAGTTGAAGAATAGTTGTAAGAGGATGGTCTGAGATGAGAAAGATTGTTTAGAGAATAGTTAGAGTAAGAAATTTAAGAGAGTATGACCAAATTACTTAATTTTCATTGTCTAAATGATCTCGGATAGTAGACCCGAAAGTCAGTATTTGGGAAAAATATGAAAGTAATTCAATGAGTTATGAATTGTGATTTTAATGGTTTTATTGAGGTATAAACCTAAGTATAAATTATACTTAGGTGCGTTTTGATACGGGATTGATTTTGTGACGAAACTAATGGATAAATACCCGAGAATGTCATTGAGCATGCATTGTACATAGTCCATATACATATTTGTGCATAAATGAGTTCTTATAATTGTGCAAAGTTGTAACATGTGTGCAATGTGTGTATTGCATATTGCTGATGTGTAGGATAAACGTCCACATTAAGACGTTTCCAGGTCATGGAAGCAAATGTTAATCTGGAGTGTACTGTGAGTCGACCTACATGGTCTCATTCACTGTTTGTTATGTTTTAAATTTCTTCTTTGAATTGCTATTGAAATGAAATGTGGTTGTTCTGATTCCGGACATTGAATGTTCGAGGAGTTTGATAAATGCATGAATAATAATAGAAGTGCTCATTGTATGTGAATTGGACCAAATATGTGATTTCTTAAATTGATTGTTAAATGTCAGACCTAGTTTCGAAGAAAAATGTGAACATGAATGTTAATGAAAAAGTGATACTCAACTTAAATGTTGAATGCCGGACTAAGGTCCGATGACATATGTAAAATGGAAATATGTGACTGATTGAGCATATGATATGTGATGCATTCCATTACATGAATGTATGAAACATAAAGACAGTTGTGATTGGAGTAGCTACCGAAAAAGAGCTTAAAGCTCAGAATGTGAAAAAGAGCTTAAAGATCAGAAAATGTATAAGAGTCTAAGGTTCACTATGTAAAATGAGCCCGGTATCCCCAATAGATGCGGGACAGTTATCAATGAGCCCGATATTCACAATGGATATGGGACACTTTAGGCATTCGGTCACAACAAAGTAACAAATTAAAAGTGAGTCTCGTGTGCATTGCATATGCATGATATGAATGATTATAATGGTTTGAATGACTTATGAATGTGATATGTGTAGAATGTAAAATGTGAAATGATTGATCAAGTGCATGTGATTCAATATGATTATTAATGAAATGTTGTGAATTATGTGAATATGTGAATTATATATGTTATGTGATTAAGTGAGTCATCGATGATGATCACTCACTAAGTTCGCAAAACTCACCCAAAATTTGCAATTATTTTTCAGGCTCAGAAGAGTACCCCGCTAAGCAAATGGGAGTATACCTACTACATTTGAGTAAGAGATAGAGGTCAAGATTAGTTCGCGTCTACATACGTATTTCTACACATAAATACTATATTTATACATAAAAATATACAATGTATTTACTTGATTCACAGCTCTCGAGCCTTTATACATAAAAATTTACAATGTATTTACTTCTCAAATATATATCTCATATTTATACAACATCACATAAATATATAAAACACAATATCACTATCTTTAAGCTATAGGATTTGGCCATTAAGCTTCTCACATGGTTACTTTCCTTATTATTCACATAAGCTTTCTTTTGCATTTTCCAAGGCATTTAATGGCTTTAATCCAATACTTACACATTTCAAAACATAATTAAGAACATTTTTATCTAAGCACATTAGGCCATTACTCATCAATCTAAGTAAAAATTTAAGTTTACTCTAAATAAACATGAAAGCCTCTTTCCAATGTATACCATTACAAATCCCTAAATCCTAAGCCAAGTTCACTTAAGAATTTTATCAAACACCTAATGTGCATGACTTTCAAGTCATATTTTCAAGACTTCATCATAGTAATTCATACTCCTATCTTGTTATATAACAAAAACTTCCAAACAACAACACATTTCACCACTCCATTCAATCCAGTTCGCTTCATTTAAGCTATATTCATCATAATTATACAACTCATTACTTTAGTCCATTTCTTCTCCCATTATTTTAACTAAGCCTTATCCATTATACATCTTCTTCATTTCATCATCAATTCACATTATACATATACAATTAACACCATAGAATTCATTTAAACCATTAATTTCAAAAGATATTCAAAATTTCACAAACTTTCACCAAAAAGAGAACATTTTGGTTTTGACTTAAGGAGACTTCTCCATGACTCATTTCATTCATCTAAACCATGTTTCATGCATATTCAAGCATGGAGAACAACATATCTTAACACCAAACTTAAAATAATGTAGAGAGAGATGAGACAAAATTTACCTAAACTTTCTTTTGGTGATATCTTAAAATCCTTTGAGAATTTCCCAAATCTAATGATAGTTTTGAGTTCCTTGATCCCAAATTAACTTAGAACACTTTGATTTGGGTTGGAAAATAAAAAGAAATGGTAGAATTTTAGTGATGGCCGAATGGGTTCTTCTCCTCCTCTCTTCTCCTTTCTTTCAATTAAAAGAAAATGTTTCTAGTCTTTAATGGTGGGGTGCACGACAATACAAGGAAGAATGATCTAGAATATTGACTCTTCTTTGACCAAATATGGTTAAATTACCTTTTTGCCCTTAGCTTATGTGAAATTATCATTATACCCTTCAAATTTTTTCTAAATTTGCAATTAAGCCCAAAATTTATGAATGACCAAAACTTGTATTTTTATTTTGGTCCCCGAACTTTTATATCCATAGATCGAGATTGGTATTTAGCAACACATTATGATCATCTAAATATTTAGGAATGTGAAAGTGGTTTTGCCAAATCTTTTCGTGCATGATGTTTTTCATATAATTCAATTCTTTCATCATATAATTTGTTTTATTAGACATAGAGCATTGAATTAATGTCTATTATATTTCGTCTAATCATATTAGTTTTTTATCATTAGCTATTGATTCAATTAATTAATGACATTTGTAAACTATTTACAAAACGTTATTCTACCTTGGCCATGGATTTCCTGAATCAATACTAATCGAAAACATAGTTTAGGGTAACGAATCATATCTTTATCACTCAACTACCTCCATATATTCCATGCTGCATCCAGGGACGGAGCTACAATGGGGACAAGTGGGGGCACTTACCCCCACTGCCTGCCTCCACTTGCCTCCAACTAATTTCATGCAAAAAAAAATAATATTTTAAGTTTTGCCCCCACAAAAAAATAAAATTTTGCTCACATTTAAATTTTACCCCCACTGAAAAAAAAAATTTGGATCCGCCCCTGGCTGCATCCAATGACTACCAACTGAGTTCTCTTTGACTAGAAGATGTTATAAGTAGTATCAAAACATAACAATCCCTATATAAGATAACTTTAGAGATCTCAAGTCAACGGATTACTTATACAATCATCATAATAAGAATTTTCATAGGCATACAAGTAATGTTCCAATTGGATTTCTCATATAGGGGTCAGTTCAGTGAACTTGTTATTTAACAAATGCACACATATTTGTTTAAGTATCTTCATACTTTAGTCTACGAGATCATATAACTTCCTTCATAAAGAAAAACATAACGTGTGATAGTCTTTTTATATTATATTAATGTTCAGTCTTAACCGAAAAATAACTAAAAACAATGTAAAGATAATATATAAATGAAATATGAATCTCATAATTATAATCACATCATAATTTCATTTGCAATGTATATTTATCTCATGAATTTTATTATGTATATGTAAAATAAAGAATATCCTTAAATTATTTTGTCACTAAATGACAACAAATTGATTGGCTATAGGGTATAAGTATAGTTTTCAAAAGATGTTATTTATGGTTTTTCTGCAAGAAATTGTTGCTACGTAATTACGAGAGTCAGCATGTCTGGACTTTGCTGGCTTCCATCAGAATTTGCCAACCGATTAGTTGACTTTATTTTGCTCCAGAGACCAAAGACATCCTGCTTCATTTTTAAGGAACGACCGATAAAGATGAACGTTTCAGTCCAACATGCACGCAACAACTCTTTGGTGTAACTATCAAATATATGTTCTTTTTCCTTCCAGACAACATTGCTCGTCATTTTTGTGTATAAAATGGTATAATTAGACCAGTCAAAGGCGTCTCCACTACTATAATTTAAACGCGTGAAGTTAAGCAACAAGGAAATCCATCAATAACTATTTCCAACTCTTTGGAATTGTAGGGCAAGCTTAACAGATCTTCGTATTCCAACTTCGCAGGTAAGATGTTGTCGGGGTTTTATACACGAGATTACTACTAGTTATATTGTCGTGACACTTTAATGTTTATAATTACTGCAATTATGCACAGCATAATTATCAAACTCAGGTAGGCTGCAAACATTTGTCTCCAAATTACACCTTTTCCAGGAAAGATTAGGCAACGGAAACAAGAAGATTAGAAGATTGTTCTTCCAAGCACGGAACTCTTCATTAACCTTCCAGCTATTTTTTTTGATGTAGTTGTTTTCCTTATCCCGTGGGTCATCTCTTGTATAATGACACTGCACTATTATTTCTTCTTTTATTAATTCCATTTTCTATTTTCAAAAAAAAAAAAATGTAGGAACTTGTTGAAGAGAATTGTGTTTGAGAATGGAGAAAGAATTACAAACGAATATGCTGCGATCTACAGGAAATCATGTTACCAAGGCCAAGCAGATTGAAACTGTCAAGTTGAAAAAATTCTCCTGTTCTGTTTCAGGAAGCTGACATCATCTTCTATACCATTCTCCCCCTTGAAGGTTAATTTAAATACTTAATCAGAGATGACTGTGTCTGTCTGGCTAAATTTTCAATGACAGTCTAGATTAGTTTTTACATGTTATTGTACAGACAACAAAAAAACCTTGAAAAACATAAAAGAAGAAAACGAAAGAAAAACCTACCAATCCATCATTTCTAGATTTCTCTTTGACATGCAACTTCAGTTCCAATTTTTGTGCATTGCTTGAAGCTTTCTCTTTCTTTGTTTAATCTCAACTTACTTGTTCTTGCTGTACGGTTTTGTTGATGAGAAAGAATTCACGTGTGGTCTGACCTGTTATGGATAGGATCCGCTCCTCTTCTTACCCTTCTTTTGCTTGATTGATTAGGATCGAATGACTTGTTTGAATTTGTTGCATGCTTCTCTGCCTTCATTCTCTGCATGGCTTTATCTTGAAGAATACGCGGCTTATGCGCCATCGTCTGTTGAGCTTTAACAGAGTGTCTCAGAACAAGATCTACGTTTGTTAGGCAATAAGCTCTATCAGGTTGAAGTGCTAAAGACCCAATACAGATGAGAAGGAAGAGTAACCTACGAGAACTTTTCAAAACCATTGTTTCTGCTCTGAAGCAAACAAGAAGAACAGGATACGTTCTCTTTCTGTTCAGAGTGGATAAACAGGTCTAATATGATCCTTCTTTTTTTCAGGTACCATCCATGTAGACATGAGTCTTGTATTTATTTCCTGTTAGATTTGGTGTAGTCTTTTAAAGAATAAAAGCAGATCAGGGGGTCCCAGAAGCGCTAGAGGAATTTCAGATTCACCCCAAATCATAAGCCTGCAATCTAAAACAGGCTGTTATTGAAGAGTCTGACAAGGATGAATAAAGGGGTTAGAACAATACCCTTGAGAAGCCAAGCATCTTTTTTCATTTGTTCCCCAACATCTCTCTCATTTGTTACTGCTTTTGTCTATTCAAAACATTAACAGGCAACCGGCCTCTTCCACGCTTAGCTGTGGTGCCAAATCACCAAACCGATGCCTAGTTGGACATGGTCAGGAGATTATTGTAGTTTCTAAATCTATCAACATAGTACGTTATCAAGCCTATAATTATTAGGTGAGACTGTCTGCCTAAATTTAAGCTTAGGTGGACATGGAGAAACTTTACTTTCTAGGATTTAACAGGTTTGCTGTTGGTAGTTAAAAATATGTTTTCTAGGTAGAAAGATACTCTATGTATGTGCTTAATTCCTTTGGGATTAAGGAAAGGTGGGTTTTGTTTCTTTAAGTTTTAGGAGGACTAGAAGATAGCTAGCATGGCCAATGTAATCTAATATTAAAGAATCAAATTAGAGGGTAAAGAATTTTATCCAAAAAAAAAACAAACAAACAAACGATCGCTTTATACCATTCTAAGATCTCCTCTCCACTTTAGCTCTATTCTCTATGCAACAAAAAGAACAGTACTTGTCTTCTTGTGTTTCTTTATGCTTTTCTTTGCTCTTATTTTGGTTGCCAACTTCTTAATCCTGTTTCAATAATCTTCTCCTGGTGTAAAATTTTTCCGTTTATTTTTGAGGACTGTCTTTCCCTTTATTTCTTTTTCCTTTACTCTTGCTGCTGCTGCTGCATATGCTGTTATAATTTTATTCACATGTAATTTGGAACATTCTAAAGCATATGTTCCTTCAACTTTTATCAAAAACTGCCGATTCATTTAACGGTGGTTTAACCTCAACTTGAATGTGTTGTGAATGTGCTTATTCTCCGCTTTCTATCCTCCATTTAAAGTGGAAAACGGTAAATGCGTTGTTTCTTTCTATCCTTATTCTCCCTAACTAGCTTTTAAATTTAAATCCTTTCACAAGGCTAGTGGGTTTATCTTTCTAATGTCTAGTCTGTGCATGCAAGCTAACACATAGTAAGGAAAAGATAACTTCCTGTTGCTGTTGCTTCTATTCTTTTTTTCTTTCTTTTCATTTCGAACAAAGTTCACTTAGTACTATTCAAGCAATTTATTATTGCCATGATATGTACCTGATTCAATCATTCCTCCATCTTTAATTGATAATATCACACCATCACATTCAAACGCATGCATAAAGAATGTGCAGAAAAGTACAAAACTAATTACAGAGTGTCAAATTAAGGGTGAGACTGTAGTCTATAGGTTCTTTAAGAGTTTTTGAAACTTGACATATCATCCCTGACAGGATAGCTATTGGCCATTTTATCTCAAAACTGAGAAATAAAATCCATATTGTTTGTCACTTTCCAGCAGGAGTAGTTGGGGTCATTGACCAGTCAAACGCTTGAAACGGCCATTGAGCACTTCATTTCTTTTCCTAGTCGCTTTTTAGGGTAGGGAACTGATTGGAGGACTAGTTTTAAAAATATTATGACCCAGTTATGCTTTGTTTATCTTCTCCTTGTCCACTAGAACCAATCTCTTGAATGGAAATAGCTTCTCTCACAGGATAACAATTAAAAGCTTCTCACACAGGTTACTTGCCATCATGACTATGTCCTCATTCCACACATAACTTCTGTCTTTTATGCATGTACCTCCACCCAAAAAAATACACCCCCTTGTTACCAATTCATATCACATTTTGTCGTATGGAAAACTCAAAACAGAAGCTGTTGAAAGGGGAGGGGAAAAAAAAAAAAAACAAGTGCTGTAATTGAGTTAAAACTCACTGAGAACTCCTGTACTTGAGTTTCATGAAATCTCAAACTCAATAGTTGATGATCCAACTCAATAGACATGTCAAGAAAGAGGGCTGTATTGATCCTTAGTAAATTTCAACAAAAAAGAGAAAAAACTGAAAATAATCAATTTATTAAGTACTACCCCAAATTGGATTTAAATTCCCTTTTTTAATTACTCTATTCTAACCTTATTTTTAGCGTTAATATAACATCATTTTATAACAAACGTCGTATTAAGAGCATAAACATTATTGAAATAAAGTAACTGGAAGAGAGGATTGAAATTGGATGACAGGATGTTTCTCCTCAAATTGTGCTGGTACGGATTTGTACTTGCTAATATTAATGTCTTTGTTTGGAGACGCTTCATCTTACATTAAAGGTTGTTTCCATTACCCATGACGGCTGTGGGGGAGTGATAAGGGGGCTGTCCATCCTTGGCCAAAGTCTCAAGTTTGAGTCTTGGATATGGGGTCGTCTTAAAATTCTCGCGAGGGACTGAGCCGCCAGAAAGGGTCCCACATAGGCTTGACACCGGATTTAGTCGGTTGTACTTGTGACGCCGGATACCAGGGGAATTACCGAAAAAAAAAGAAAAGTTGTTTCCATTAAAATGCTTCGGAATATCAGTAACCAAAGAAAAGCAAATGTTGATTCGTATTTGTTTATAGCTAAAATTGTCGAGTAGCAGCTAAAAACCCTGTAGATTCTGGACTCTCGAGGCTGGTCTCTTAAAGTTTGCAACTTTTCTTATGCACTTCCATTCAGAAGTAAAATTAATGTTTTGAGAGCAATTACTCCCTAGCCACCATGGAAAAGGACTAAGCTACCAATATAAAACAGGCCAAAGAAGAAAAGCGCTAAAGAAGAATCAAAGCGTGATAAAGATAAAGTAGCAGGCTGAGCTTGTAAGTTGTAACAGCTACAGATCATATTCTCCTTCTTCGGCCATTCTCCTCTTCCATTGAAAGTGAAACTAATCATAATCAGTCTGTTTAAAAGCGGCTCTATGATGACGATATGTACAAAAAAGGCTGTATGATGACGATATGTTGATATGTACAACACTTTTTTAAGAGAGAAAAATATTAATCTTGTGTCATATTTTAATGACAGTAAAAAGCTTCTGGCTAATGAACCGCAAGGCTCATTGGTGAAAATAATGAAAATGATGATTCACAGAGACTTCGCACATATTTGTTTTGAGGAATTGACTAGCTACGAGGCATTAAGATGCCAGTATTGTTCCTTGTTTTCAACAGCATTCCCAAGATATTTTGAAAACAAAAAGCCGCAGTGTCTCATTGTAATCAGGAGATAATGGTCGGGAAAAACACGTGAATAATTTGTATCTGTTTCTTAATGAACTTGTTGGGTTAGGAATTAGTAAATGGTTTATAAAGGCGGGAGCAAAAATGAGCTGCAAACAGAATGTTGAAAAACATGTAAAAGGGCGATCCAAGAGATGCTTCTCTGTTCTACTTTTAAGAACATGCAAGAATATATGCTTTGGTGCTTTAGTAGCAATTTGTAATTCGTAACGCTCTGCACCTTCATTTTGAGTGGCACCTACACGGGGACTAATGCATCGGACTCGCGTACAGCTTAGGAAGGATGTTTGTGCTGATCATCTCTCTCCTAAAACTTCAAACACTGTAACCAAAGATTGCATTTCCTGACACCAGTCATTCTCTTGTACTAAATCGTCTATTCCTATATGATGGGAAGGGCAGTCATTTGCCTAAATCATCTCACAGGGTGCGCAGTGTCATCATGGGACAATCAAGTTTTTGTCTCTCTAAAGTTTAACCGAGTACTTTAATTTCTTATGGGACAACCGTTCTGATTGAAAGTTTTCAATTCACATTACTAAAATTAAATTATGTGCTCATCACCATTTTTTAATATTTCTTTTAAATATATTTTTTCAACCCAGAATGAATTTTTTATTAAAAAAAACATCCTTCAATTTACTCCATCTCCTAGTACTTATATCTCTTTCCCTTATGGTTCTACCTCTATACATTGATAGTATATCAATAGGATCGTTTAGTGTTTATAAATCTTTGGTCTGTCTAGAAGATAGAGACGACAACAGGCTTACTATCTATAAATCTAGGGTGTGCCTAGAAGATAAAGATGACAACAGGTCTGACAGCGTGACGACCAAACCTGGTCCAAAACTTATTTACACGGCTGGCCAGTTCAGACCCGAATTATGAAGAAGGGAATTTATTGTTAATAAAGCTATGGTACCCTAAACAAAATGAAAGATCATTAACTAGGATCAATATCTGCAGATGATAATGGCAACTCAAGGGGAAAGAAAGTTCTAGGGTACTTTTCACTAGCTCACCTGTCATGGAACTTTGCACAAACACGATGTCCACGTATTAATTAGTTCTTGCCAAGATAAAACAACAGTCAAATGAGATGGTTGGGAGATCGATATTGTAGTAAATACGCAAGTGTCAAATACAGGTGAAGACTGACAGATGATTCCACATCAGATACACGTCAATCTCCTTGTAGCTCCTAGTGAGGATGTTAAAAATAATATACACAGATGTGGAACTGGAAGACAAGATACATCAGCAATTGAAAGCATCTAAGCTCCTCAGTCATTTGGGCTTTGCTGATTTAACTTACTTAATCGATAATTCTTTGATATCATTTTCCCTGATCACTTTGCCATATGGCTTATGATGGAGGATTCCCTGTTTGCATGGATTAAACAGGTTCTTGATGTGGAGCTGCAGTAGGTCCTGGTGCTATTGTGAACTGCAAACCCCTGTGCTGTCCGGCCTGTACCACAAAAGCAGCCTCCTGTTGCATCAAATTATGGTACATATTTTAGAAGGAATACACAAATTTGATGAGAAGATTGCATAGGCAGATCAATAAAATATGCAAGAATAAGAATATAATGAGTGAAAATGACATTTACCTGTCTTTGCCTTCGACGCTGCAAGATGCTGATGGCCCAAGCCATAATGTAGCAGGGCAAAAGAAAGCCAGCTGCTCTTAATAAGAAAAGCTGCCAGAGATGAAATGTGAATGTAAACATAGCGCATTATATTCTTAATAAGAAACGCCATGATGTAATACTCCAAACTTGTGGAAACGCGATAAAATGACCATAAATCACTTACAGAGAAGAATGTAGACACATCATCATCTGAATCAGCATCTGTTACAGTCAATGCATGCCGTAAGAGCAGAAGGGCTAGTAACTGCAACAATGTGCATTTTCACATTAAAATCAAACCTCAGTTGCACTACCACAAAGAAAAAAAGAGGAACTACGAACATACTTTTTTTTTTAACCAGTAACAGTTTTCAGCTATTACAAAACTTGCATAATATTCTGATGAAAATAACTGAGATATGTAAAGGTAATAGCATTCAAATGCTAACCAATAACTGAAGGTCATTCATTTTCTTATTTTCCAAATCTACTTTCCACTGATTATATCTTCAGTATTTACTATTTAGTAACGTAAATGGATGATGTCGATTGCTCCATCAAACAAAAAATCATACACAAAAACCCCTCTAATCAAAAGTGGCATATGAATTGCATGCAGTATAATGTTCAATAGTTTAGGTTCCTGCACTTACTTACGAGAGGAGTTAAAATTTAAGAGCTTACAATAAGAGCCGCTGAACGACAAAATGCAGCTCCACTGGCATTTGAAGAAGCATACTCATCATACTCATTTTCCAAAAAATGTCGTTCTGACTCTGCAATGGCCAAAATGCGAGGATCACTCAGATCCACAGGGGTTCCATTGATTGTCCAGCCTCCACTGCAGAAGAATCATGAAGAGAACATCATATCACCAATTGTAAGTAAATCACATAAAATCCAATAAGCAAGATATATCTCAGTGGCCAAATGGACATTTCTGTTTTGTATAAAATATTTAAAGTAGCCTACGATACCACTTGTCCTTAAAGATCAGCAAATCAGTATCATAGACAAATTATGAACAGATGAAGAACTGCACCCTACCCAAAGTCAATAACAGTGTCTTCGAACTGTGGTGGATGTGGTGGGGAAGTATAACCAGGTCGATAAGGCTGTAAATCAAATGAAAGAAAGATGGATTAAACCATGAATTTCAAGAGTGGAACTTAAAGAAGCATATGAAAATAAAGTGAAACCAATTTCTCTGAGTTTACAGACATGCTTTTGCAAAATCATGACCACAACCATCTACCTCGTTTATCAAATTATAAACAAAACACTCACTACTAATCTGAGGCAACACGATTCAGATAGTCATAAACAAGAATTCAATGCAAAAGGTCAACAAAGAAGCAAGCAGTAATACAATCCAACCACTCAAAATACATGAAGGCACAAATATCAAGATACGTGAATAAGATAAATCCACAAAATGATCAGCTAGTAATTAGATGCATGAACTTTACTATTCTGGGAAATAATCTGAAAATGCATCTAACAATATTTTTCCCATTGTACCATTCAGTTATTCAAAGATGTTTTCTGGAAAATTAAAGAGAGATGATAGGTTATGCAATATCAGCTTATAACTTATGTAAAATCAGGTTTCAGAAACATACATACATCACTTTTCCAGGGGTTTCACTTCAAAGTGAAAAGTTTCTCAGCATGCCACAGGTTTATGTGTGTAATTCATGCAGATAAGAAAGACAAATGGCCTCCTATCAAATACCAAGCATTCAGCACCATGCCTGAAAACTATAGGCCAACTTTGGTAGTTTAATATACCTGATGGCAGATCTCACATGTGGTATCTCCCTTTTCATTGCACCAATGCTGGACACATTTCCTATGAGCATACTGCAAAAAGTATATCACAACCATTAAACAACAACAACCAAAATTCACGCAGATGAACATAGCAAAAAGGGAAGGACCACTGGGCAATGAACGGACATGATAACAGAGGACTTATGTCTTCTTCAAGAAAACAACTTACAAACTAGTTCTCATGTATGTGAATGTAAATATCTCATCAATAACCTTTCCATAAGATAAAATGTAAGAATAATTTCAAAATGCAATTCAAAAATACTTGCAGCATTCAAGGTAGCAACGAATTCTTCTGCAACCCATCATCAAAAAGCATTAACTAATCCTAGTTTTAATCTACTGCGTCAATTAAAACAGACCTCATGACCTTGTTTGCTTTAACTAATATAGGGAACAGATACATCCCTCCACTGCTAGAATGGAGCCACCTCGTAACTGACCTTAACAGATTGACCAAGATCCAAAAACACACCTAAAGAAGCATTTAGTTTAACTAAAATCTAAAATTTGAAAATATAAACTATAAAAGTCAAAACCTTGAGACTACCACTGCAACCACATGGAATCTCCAGGTTGCTAACCGAGTCCTCCTCCTGACAAATGCGACACTCCGCCCCCGAAATCAAAGGCGCCTCTTCCGCCTCCGAAAAATCTTTGCTTTCCTCATTTTCCCTAGAGCAAGACGCTCCGGCAGACCCTTCTGTCTCCGTCCGCACCGAACCCAACGACGACGATTCCGGCGTCACCAGCCGGTCAACGGGCAAAACCAAGAGATCACTCATTCTCTTCCCCAACTCTTAACTTCCCTAGGAACCCAAGAACACCAAGAGATTTGCCTTTCAGGAGAAGAAACAGATGAATAAATAAATCGCTGTAATGACCAAAAAGTAACAAATTATGCTAGAAACTTGAGCTATTGATTGAAACTACCCATAAACGTAAAAGGAAAGATGAACCAAGACAAAGAAAAGAAGGAGTCATCCAACCTTGGGACTTGAAAAGGTTGTGGCTTTTGCTGTTGGTTACCGATTGCAGCGAGGAAACACGAAAACGAGTAGGAAACTCCGCTCTATCTTGTTTGTTCTTTCCAAATTTTTATGTATAGAATAGAATTAAGAGGAGGAATTGGGATTTCTGGGATTTAATTTAACAGGGGAGTTTAAGTTTAACGCGGTTTGGATCGATATGCCGTGGGTCAGTGGGACCTATAGGGAATGATTTTGGGCCGGCTTGGCTGTCATCCAAAATGCCCAAGGCATTCCCTTTACTGTACGAATTAGTTATTACTTTATTGTTAAATTATGGAAAGTGTACCCTATTAATTTCTTGTTAAACTTATTTTTGTTTCCAATTACCCCATTCCTTTGCTTGCATATAATCAACTAACTCGTTAAGAGCTTTGACTGGGTATTCCAGTCATTTTCACTTTTTTAGCGGTCATGGGGGTCGGCTCCGGCAAATCAATGAATTGTGCAAGCCCATATCATGTCGTTCAATTTTCTTTTTAAAAAAAAAGGGTGAAGACCTTTTCCACCATGGAAATGCCAAAGATCAAACCACAAACTACTGAAGTTTACCAACTTTTGAATTTAATTATCTCTTAAGATAGCGGATAAGAAAATTTAATAATTAATGAAATTAACTAAAAAAAGTACAAAAATGAATATAATAATTTATAAATTACATACTGTAATGAATCCAAATTAAATATTAGTTGAGACTTAATAATACTTTTTCTTGAAAATTTGTATTGACCATAATTTAATTAAATTGTGTAGGCTCAATTTAGTTCTCCAGAATAAAATTTGATAAATAAAAAATAGTTCTTCCATTAAAAGAAAAAAAAGTAATTTTAAGTCTACGCTCTCTACTTTAGGAACATGCCTTGATTTACGTTGTAATTTGCTTTGAAAGAATGTGAAAAATAGTTGAAAAGTGGAGATTGAATGCTACAGATTATATGGATGATATGAATGTAAAATGTTAGAGATGTCTCAATTACAAAGATTGCAATGTTAAAGTTAGATTCATGTTGAGAGAAATTTAAAGTAAGATGAAAAAAGCTATAATTTAACTTGGGAGAACATCTAAGACTAGTAAATGAAGTTATCGAGTAAAGTTTGAGTTAATTGTACTTTAGGTTAAATTTTGGTTTAGAGGATGACGTGGTCTCATCTTAGTTGACTCAATACAATAACGTTATTTTGGTTTCAGCCAAGTCTAACAAAATTTCAAACTAAGCTCAAGACACATATTTAAAGGATTGAGTAGTGCTAACCTTTAATAGCCAAATAAGATCTTCTGTTTAATTTTATTCTATCTAACTCTGTTCGATTAATAAATTTCTTATTAAGGCATATTCACTTAAACATAAGACTCACAGCTGACACCTAAATCACACCTGTGAGTCTTTTTTTTTTATCATTTTAGTTTTAATTATATTATTAATATTTTAATAAAAATTAAATTAAATTTTAATTTTAATTATGTTACTACAAATTTTTATTAAAAATTAAAATTAAAATGATAAAAAATAAAGGCAAAAACAAAAACAAATTTTGTGTCTGGGCATGACAATTAAGTTATGCCTGTGACAAATTTTCTATTATTTCTATTATTTTAATTTTTGAATAAAATTAAAAAAATTTGTGTCACAAGTTGTGACAAAATTTTCATTTTTTATTATTTTAATTTTAATTTAATTTTTTAAATAAAAATTTTAAGATAAAAATTTAAATTTTAAAAATGGATCAATTTATTAATTTTTTTATTAATTTATAAATTATAGGAAAATTATTAAATTCAATTAAAATTGGATTAATGATATTATTATTATATTAGCAAAAAATCAAAATTTGTTTTTTAATATTATTTTAATTTTAAAGTTTTTAAATAAAATTTAATTTTAAAATTGTGTTACAGGCATGACACTTAGGTCATGACTGTGACACATTTTGTTTTTATTTTTATTTGTTAATAAGATTTATACGATAAAAATTAAAATTGATTAATTGATTAAAATTGTTTAATTAATTTATAAATTATAAAAAATTAAAATTAAAATTAAAATTTTGGTTAATTTTATTATTATATTATTATCAAAAAATCAATTTTTATTATTTAAATTTTAAAATGTTTAAATAAAATTTAATTTTAAAAATTGTGTCACATGCGTGACACTTAAAGTCACTCATGTGACACATTTTGTTTTGTATTTTATTTTTTTTTAAAATAAAATTTATAAGATAAAAATTTAAAATTTGATTAATTTAATAATTTTTTAATTAGTTTATAAATTATAGAAAAATATTAAATTTAATTTAAAAAAATTGATTAATTTTTATTATTATTATATTAGCCCACATGCATATTTGATGCAATGTATGTTTATGATAAAGTTTTTTTTTTTCTATAGAGAATACTTGTGAAATGCAAATAAATTATACAATGTATTATATATGTGGAATAATTTATTTTGATTTCAATAACTTATTTTAATTGATTAATTTAATTACATTATAAATCTAATTAGTTAGTCTATATTCATCATTAACCTGTTTGTCACGTGAGCTCCTAATCATTTCTTTAGTTAATCTTAGCTCAAAAGAAGTGCCTCTTCATTTACAGAATGTAATATTTTTTGTGACAGAATCTGTGTATTTGTGTTTGATAAAGGTTATGTTTGACAATCAGCTGATTGCAATAGTTGTTAACTAACTGTATTAGTAGTTAGCTGATTATATCAGCTGATTTGACCAGCAGATATAAGCTGTTTATTAAAAATATTTAGTCAAATTAGTTGTTTCTGTATAAATCAATTTTTTAAATTTAATTTAATATTTTTGCTATAATTTATATGTGACATAAGTGTCACGCTTGTGACATAAATACAAACCAAAATAAATGTAATTATTTTTTATTTTTATCATTTTAATTTTTTATAAAATTAATAGTAGCATAATTAAAATTAAAATTTAATTTAATTTTTTGTTAAACTAATAAGAAAATTAAAATTAAAAGCATAAAAATAAAAAAATAAAAAGGCTCACGCCTGTGACACTTATGTCACAGGCATGAGATAAGTGCATCTGCATGTAAGTCACGACCATAACTTAACTTGCACAACCATGCAAGTGTAAGTTACACAACTTCCAACAATGACATTTTTCTAATTGGACAGAGTTAGAAAGAGTAACGTTAGACATAAGATTTGGACTCATTAATGGCCTATTGTTATCCTTATAAACATCTCCCTTTATTCTAAAGGTGTAAGGTATATAAGTTAGGAGATTTGCACATGTAGTTAAATCATAACACGAGGGGGTTGAATGTTCATAAGATAGAGCATGAATGAGACACAATATGTTGCTTAGGTATATATTCTTAAAATGTTTGCTTTAAGTTTGTGCACGTGATTGCTATGTTTTTTATTTTTAAATAAAAGTCCTAGTCAATATGTAATCTTATTCTAAAGGGGATTGTTATCTGTTCAGTGATTCATAGGGATCACGATTAGGATTGCTTATTTTTTCTGTATTCTTGTTAGCTTTCTCAGTTATTTAAACCCAAAGCTGATATGAAATAAATGAGAGTCTTTTTCCATACATATCTCTTCCACATAAAAAAACCAACAATTGGTATCAGAGCTCTCTTGATTTTAAGGGATCTCTAAACCTACAAACCTATAACTCATAACTCATTCTACGCTTTCCCACACCACAAATCAAAAACTACACATCAATGGATTCAGAATCATCGTTCACTGCCATTACTCTGCCAGCGTTTGATGGTAGAAATTATCTAAGTTGGGATGCTCGAATGGAGGCCTTCCTTGAAGCAAATGACTTGTGGGAAGCTGTAGATGAAGACTACAACATTCCGGATTTGCCTGCAAATCCAACGGTGGCTCAAATCAAAATCCATAAAGAAAAGAAATAGAGGAAATCCAAAGCAAAAGCTTACTTGTTTTAAAGAGTCACACCAACAATTTTTTCCAAAATTATGACGCCCAAGACGAGCAAGGAAATTTGGGATTTCTTAAAAGAAGAATATGCGGGGAATGAAAGAATCAAAGGAATGCAAATGCTCAACTTGATTAGAGAATTTGAGATACAAAAAATGAAGGACTCAGAAACGATCAAAGATTACTCCGACAGGCTCATTGCTATTGCCAATAACGTAAGATTTCTTGGTTCTAATTTTGATGATTCTAGAATAGTTCAAAAAATTCTAGTAACCATTCCAGAAAGATTTGAGGCTACAATTTCATCACTCGAAAACTCAAAGGATTTGGCAAAA
>JANZLC010000003.1:13040066-13058494 GCA_026413385.1 Erythroxylum gracilipes
ATGGATATTATTAGTCTTTATTATATCCAAACGTCCAAAACATTTCCCATCTTTATTATTATTCTTTAATACACCCAAACGGTCATTTGTTTTTTCTATATAAATAGCTTGTCCATCTTGTTTACGTACGACACACACTTTGTTCTTTTTGCTCTCTCCCACAGTCATGATTATGCTCATTTTCCTATATAAGGCACACATCTTCCATATAAAAACACCTTTTATACACATATCTTCTTGTCTTTTCTATTTTGCTTTTGTCTGCTTTTATTAATTTTCAGAGATAGTTCCTATTCTGTCCTTTGGAGTGCACCCAAGGTGGTGGAGAAAGCATTAACTCTGGGTTTAGATCCCGTTATCTTGCTACACCATAGAGGGAAAATTTTTGACTTAAGATAGTAATTTTTACAACGCCTTGTATTTCAGATAAACCGTTCAAGTTTTATTTTTCTGCTATTTCCTCTAACAGAGAGATGCTACTGCTCAAGATTATGATGTCTTGGGGATATAGACACAGTTCATTCCGATAGCTTTAAGTCTGACATGAGCCATCGAAGTCTCGTACGTAGACAAGTTCCTATCACAATCTAGCTAGCTTGTGCTGATTTATAGCATCAAACTCAGCTAGCTCTTTGAAAGCACTCGCATTAATTGATAAAGAAATTGAATGCTTGACATTCGCTGGTCAAAAAATGTAAAAAGAAATAGGAGCATAGTTTCTATCCATGAACATGAATTCAATTCGGACAACGTGGAAAGAAAGATTAATTCATTAGAATTTGTTAAAATGAAGAAATCCCTGAGCTTCTGAGCTTGTTAACAAAACAACAGACAACACACAACGTACAATATCTTATATGGATGACCACTAATACTAATCAATTGAACCAAGTATATGACCATTATTTTAGTGTCATTCACGATCTTTAAGTTTAACGTTGTAATTTGCGTATCAGCAAACAATTTAAGGTATATAAAAGTGACATAAGTAACACTAATTTTAATAATCACTAAAATGATAGCTACTTCATATAACACTAATTTTATATGACCATTTCTGCCTTACTGTGATAGAACGAAGCATTGCAACTTCCTGCCCAAAAAGCAGTCGAACTACAGCACATGTAGTAACTAAGATTTTGTATATATAGATATATATGGAACATTTAAAAGATGATCAAAAAGTATGGAACTTTTAAATGACGACCAAAGTATGGTTTGGGGTTTTGTACTTAACGTTCTATGCGTGTTTAGCATAATTTCTGCAATATCGGCAAATTTGGAAATGCTTATATCTTTATTTTTCTGTTTTCAGTGCACTCAATCCAAAGTTCCTCGTGCTACTAAAGCTCTGCATTAATACAGACATGAATTATATATTCGAATATCATGCAAAGTTCCTTATAATTCAAGGTTGGTCAAACATCTATTCAAAAAAAAGGTTGGTCAAACATGTCATAGTTGGTTCGTGCATGAAAGACTCCTCCATGACATCAGTAGTTGTATGGATATGCTGTAGGGTCTAAAACCTAAAAGAGAGGCTACAATAAGAGACGTTGGAAGTACCATTTGAATCAAAGGTTTAATGATAGTCCATTGATATAGCTGCAAAAACTGTCTACTTTAACTAAGTCCCACAAAGCTTTATCAGATTTTAGTGTAGAACTTAATGGACCTTGGCCAAAGTTACCAAACAATTTTCACACCTCACATACAATTATGCAATAAGTGGAAGGGGACACGAGAGGCGTTTTCTTTCTGGACTTGTCTGAAAATGAAAGCAAACAAAACCCTCTAATTAGAATGGTTATCTAGTCATCATTTGCACTTTCAAACAAAATCAACAAGGGAGACAATTATAGTGGATAATTTATATAGCAATGGAAATAAAAAAATTCTGTGGTTTTGAGGATCCTACATCACTAGTCACTACCAACAATCATTGAGACTACACACCACCAAAATATAGAATCCTATACTTTTTTAATGAAATGTACACTTCATCATTGTAAGGCAAACGTTGCCCTACCCTCTCCTATATGTACCAGCTATTTTGTGTAGTGGGCAACAAAAGATGGAATGCTCAAGAGTAGGAGAAATGGAGAGCCAAAACCAGGTCTCAAAGGCCCAGGAACCTGTGAAAGGCACCACCTTCGTCAGAACTTGTTTCAATGGCCTGAATGCTCTATCAGGTTGCTTCTTTATTTCTATCCTAGTTTTACCAAAAAAGGAGATGGCAAATTTCCTCTAGCTGGCCAATTAATGTAATTTCTGATCTCCCTCTTCCTTACCATTGGGCATTGGCCTTTCAGGAACTATGTTTCAAACATTTATGCTTTAACAAGCACCAATTCCTCAAACTTCTACATACTAACATGAGCATACTGTTTATAACCGTCAATTGTACTTTTGATATGTTATATTCCTAACAATTTCATGTGCAGGTATTGGCATACTTTCAATATCATTTGCCCTTTCTGAAGGAGGTTGGCTAAGCTTAATTCTACTTATCGTAGCAGCAGTTGTATGTTGCTACACAGGATTGCTTCAAAGACGCTGCATGGATACTGACCCAGATATTAAATCCTATCCTGATGTGGGAGAGAGAGCTTTTGGAAACAAAGGAAGGGTTCTAGTATCCATTTTCATGTATCTTGAGCTATATTTAGTAGCCGTAGAGTATCTTATACTAGAAGGTGACAATCTAGACAAACTGTTTCCAAATATGGTTTTTAAATTTGGGGTCGTAAAGTTAGGAGGCAAGAAAGGATTTGTTCTGCTGACAGCACTTGTAATTCTGCCAACCACTTGGTTAAGGAGTTTAGATGTTCTGGCATATGTTTCTGCTGGTGGGGTCCTGGCTTCAATCATGCTGGTATTTTGTGTTGTATGGGCTGGTGCAGTTGATGGCGTGGGATTTGGAGAGAAAGGATTGCTTTTGAATTGGGGAGGATTGCCTACTGCCATAAGCTTGTACTTCTTTTGTTATGGTGGCCATGCAATTTTCCCCACCTTGTCCAATTCCATGAAAGATAAAATCCATTTCTCCAAGGTACAAGGATACAGTGTTGAGTTAGGTCAAGTTCATACAGAGTTTAAAAAAGACTACTTATCTATCTTTTGTTGCAGGTTTTACTTGTCTGCTATATAGTTAGCACCTTTTCTTATGGCTCCACGGCGATTTTAGGGTACCTTATGTATGGTGAACGTGTCAAATCTCAGGTGACCTTAAATCTTCCCATCGACAAAATTGTTACAAAAATAGCCATATATACTACTCTATTGAACCCCCTGACCAAGTATGCAGTTATAATTACGCCAATCGCTGAATCAATTGAGGATAAAGTTCTATTCCGCAACAACAAACTATTCAGCATTCTCATCAGAACCACCATTCTGATCAGCACAGTAGTTGTGGCCTTGACTGTTCCCTTTTTTGCGTACGTTATGGCATTCATTGGTGCATTTCTAAGTGTCACTGTGTCAGTGATATTTCCATGCCTTTGCTACCTTAGGATCAACAAAGCTGCTCCAGGTTTTGGATTGGAGTTGGTCATTGTTCTGATGACAATAGTAGTAGGGGCTTTCGTTGCTATAGTGGGCACGTACACTTCTGTCAAACAAATCGTAAACCATCTCTGATCAAAGAATAGCTATGCAGCGGCGAGTAATGTGAGGTTCATGGAGGTCGAGTCAAAGGCTTAGTTCTTTTGGTGCAGTATAATAACTCCACTGCTCTATAAAGTTGTAACAGGATTCTTGATAAATTATAACAAAGACACCCATATATGTTTTCCTTCTTTATTAGGTAGCTTCTGACTTACACGATTACTTCCTCTCAGGCTATAAAAAGCACTAACCAAAAGCAATATTAAAAAACTCAATCCTTCGACTAAAAATTTTGAATTATTCAATATTTTAGTTCAATTTTAAACTTTCCAATGCAACCATATGCACTTCAGGTTGCCAAAATTGTCTCAACCTAACAAAACATCTAACCTAGCAAAACATCTAAGTTGTAAGCAAACTTATGTGATTGATATAAATCTACAATTATAGTCGAGTCTGATTCAACTCGACAACTATTTTTCCACTTCATTTTTTTTTTTTTGTGAAAAAGGGTTCCCTCTATAGTTTCCTTTTGAATTGTTTCAAGCTAGTCACGTGTCATTTAAACTAATATAAAAAAACTGCCAATTAAAAAATAGACCAGAAATTACAAAAGAGAACTCTGGGAGGTCTTGTTGTATACATCCATAGGAGCACACAATATTAAGCTCAAATTTATCAACTACCCACCATGAAGATGCAATTAAATTGAGCTTCTTTAGGACAATTGCTAGATCTTTATGGTAGATATACAAATTGGTCGCAAGAATATAAATCCAGTGGAGGAAGTGATGTCCTAGGAATCAAGCACTTAGTTCTATTAAATCCACTAAACATAGGCCTTATTTGGCAATCAGTAGATTGCATTAGCTGTTAGCTAATTCTATCAATGGTTAGTTGAAAGTGGATTATATCAGCTGATTTGACCAGCAAATAACATCAACTGTTTATTAAAGATATTTGATAAAATAAGTTGTTTAGTATTAGTTGTTTATCTGTAAAATGACATATGAGGATGTGACTTTAAAAAAATTTATAACGACATGAGTATTATATCTTATTTGAATATTCTAATAAGAATTTATATTTTAGATATTTAAGTTTATAAAAATTAAGTTTATAACTCTAATAAAAAACATAGCACATATAACATAAACAATAATAACAACAACAAAATCATGAATATAAATCAACCAGAAATTTCGTAGATAATGATACATCCAAAAATAAAATATAACAATCCAAATGAAGTTTAACAACACAATTCAAATATAGCAAAAGTAGTCAACACCATCATTTAAAGCAAAGGTTTATAATAATAAAAGAACGCCAGCTAACTACCATTAAACTAGAAGTAATGTTATCATGAATACTTATCATCTCCCGAGTTCTTTGTTCTTCAACGTCTTCTTGTGTAGAGTTAACTTCAACATCTTAAAATACATATAGAGTTATAAATTCACGATCTTGATCGATGATGTTAAAAGTTGGGTCGCCAATTGTACTTCTTCTAATATAGTTATTATGCAACGTAAAAGCTGCACAAATTATTCTAGTTTGATCTATCAATTAATATTTAGGCATTTTCTCCAATATCTTCCATCAAGCCTGGAGAACATTGAAAGCCCTCTCAGTACAACTTGCCAATGATGAATGAGCTCGATTAAAAACTTATCGAGATCCCCTTAGATTTGCACCACGAAACTCCAATTGATGATATCTTGTCTTTGGGTAAGGTATCAAATATCCTTCTCTTTTCAGATAGCCTTTGTCAACCAAGTAATATTTACTTAATGGTTCATAGAGGCAATATAATTAGTATGAATGATATCATAAAATCTTAAAATTACCTATCGGTGGTTTTGAAGTTTTGATTCTCAGATTACCAATTGTATTAAGGAAAATAAAAAAAATCATGTGTTGATCCCTCCTAACCTACTAAAACATATGTAAATAGTAAGTCAAAGTCACATGCTGCCAATACATCTGTAATCATTATTCCTTTCCATCCTCTATATCGCATTTGATGCTCCTCTGCAACAACTACCATTATATATGTACCATCACTACCTTCAATGCAATCCTAATATAAAAGAATAATCATAAGATGATAAAACAACCATTTTCAATGAAAAATGTAATGAAGGAGGAGGAGGAACATATTCAATTACCTTAAAATGTGGGATATATCTAGCATCATTGGCAACTTATAGTGGAATCTCCTTGAATTCAGGATTTTTGGTACGAGTATACCCCTTAAAATTATGTCTATGACACTCAAAACTTCTTTAAAAACTCTACTCATAGTTTCACCAGAATGTTGAAAGCGATCTGGGGTATCCTTATTAGGGGCACCTTTACTTAGGACATGCACGAATAAACCTACTTTTTCCAAAATTGACATCCTATCCGAAGGTCTTAAACCATAATTGTTTTCCAAAACTATGCACAATTGACTAAATGTATTTTGATTCATCCTAAATATATTAAAACACCTTTTTTCATGACCATTCAATAATTTATTCATCCATTCTCCTATTTGATAGGAAGTCATGCATGGTTCCTTGTATATATGGTTTAAAAAATGAACACCTATATAACTCGCTACATAAGCCACAGAATCCCAAAACTCAATCTTATCGTCCAAAATTGTTTAATTTGCAGAAGTTGCATAATTTGCATAACATTATCATCCATACCTACAAATTAACAAGTAAAATTATATTTTAAATAGATAAAATTATATTCTAAATAAACAAGACACTTATATGTCTAAATATAAAGAAATAAATAATATAACACTTAATAAAATTATAGATTACCAACAAGATAACATAATATAAAAAAAAGTAAGTTAACCAAGTTCACAGTGTCTCAAAACACACCATATCAACATAAGTGCACAAATCATAAGAACAATAAACTAAACATAATAATGCATATAAACTATGTTTAACATTTTTTATGCTTCCCATGCTCATACGTAAACTTTATGTATTCAATTCTCTTTGTATCATCTGGTAAATTGAAAAAAATGGACCTTCTTTGCAGATCTTCATCAACATGCAAGCAAAGTAAAATTTAGGAGTACCAGTCTCTAAACCAGACAAAATACATAGTTTTCTCAAAGCATTTGTAACATCATGATGTAACGCACTAGCACCAGTACTCTATGATACACTAATATTCGTCATGTTCAACATTTTCGTAATAAAAGTATTCATCTCCATTATTGCACTCCGTCTCTCCAAAAGCCTTTTCATCTTCTTTTGTCACTCCTTTCATCATGCGTAGCTTGATGGGTAGCAATAGGGGTAGATGCAGTGGTCGGGGTAGGTTCTTTCCATACCTCTTCCCAATGACCAATCACACGGTAATTGTTTAAACCACTAGTCTCATCCATATTCTCATGATTATAAGGTGAAGAAGGTACATACACTTCCTCAACTTCTCGTTATCCTTGTGGAGGGTCAACATAGCACAAAATGTAATCTTTTCTCAAGCCAAACTTCTAAAAAGTATATCTAACTTACATTCAAGCTCAGGTTCAAGCCCTTCCTCTTTAAATGTTTTAAAATTGATGTTCTCCTATAATAAATAAATAAATTAAATGTAAATTATTTAACTAAATATTTAGATTTAAAGTAAAGGAAAATAATTTAAAATAGGGGAAACAAGCTAATCTTAATCTTCAAAGTCCACCACTCCTCATTGGCATCCATTGTTCCTTTATTATAGTCCCATTTTAATCTCGTTTCTTTCCCTTTCAACTGTTTCCAAAGACCACATCTAGCTCTCTTCCAATCAAACTTATTTTTAAGTTTATTTTTATCCTATGGTAAGTAGGTCACTTGGTGAAATTCTTCCTCCACCTTCTTCTATGGTAACTTTTGACAAATAATTTCACCACGCTTTCCCTTACTCCTTTGAATATATTAGTTAGAAATGTCACAAAAAAATAAGAAGTGATTTTTTTGCCTATGAACCCTACCTATACCATTCCCTCTTTAACTTTCTCCTTTGTTTCCTCTTTAGGATGGTGTCATCTAATCATAAAATATGAAAGAAGATTACATACTAGTTAGTCAATTTGTAATGTTGTCTATAGTTAAGTATATGTTTCTAATAAGATTACTTTTTTATCATCATATAATATTTGAATAAATAATCAAATATTTCTATCTATTTGTTAATAATCTTATTGAAAAAGGAACATTTTTCATCCGTCTGTTGATAGTGGAGTACAACTTTAGTTCTATTCTTTAAGATTCTATAAATATGATCAATATCTTTTTATTCTAACCAAGACTCCAGGTGTTGGAAATCTCTTTTAGAACTTTAATATTTTTTTTCTTTTTTAACTGTCATCCAAATCCTTTTTAGCTTAATTTATAAAATTAGGTTTTACATGGAACTTAGATGATTAAAAAAAACTTTCTCTTTTCAATTTGTTAATGAAATTTAAAATTTAAAGATTCATATAAAAATACAACATCCAATGTAACATCCCATATTACCCGTTTACAGATATTATCCGCTTTGGGCCTTGGCCCAGTCAAGCCCTCACGGTTTTGCTTTTCCCGAGGCCTTCCTAAGAGATCACCCATCCTAGAACTACTCTCACCCAAGCACGTTTAACCTCGGAGTTCCGATGGGATCCGGTGCATTAGGCCATAGAAAACGCGTCTGTAGGGAAGAGATATCCATACCCTTATAAGGCGTACTTCGTTCCCCTTTCCAACCGATGTGGGATCTCACACTCTCTACCCCCCTTAGGGCCCAGCCCTTTTTGGGGTCCAGCCTAGCTGGTACAACGGTTCGGGTACCGGCTTTGATACCACTTGTAACATCCCAAATCACCCGCTCATAGATATTGTCCGCTTTGAGCCTTGGCCCAACCAAGCCCTCACGGTTATACTTTTTCCAAGGCTTTCCCAGGAGATCACCCATCTTAGAACTACTCTCACCCAAGCACATTTAACCTCGGAGCTCCGATGGGATCTGGTCCATTAGGCCATGAAAAATGCGTCTGTAAGGGAGAGGTATATTCGTACCCTTTATAAGGCGTACTTTGTTCACCTCTTCAACCGATGTGGGATCTCACACTCTCCACCCCCTTAGGGCCCAGCCCTCGTTGGGGTCCAGCATAGTTGGCAAAACGATTCGGGTACCGGCTCTAATACCACTTGTAACATCCCAGATTATCCGGTTGCAGATATTGTCCGCTTTGGGCCTTAGCCCAGCCAAGCCCTCATGGTTTTTCTTTTTCCGAGGCCTTCCTAGGAGGTCACCCATCCTAGAACTACTCTCACTCAAGCACGTTTAACCTCGGAGTTTCGATGGGATCCAGTGCATTAGGCCATGGAAAATGTGTTTGAAAGGGAGAGATATTCGTACCCTCATAAGGCGTACTTCGTTCCCCTCTCCAACCGATGTGGGATCTCACACCCAAGCCCTCACGGTTTTTCTTTTTCTGAGGCCTTCCTAGGAGGTCACTCATCCTATAACTACTCTCACCTAAGCACATTTAACCTCAGAGTTTCAATAGGATCCGGTGCATTAGGCCATGGAAAATGTGTCTTTCAAGGTTGGGTTGACACCTAGTGTCACCACCCACTCATCCAGATATTGTCCTCTTTTGGCCTAGCCATCAAGGTTTTGTTCCTGTTGCATACTCGCTCGGGAGAATGCGCCTGTAAGGGAAAGGTATCCGTACCCTTATAGGGCATACTTCGTTCCCCCTTCTCCAATCGATGTGGGATCTCACATCCAACGTATCCCTCCTATACAAGTTCACTGAATAGGCTTATAGGAAAAACTAAATTGTCAAAATCTAAAGATTACTTTTTTATCATTATACTACTACTTCTTTAATTGAGTTTTTATAAAACCTTTTGAACCCCTTAACATAGTAATGAGAAGCAAAAAAAAAAAATTTGCACCAAAAATTAAATATTTATTATTATAATCACTAGGTAAACACCCAATCCAAATGTCAATGCATGGTTACTATGCATAGTGCATAATGCACGGTGCACAGTACACAGTGCACAATGGTTATGATTACAATGCATAAAACATTATAAAACTATTAAAACTCAGTACATAAGCGCTTTTTCCTTCTTTATTTTTTATTTCTTCTTTCAATCTCCTGTAGGCACCATCAGAATCACAATCCTCTAGCTTACATCAATCGATCCCTCTTTATTCATTCTATTTCTGCAACAAATCAAATAAGATAAACCATGCTACCTAATGAAAACTGCTAGCATGCAAAGAAGAAGGAGAACAATAGGTGACATAGAAAAGAAACAACTAATGACGGTGACTAACAGGTTACAGAGAAGGTGATGTATTGTAATCATTTTTATTCCTTTAAACACAATAAAAAACTTACTATAGAAGATGTTATTGGTTGGAATCTGATCAACGCATTGTTGTAACGTTCTTCACTCTACGTATCAATGAAGTTTTTGGAGAGTTTTTTCATATTAGTGTGTTGTAACGTTCTACTCTCTACGTAACATTGTGTTGAGCTTTTCCATTTTAAAGGTGAAAGAGAGATGGTGGGATAGTTGTGAATAATAAATGGAGTTAAATGCAATAAGCTTTCGAAAGTAACAAGCAGTAAATACAAAGAGTATATTTGAGTTATAACTACAGTCGATAGGAACACATCAATAAACAAAGAAATGAATGCAACTTTCTACAAGTAACATATTGTGCTAAACAAACGGAGTTCACAGTTCACTAACATTAATGACACCTGTAATATACTTAGCTTGAGACTTAGTCGAAACTGTAGCAAATCCAGAAAACCCATGCTTATAGCTATAGATAATCGATTCTTTGGCAACTTCTTTACTATCACCAAAAAGCATAAAACTTCAGTCACTAAAATTCAATTTATGAACCATTACCATCTTCATAACTCACCATATTTGTTTGTACTTAATAATATAATATATATTATCTTAAGACATAAATATTCATTTATTTTGTCAAATTCCTTTTGTGGAATGGAAATGGTCTACTTAGCAGGTAGATTTCTTAAGCTCCAATTCTTAGAAATATGTGAACTAGATATTCTGGAGGAATGGAGAGTTGCGCTTAGAGCTTTTCCAAGCTTGCTAAGCATATGAGTTCAAAAGAATGGTCGTTGCATAATCTTTTGGATGAATTTATACCTCTCAATTCTCTCTAATGAATTAAAAATTTAGTTTGAATTATGCCACAGTAACATGCTAGCATAATTGAAACTTCATGCATGGCTTCGCACAACAAATTTAAAGGGCAGAAGTAATAGTATGGCTTCGTTCATGCATGGTTTTATTGATGGCTTCGTTCAGGCATGTCTTCCTTAGTTGTAAAGAAACATTAGTAATCATAATAACTTAAAGGGTACAATCGACCTTTTGTATATTACATTTTTAGCTGCAGAGCAAAACGCTACTACATCGGAGCTTTTTCAAAACCAGTTGGTTGAGTTTAATCTTCTAACCTAATCAGCTAGTTACCAAACATCTCCTTCGGCTGTTTGATATGGTCAAACAAATAAACCTTTCAATCCATCAAAAATTGACTGATAAGTTATTTACCAAATAGGGCCAAAGTTGACCTATTATGGGAAACCAACAAGAAGAATAACCTTAAAGATCATGAATCGAAGTTAATGATTGATCAAGTGATCATTTGTTAACTAATTAAGCTCTAGATAAAATAAGACAAATTGAGAACTACTCATCTTGAAATTATCCACAGTAGAAGTCAGGACCTTTGCTAAGTGAAATTAGGAAATCTACATATTTGATGTTCGTTTGGAAGATGTACAAAAAAATTTTCACATCTTCTTCTACGTAGGTAAAGTCCCAACATACAAATCCGCTAAATATAAGGAAACTCAATTTGTATACATAGCTGATCTAGCAAGTACATACTGGACCTATAAAAGCGACTAAAAAAATTAAATCCAACACACTTTCTAAGAAACAAAAATATTAATGAAATTTCTTTAAAGAATGAGGATATTACTCTCTTGGAAGTTGTCTTCTTCTCCAAATATTTCAACAATGATTCTTCATGCACGTTTATGTGCCACAATAACAGATTGCATGATGCATGTAAGAAAATAGAAATTAATAACTTTAAGCCTCATCCGGATAAAGGATGCTCTAATGAAAAAATATGTTATCCAAGATAATATAGTGAATAAATGCAAATTAGGAAAAAGGACAGTTACTCTAAGATTGCCTGTAAAAACGAAATGATATTGACATAGTAAAAAGGAGTATCCATTTGAAGTTCTGAAATTACTAATTGTTAGATGTGCCTATTTTGTAACCTAAATATTATTGTTAGGCAACTTTTACCTATAGACTCTTGGAATTCCAAAAACCTTGCATGCAATCTCTAGTTACTTCAACAACTGATGCATTGTGTTTAGAGCGAGCTAGATGTTTCATTTTGCTTAAATGAATTATTCTTTTTTGGGGATTTCCACAAGTATAGCTTATTGAATTTTTAATATGGGCAGAGTGTAGAGTCCACCAATAAGAATTGGGTTTGGGTCAACCATTGTCCAAATAACTAAAACTAGTTGTTTGGATAGTTAACCCTTACCACTTATAAACCCTTTAACATTTTCATGTCTAGTCAATATGGGACACTCTAATACTCCCCCTCAAGTGCAACTGGGACTAAACATCCAATTATCATTTGAAATATACGCAGTGGTAACCAGATCGAATTGCTGGAACTGGACATCCAGACGGACAACCAGGAAATTAATAATCCAAACCAAACCTGCTCTGATAAGCTTTATGTTTTCTCTCCTTGTGGTGAATGATTTCTCGACTGAGTTAGATGTAGAAATTATGACAACCAAGCTTGCTTTCTATCCAAATGGTAAAATCTAAACTCCTTAATCATCTTTTGCACAGATGAATTCTTTTTCCATTAAGCTAGATGCTTAATCTGAGTTAACCGTTAGGTTCTTTCTTTCCAATGTTATTCATACCTTCTCACTAACATGATCAGTTTTAGAAGTCCCAATAATTTATTTCCCCAAGGGCCTTCTTTTCTGAAAATTTGCTGGCAGATAAGCATTTAATCAAACAGCCAATGTTTGCTTTTCATTGGTGAACAACACTGACCTGAAGTTGCAGCATCATTTTTTATTCTAATGCTTCTGCACTGGATTCGTATGCAGTCCTGTTCGTGGACATATTTCATAAAACACTCAACTAGTTAACAACTTAGACATATTCAAACAAGTTACACAAAGCCACAAACTCTAGATCACTAACCTCCAAGTATTTGATATTTCCTATTTGCATCATTGTAGTCAGACATCGGCATTAGTTTAGCTGAATGTGTAAGAATCAACAAGCGATTATGTACTTGACCAGTGGTCTAGTCCTCATTACGTGCTCTTTGTCTAAATGAACATCTTCTCTTGTGTATATTTATTTACCTTTAGTTCTCACCTCTTATAGAAGCTCTTTAAGGTATTGGTTATGCTCATCAATATGCTTTTGATATGCAACATTATGATATGAAGTATTGAACAACTTTTGCTGCATATCTGATAACTAAGCAAATCTTCTTCTGTGAAATTTCAACTATTTTTGGAGATTATTGCTTCTTTCTTCAGTCATAAAAAGTTCCAACTTGTCCTCTATGTTTGATAGTTATCTTCAGCAGTATGTAGAAGTTAGGAAAAATCATGAAATAATGCTCTAAAAAAAATTCATTGTACGAATTGTCGCCAAAATCGCAGTAGCAAAATAGTATCGACAATTTTTTTACAACATCGTAGCAAATCATATCTAGCTCCAATCCTAGATACGTTGCAAAAAATGATAGGAAAAGAAAGGAAAAACATCGCGAAAGATAATTTGGGATGCTTTCTTTTCATGGCTAAAAGTTATTGACTGCGTTATCGTATTTGTAGGTAATAAAAGTTTGCGACGTTTTCTATTTCATAGAAAATTAGTTTTAGCGACGATTTCCTGAGCATAGGTAAAAGTTAATCGTGACAGTTTGTGGAATGTAGCTAAAAAATGGTCGCCAAAGATTTTTAACTACATTTTATTTAATTTTTAATTTTTAATTTTTAAAAATTATTGTCGACGTTTTTAGGAAGGCAGATAAAAAGTTTTGGTAACGATTTTTTATTTTTGACTAAACAATCCTATTAATAGTTTATTCATTTATTTAATAAATGGTAAATTATTAATCCACCTTAGTGTTTGTAATATTTAGATTTTTATTTATAATTAATTAAACAAAAATAAGAAAATAAAAATTAGAGCCATTTTTATATAAAAATGTTATTAAATGTTATTTACAAATCTTAACAAAAAAATTTATGTACAAACTAAGACTTGTGTTCATTGTCACTACTACTTACATAATTTGGGCAAAGTATTTGTTTGACCATCTTTTCAAGCTTGGCCAATTTTCGCTCATTGTATTATCTACAAGTTTAATTATACTAGATTCGTTCATTATATCCTCTACAAGTTTAGCTATAGCCTAGAAGTTATTGGAAGAAGGTGCCAATAACTCAACATCCGAGGGAAGATCTTTGACGTTTTCAATTGATGCCTTCAAATGTGCAAGGACCCTTTTTGAGAATCTAGACATAGCGAACTCATTTACTTTTACCGACTCTCATGTCACTTGAAATCTGAAAAAATAATCATTTCATTTCCTTATCGATGGAATAAGCGTGAAACTTTATTTATTGTTATGTCTGTAAGAATTTTGGAAATAATCTCTCTACTATTTAGAGATAAGGCTGCGTACTATTGAACCTCCTTAGACCCCGTGTATCAGTGGGATTTATACCGGGAATTGATGTTATTGTTGTTGTTGTTGTTGGACTATGTCTATAAGAATTATTAAACTTCTAATTACAATCTTGTCCTACTTACTTGCATACATCATTATATTATATTGCTTGCAATTTTCAATTTTTATGTATTATTATTTTATTGTTAATAAATATTAATGACTAAGAATAATAGTCAACTTAAATTTATTAAATTTTAATCTTATTAATATGTAAAAGTTTAGGTATGTGTTTATCTTTTAATATCTAGAAAGAGAATTTATAGAGTTTTTATGCATTAACTATATATTTAAACAAATTTAAAAAGAAAACGTAAGTCAAAAAATATGAAAAATCATTTATAAATGCCAATTATAATTAACCTTATATTATTAAGCACACTTACCATTAAAAAATTAACATTATTAATACATAATTCTTTAATCTACACTTTTCGCTACGATTTCAAGGTTTACTCACCAAAAGTTTACATTTGGCGATGAATTATCCATTTCGTCACAAAAAGTTCAAATAATTACCAACGTTTTACGTTATCGTTGCCAAAGGCTCGACCTTTGGCGACGACATGAGTAAATTGTCACAAAATTCCTGAAAATTGTTTCCAAATAATCTACTTGTCAGATGATTTAATTTACCGTCACCAAATTTGAGACTTTTGGCCACAAAATGCAATATCGTTGCTAAAAGTCTACATTTTCACGATGAATTATAATTCATCACACAAAAAAAACATAGCTAATAGTCTATTATGTTGTAGTGTGCATGTTGAAACAAAAACAAAAGTAAGCCATAACGTTAGAGAAAAAGTGGCAACTGTGAAGTATTAATATAAAATGTTACATTAAGGAAGGACATTCATGTTGAATTTTTCCTATATTTTCACAAGAAAAGGTCATCTATAACTTTTACTTTCCTTTCATAGCTTTCTTAAATAGAAGATCACAAACAAACTTGTTAAGATATTTATTATATATCTTATTGTTTAATTTTGGCATTTTTGATTATCAGATCTTCAAGATAATGCAAGTCTTAAAATCCAAATTAAGATGAGGTATAACAAAGTGATACTTATAATTTGAATTGGATTTTTTGATAATTGTTTAAGTATGAAAGAAGTCCATTTTAAAAAGGATAATGTGTGGATGACGTTGTTGTGCATTTGGAGGACATCGTGAGATTGCTAAAGATCACCCTGCGTGTGTGACTCTAAGTTAGGACTTCTGGCTTGCGTTTGGACTCCTTATGTGGGTGTGGGCTGACACATTTTGTGATGCTTTATGTGTGACTCTTCTTTTGGGCTGCGTGGTCGACGATTTTGTTCAATGTCATGTGTTTGTTGGTTTTGAAAAATTTCTACAGCTATTTTACTTGTGGGTTGGCGTGATCTGAATGGTTGATTGGTGAGTAAGAATGTTGCACTTTTCTATGTTTATGTTGTCGTGAATGTATACATTCAGCATTTTTCTCTTAGACTGTGGTTTGTCTCTTGCTGGGTTTTCTGATATATGCATAAACCTTGTATGAAGGGTTTTTCTGATTTCTAGCGTACGAAAATTTCCAGAAGTTTTATGATTTTAGTAACTGTAATACCTGATCATTTGAGTGTCGTTTATGGGTTGATTGGGTGTTAATTATGTATGTTCTGGTGGATGTCAATATTGGAGATGATGTTCAAAATATTCCAGCAGTTGAATATGACAGTTTCAATTGGTGAACAACTTTCAGATTAGTCTTTGGAGAAGCTGAAAACATCGAGAAGTTGTTTCATTATATTTCAAGTGTATTTGCTTTCGTTCTTTATTATTTTAATCACTTGAGTTATTCATTTATTGTTTTTTCATTAAAAGATCATTGAGAAAAATCCTCTATTGAGGTTAGTATGAGGCAGTCGTACTATTGGGTGTGAAATTCTTTCAAGGGTTATGAGAACGAGAGATAGTGTCAAGGGTTGAGTAGTGTCGGTTCAGTAAAGCCTTGTATAAAATAATTATTGTTAGTGAAAGAATTAAGTTGGGTGAGGGCCCCGTCGATATAGGTAAGTGTGCCAAACTGTGTTACCAAATTTCGATGTTGATTTATATTTTTGCTTCATTTAATTCTTCTGAATTTTGATTGTGCTAAAAATGATTGCACTAGAAACGATTGCGGTAAATCAAAGATTTTGCGAAACTACTACACCCCTACGATTTTTTTCAATCGGGATCAGAGAGGGGAACTGAATTAGAACTTGGTATATCAAATCGGTGAAGATCCTTGTTTCGCAATTATGGCTATAAGAAAAGTGGCTTCAATCATTAGGTCACCGTTGTTAGATGGTTCAAATTACCCTACGTGGAAATCATGGATGAAAGTATTCATTCAGGCATAAGGAACAAAAGCATGGAACTCAGTTTTAAATGGCTGGACACATCCAATGACGATTGATGAAAAGGGAGAAGCAGTACTTAAAGATGCATCTAAGTGGACAAAGGCTGAAGAGAAGAGAACACTTGGAAAATCTCAAGCCTTGCACGCCATCTTCAGTGTAGTTTATGAAGGTCACATTGCTATGATATCATCCTGTGAATCGGCGAAAGAAGCGTAGGATGCTTTACAAACTATACATGAGGGATTGAAATCTGTGATAGCTTTGAAACTTCAAATGTTGTCTGTGAGATTTGAAGAGTTGAGGATGGAAGAAAGTGAAACTATTGGAGATTTTAATGAGAGACTGTGTGTCATAGCAAATTAACCACATCAATTCAGCAAGAAGTACTCTAACCTGAAACTAGTTAAGAAGACATTGAGATCGTTGCCTCCGAGGTTCACACCAAAAATTGCAGCCATTGAGGAAGCTCATGATATCAATGAATTGTCATTGAATAAGGTAATTGGAATTCTTACTAATTTTGAGATGAATTTGTTAAGGGGAAAATAAGATAGGAACATAAGATTGGCATTGCAAGCCAAGATTGGTAAAGCCGTGAATGACTTCAAAGATGAATCCGATGAGAATAAGGGTATAGAGTATTAAGTTGTCATTTTTGTGTTAATTTTGGATATAAATCTCTTTAATGTGTTGAAATTATTGTTCAAAATTAATGGACTTGTTTCTTAATTGTTTTCATATGATTTTCAACACTTGAAAGATGAAATTGAATCAAAAAGATGCAAGGAAAGTAAAGATAATTCAAATTTACAGACTGGTAGAAAAATAATTGACTATACGTGGGCAAGTGCAAGGAAAAAGAATATCTACAAAATATGTTTTCAAATCAAATTTGATCCACCTAAAATCTTTACAATCTTGAGAATCAAATTGTTGCCTTACTGAAAGGGATCTGCAACCTGAATATAGGGAGAGGATATCTGCTAAAGATAACGAAAAGGAGGAAAGATGGAGGACATTGAAAAGCATAAAAGAAGACATTTTTACTATTCACGTTATGCAAGATAGGAAGTTTTACATTTTCTGCAGTAGTTTCTCTAGGATTTTTCGTAATTTCTATGAAAAGACCAGGGATGGAGACTTTGTATTTTTCTATTTCTTTGTTGATTTTCACTTTTGTTATGAGTAGCTAAACATTTCTTCTTGGTTGAAGGGAACCACGTTATTATCTAGTATGTGTGAGATTTCTAATAAAGTTTGTTTCATTGATGAATATTGAGTGTCTTCCGAATTGTTTTTTATGATTGAATTGGTTAATTTCTAAGATGCGCTACTAGGAATTGATTTGTTTAATAGCCAGATTAGTAGGATATGACTTTTAGTTTTGTTAATCAAAAGTGGCAATTAGGATTACCCTCTTTACATTAGAGTTGAAAATTCTAAGAAGATACTTAACTTAATTAAATGCATGTCGTACATGTGTTGTCTTGTTCATTGGTTTTTTAGTTATTAAAGCTATTAATCAATTAAACTTAAGATCGTATCTAAGTTGTTGACTAATAAGAATGTTTAGAATATATGTTTCTATTCATTTAA
>JANZLC010000003.1:13060424-13073361 GCA_026413385.1 Erythroxylum gracilipes
AAAAAAAATTAAAACATTTAAATTAAAATTCAAAATCCATACCCATCGGCATCGGCAAAGGGGAGGGAGGAGATGTGGCTTACCTTCATCGGAGACCACAATGCCGGCGAGGGGAGCAGTCACTCCAGTCGGCGGCCACCGGCGACGCTGGAGAAGGAAGCTCGCAGATCTGTCAACGGAGAAGAAGCAGTTGCGGAAGGGAGAGGAGCCAACGTTAGCACGTGCGGAAGGGAGAAGAAGAATGAAACAGATGTCGCTGGAGAAGAAGAAACGCCAGTCGCCGGAGAAACCAAGGGAGACGAAGGCAGGTGCGGCAAAGGGAGGAAGGAGAGAAGAATGCGCGGGGCAGAGGAAAAAAAAGAGAGGGGTATGTTTTAAGTGACCGACGTTTTACCGACACCAGTATCGATCGAATTTTTGGTCGGTATATAACCCTCACTTAAGTTTTACGACAGAATGTTGGTCGGTCGCTACTTCTCAACTGTCAACCAACATCTCCGACGAAACCTATTTTTCGGTCGGTATTTTCAACGGTTTTTAATACCGTCGGTATTGATCCGTCACAATTCATGATTTTCCTTGTAGTAGTTGTTGGAAATTAGTAAGAATAAAGGAGACCTTCAAGGCATTGGCTATAGAGTTGAATGTTCCAAGTCGAATAATGAGAAAATTGGTGCGACCAGATTTGTCTAAGGAGAAATATCAAAGAAAAATCAGAGGTTCATACCTATATATCACTTTTGTGGAGTAATTGGGCACATAAGACTGAAATGTTATAAGTTGTTACAAATGATATTTCAAAGGGTCAAAATCGAAAATCTAGATACTCTCCATTAAATTTTCAGCAGCAACCCATATTACCAAAGCACTCTTGGGTTAGAAAGGTCAAGTACAAGCACAAAGACTTAGTGAAGGAAAAACAAGAAATTGTCCAGATTTATAGTTAGTTACTGCTTTTAAAGAAACTATTCAGACTGATGATAAGTCAGTTGCTTTAGATGAAGAAATCAGCTAGGCAGTTGATGACCAAGATAATGTGATGAGGAATAAGCCCAAGTTTGAATTTCTTCGAGGGGTATAGAGACTGTGTGTTTTACAATTTTGAAGTATAGTTTGATGTTATTTATTAAAATACAAAAAACAAAAAAAAGGGTTCGAAGGAGTTATCGTTTAGGCTTTCTAAGTTTTTATTTATGAGTTTTCTAAGGTTCAGTTGATTGATGTGTACATGAGGCTATGCTTGATAATGGGGTTTATGAATTTGATCAGTCTTATAAAAATGGAATTGAAGTGATTCTTATGCTTCTTTATTCCCTAAGATTGATCACATTAAAGGATTCTTGTTTTAACATTTTTTTGTCCCAAGAGGGAGATATCAGATTGTTTTTGGTGATTGTTCAATTCAGGGGAAGATTTTAAGATATCTTTGTGACTATTAGTCTTACTTTTTGGCATCTTTTTGTCCCATGGGGGAGAAATTTGGATGTTTGTTCATTAGTGTTTCTTTGGATATTTCTTAAACTTTAAGAATTTGGTGGATGTTCTTTGGAACTTGATGTTGGATTAAGAGGGAGTTTCTTATTTGTGACAAAAATGTCCCAAAGGGAGAGATTGTTAAGATATTTTTGATTATCGGATCTTCAAGATAAAGTAAGTCATAAATCCAAATTAAGATGAGGTGTAACAAAGTGATATTTATTATTTGAATTGGATTTTTGGATAATTGTTTAAGTATGAAAGAAGTCCATTTAAAAAAAATAATGTGAGGATGACGTTGTTGCGCATTTGGAGGACATCGTGAGTTGCTGAAGATCACCTTGCGAGTGTGACTCTAAGTTAGGACTCCTGGCTTACGTTTGGACTCCTTACGTGGGTGTGGACTGAAGCATAGAGTAAGTGAGCTGCAGATTTTGTGATGCTTTATACGTGACTCTTCTTTTGGGATGCATGGTCGATGATTTTGTTCAGTGTCTTGTGTTTGTTGGTTTTGAAAAACAACTGCAGTTGTTTTACTTGTGGGTTGGTGTGATTTGGTTAGTTGATTGGTGAGTAAGAATGCTGCACTTTTCTATGGTTATGTTGTCGTGAATGTATGCGTGTAGTGCCTTCTGGACTATGATTTGTCTCTTGCTGGGTTTTTCTAATATATGCGTAAACTTTGTGTGGCCGGTTTTTCTGATTTCTGGTGTACGAAAATTTCCAGAAGTTTTCATGATTTTAGTAACTGTCATACTTGATCGTTTGAGTGCTTTTTATGAGCTAATTGGGTGTTGATTATGTCTATTCTTGTGGCTGTCAATATTGGAGATGATGTTCAAAATATTCCAGCAGTTGACTATGATAGTTTCAATTGGTGAACAACTTTCATATTAGTCTTTGGAGAAGCTGAAAACATCACGAAGTTGCTTCTTTCTGTCTCAAGTGTATTTGCTTTTGTTTTCTATTATTTTAATCACTTGAGTTATTCGTTTATTATTTTTTCGTTAAAAGATCGTTGAGAAAAATCCTCTGTTGAGGTTAGTACAAGATAGTCATACTATTGAGTGTGAAATTCTTTCACGAGTTGTGAAGACGAGGTATAACGTCAATGGTTGAGTGGTGTTGGCTCAGTAAAGCATTGTATAAAACTATTATTGTTAGTAAAAGAATTAAGCTGGATCAGGGCCCCACAGTCGTAAACTAGGTGTGTCGAACTGCGTTACCAAATTTTGGTGTTGATTTATATTCTGTTGTTTTTAATTCTTTTGGTTTTTTATTGTGCTAGAAACGATTGCCGTAAATTTAAGTTTTTGCAAAACTACTACACCCCTACGTACGAGTTTTTTAAAACTCGTCAAAACCAAACAAGTAAATGCATTTTAGAAAACAAAGATGGAAAATTATAAATAAGATTGCATTGGACTATTGGAGCTCATGTTAGGTTCTCTGTCAGGAATCAACTATAAAATCTGTGGATATAATATTCGACTGAAAAGGATGCATGTACCTTAAAGAAACGAAAGAACATTACCAAATAGCAGGGTTCTCCATGTTTTGGCTAAAATGTTAATCTTGTGGAACCACCGTGCAGGCAGGCTTCTTATAGACTCATCAATTAACATAATTGGATTACCCAATTTCATCCAACAAAACCCTCCGTAGGTATAAAAAGAACCATCAAATCTATTGCCGTTAGGAATACTTGATGGCACTTCTATTGATTATCGATTATCCCTTCTAATTAAGATGAGTGAAATACACGCGTAGACAAACATATACAAGCTCGCGGAAGAAAGTATCTCATAAAATAGTTTTGACTGTGATACTTAACAGTTCAAATGCAAGTTGTCAACAAGATACAAGCAACCTACGTTCGTGTCAACTTTCAACCCTTGGTAGCCTCAGTCCTCCAAATTCAGACTTGGCCACATAGCAATGTGGGATTATGCCACTCGCTTTAGTTTTTATGACATCCAATTTTGCCTAGAATTGGTAGGTACATGTTACTGTCTGTCTATGGGTAGCGATGCAAATGATGCAGAACAATTACGATAGCTTCTGATTATTAATAATTTCTAATATAATGAGATTAATTCCTAAGGAATCAAATCATACATGTGTAAGTCCTAATTAAATGACAATTACTTTTTTTTAATGGTAAAAATATATTGCACAGGAAAAAAATTACACCATCCAACGGGGCATATCCCGGTCAAAATACAAAGCGAGCCTCAGGCCCAAAACAACAATTAGCAGCAAAGGCACTAATAAAAAAAGAAAATTCACAGTAGCCGAAACCCAAACTAAAATGGCCCAGACAAAAAGGTCCATTCGGGTGACAGGGAGCAGGCCGCACCCCAGCCCCAGAAGCAAGCAGACACCAGCGTCGGATAGAACCAGCAGGACTTGAGGCTAGGGCTCGCGTGGGCCCAGTACACACCGTCAGCCAATCTAGCGCCGGCCCCAGGCTCACATTGCCTCGGAAGGTATGAGTTGCCGCAGAAGAACTAAACCAGGACGTAGCGATGCATGGGCCATGCAGTCGCACCAAGTCGACCAGCCGCGGCTCCGAAGGCATTGAAGGAATAGCACGCCTAGTCTAACTGGCCAGCGATGATTCAGCCAGCATCCAAGAACGCCCTCCGCATGCGAGAGGAATCCAGCTGGTCAGAAGGTGATAAGTTCCACCGGGTAAAGGCGATAGAGCACCTTGTAGACGTGAAGTTTAATCTTGGCCACCACATCAGAAGAAGAGAGGACAACGCCATCCATTAGCACGGCATTACGGGACTTCCAAATCATGTACAGAGTGATAATAAACGCAAGTTTCACAGCTTTACACCGGAGCAAGGAGCCACAATGATTCAGGCGGATCCAACGAAGAGAACTCTTTAAGGTCGTCATGGCACGGGGGAGCTGAAGCCATCTCCGAATAGAGGACCAAATCACCTTAGTGAAGGAGCAAGCAAAATACAGGTGATCCACGGATTCATTATCAACGCTGCACAAAGGGCATGTGCGGGGAATATCCAAAAAGAGAAGATGGTCTTTAGTAGGCAAGCGATCTTGCATGCACAATCAGGCTACAAAAGAGAATTTAGGAGGGACGTAGCTCTGCCAAATCAAAGACGTCCAGGGCCGAGTGGGACGCTTAGTCCGAAGGAGGTCATAAACTAGGTGCGACAGGAGCTGCCCTTTTTGACAGAGGGCTTGAGCCCGATAGACCACCAACGAACGGCCTCCTAAGGAGGCGAGAAGGGAGTCCTGGATGGAGGCCAGACGTTTGAGGAGCGGGGAGTCCCGACTATGCGGCTGCCAATCCCACACCGACGTCCCCCGCAAGTGATAAGTATGCATCCACCGAGCCCATAAAGAGGTGGCCTCCCTATGCAGATTCCAAAGAGCCGTGGCCAGCAAGGCATCATTCCATATTTTACTATACCGGAGGCCGAGCCCCCCTTCAGCCTTCGGGCCACAGATAGTATCCCAAGCCACTCGAAAGTGACGACCACCTCAGAGAAAAAGACGACATAAGGCTGTGATCCTATCGAGAACGGTGGCAGGGAGGGGAAGAGTTTGCATCCAAAAGGAGAGGACCCCTTGAAGCACAGATTGTACAAGGGTGAGCCGTCCGGCATAGGAGAGGCTCTTCTCCCGCCAGGCACACAGGTAGGATTCCACAGCTTCAATGAGAGAAGAATATTGAGCCACCGAAACCTTAAGTGGGGCTAAGGGAATCCCAAGGTATCGAACGGGGAAAGTCCCAACTGGGAATTCAACCATGCTCAAAATCTGGTCTTTGGCAGCACCATACACCCCGCCTAAGAAGATATTAGATTTCTGCTGGTTAATCGCCAACCCCGCCACACTGCAGAGCATGCGTAAACCATCCAGCAAGACTTGAATAGACGGAACGTCTCCCCGAGAAAACAGCATTAAGTCATCAGCAAAGGCAAGGTGGGAAATGCGCAAATGCTGACATTTGGGGTGGAAATGGAAGCCCGAAGCAGTCTGCAGCTTGAGGTAGCGAGAAAGGTATTCAAGACATAGTAAAAACAAGGAGGGGGACATAGGGTCCCCTTGGCGTAAGCCCCTTCGACCTGGAAACATTCCATGCAAAGCCCCATTTATAGAGACCGAATAGGTGGCTGATGACACACAAGCCATAACCCACTGAATAAACCGAAGGGGAAACCCCAACCCAGACAGCATAGCCCGGAGGAAGCCCTAGGAAACACAATCATACGCCTTAGTGATATCCACTTTGATCAGACAGCGGGGAGAGGTTCGCTTGCGGTTATAGCCTCGCACCAACTCCTGTGCGAGGAAGACATTGTCTCACCGGCGCCGGCCTCCCACAAAGGTCGACTGCGCAGGGTCAATAATAGTATCCAACTCCGAAGCCATCCTCTCCGTCATTAGCTTGGTAATAATTTTATAGACAACGTTCATACATGAGATAGGTCTGAATTCATGCACCCGGGGCCGGGAATTCTTAGGAATAAGAGTAAGTATCGTATGGTTCAGACGTCGTAGGAGGCGCCCCGTGCGAAAAAATTCCTGCACAGCATCACACACACTCGGACCCACACATGGCCACTGAGTCTTAAAAAATTTCGAGGTAAACCCATCAGGCCCCGGAGATTTATCGCTCCCAATGCTAAAAACAGCCTGTCGAATAGCCTCAGAGGAAAAAGGAGCGACAAGGCGCGCCTGAGCATCCAAGCCAAGGACAGGGCCGCTAGAAATGACCCCCGGATCCACCCGAGTGCAGGCTGGTGCAGTACCGTATAAAGTAGAGAAGAACCCTGTTAACAAGTCGGAGATCTCCTAAAGAGAGGTAGTCTCCGTCCCATCCTCCCGTGTGAGATGAGTAAGCAGTTTGGAGCGACTCCGTTTACAAGCCAAGGCGTGGAAGTACTTAGTACTCTTATCAGCCTCCTGGAGATGTGTACAATTAGCTTTTTGGCGATAAAAGGCTCGTTCAGCATCCTGTAGAAAGACCACCTTGGAGCGCAGAGAATTAACAGTACAACGCAAAACCTCATCCTCCGAGTTGGCCTGAAACTCCTGATACCTATGATGAAATTCTATTTGCAACTCCTGAACCCGGGAGGAGATACGGCTAAAGGCAGTGCGATTAAGGCGACGGAGAGGTTGTTTTAAGGCAGCCAACTTATCACAAAGGTCATATTGTGCATATCCCACCGGCGGTCGGCCCCAAACAGCAGCAACAAGGGAAGGGAATTACAGGTATGAAGTCCACATATTGTAGAATTTAAAGGGCTTGGAACTAGCCCGCTCCGCGCACTGAATATCGACCAAGATGGGACAATGGTCCGACTCGGCTTGCATTGGGAGGGTGATAGTAGAGCAAGGGAGGTGCTGCACAGCCCACTCCTGGTTAAGCATCACCCGATCCAAGCGCGCCCATCGACGATTTTTCTGCCAAGTAAAAAACTCCCCACTCGATGGGGCATCAGTCAATCCATGAAGAAGGCGGAAATCTAACAGGTCTTTCAAATAATAAGCAGTCGGGGGGAGACACCCCTGACGTTCAGCAGCAGCACACACACAGTTCAGGTCACCGAGGATCATCCAAGGGAGGGACCCTTGGGGAGCAAGCGAGGTTAGGGCAGACCAAAGGGCCTGGCGCTCACAAACGGTACACAAACCATACACTGCAGTCAACATAAACTTCAGTCGGGTGATAGAACACACCACCTCACAATGGATATGCTGAGGGCCTGTCTCAATAAGGGAACAGCGTAAGACAGACGGGTCCCATAACACAACCATGCGACCACCGTCTATATCCTCGAAATTATGCCAATATTGCCAGCCATTCAACCGAGCGTGAACAAACCACCAAAGGCTAGCCTCGGTAAGTTTAGTCTCCAGCAAGCACAGTAACCCACAGTGGTGTTACTTCCGCAAGGAAGCAACACTATGTTGTCTCGAGGGTTTATTTAACCCTCGGACATTCCATGTAATGAACTTCATGATTATGGTATGGAGGCTAAACCTCCATCCCCTCGCTTTAAAGTGACCCCTTTCTTCATCCGAACACGTCTCTGGCCTTTAGAACGCAAGACTTTGCCCTTTTCAGCCACTCCCGTAACTTGGACCAAATGCCCCACTACCTGATGAGTCTCGGGGGCCAGACCAATGGTCTCGTAACCCTGGGGCGGGAGCACAGGTGCTAGCGGTGTATCAACATCATTCACACAAGGGCGGGACGAACTAGAAGCTTGCTCCTCTAGCACTTGAGGGGTGCAACCTGACGCCACACGATGCTCATGAAGAGCCGGGGTAGCAGGCCCAACAGTACTATCAACGAGTGGTTCAGCCGGAGGAACCGAGGTTTGGCCTCCCACTGGGACTGAAACAGGATGAGGAGGAGCAGGAGGGGTAACAGCAGGCCCCGTGCTCTGAAGCTTTGTCCGTGGACAGTGGAAGGGGTTATGACCGAATTTATGGCAATGACAACAGAAATTTGGATAGGCCTCATAAACGACCCTTTGCACATAACTGCACTCAGACGATAGTTTCACTGAGAAGGACTCTACCGGACCCTTCTGCACATCAACTTCCACTAACAACCGAGCATAACCCAACCGAGTCTGTTGGCGAGTAATCTGGTCAGTACATAAGGGCTTACCAAGTCGGGATCCCAACTTCGAGAGATCCATTTCATTCTAGTAATCCAGTGGGACGTTAGGCAGTTGCACCCACAATGGAACGTGCAGGAAAGCAGTAAAGTCGAAAGTAAAACCAGGGGGCAAAGGTTTCAGTATCAAGGTGCGGCCAAACAGGACGTATGGACCACCAGCAAGGACCTGCATACGTTCAGCCTCAGAGGAAAAATGGAAAATCATCCAGCCCCGGTTGTGCGGCGTATAACTGTAAGGAACAGGCCATTTAGCAATAAGGTTTTGGACGGCTTTCATGCCCAGAAAGCGGCCTGTAAAACACCCTACCAAGCAAAACCCCCATTGTTTTTCCAGATCCACAGCATCAGTGACTTCAAGAACAACCTCATCGCCCACCTCCTGAAAGGCCAGTTTCATCCCCTGAGAAAGGTCACGATTTTGCTTAAACAGCCCTGCAAAAGACGGCGGCTTGGCCTGCCGGGTGTCACTAGCCGATGGGCATGGCACAGAACCTGCATCCCCCTGGGTGGTCTGAACAACAAGGGGCACTGACTGGCCCGAGGAACCCTCTGCCTCCTCTGTGTAAACCGTCACCTCTGTATCCTTACTACCTAGCTCAATGTCCTCCTCCGCCGTGGGTACGGCACCAGCCCCACGGGGAGAAGGCCGCAACCCAGTACAAGGGGTAGGGGACATACCTGAACCAATCTCCGAAGCCATGGGAGCGGACGCCGAAAGGGGCGCAACCAGTTGGGGTTGGATGCGTCGAGGAGTGCGACTGGACTCCCCTTCGGACAGAACAGACGCGGCCTTAGAGACGGGTGGGCGAGACGCATTCAGCTTCGCAAGGCTTTAAAATCGATTGGCAATAGGCGGGCGGGGCCGGGGAGAGACGCCTGTTTGGAAACCAAGACATTCAGCAGTGATATCCACACCTCTACCGCGGGACTTACCCATAGAGGAGGCTAGACAACCCCAAGGGCAAAACGCAACCCCAGGCGGGAAGGGGCAAAATTTCAAACACACTGGGCGGGAAACAAAACCCGAGGCACCAACAGGAACTCGGCGAGGGTTCCCGCCGAAGCACAGGACACCAGCGTCTACCCAGGACACACAAAAGTCGAGTGGGAGCTAAAGAGCAGGTGCGGGACCAGGCGCCTCCACGCGCAGACCTGACGCGATGGGTAGGTAACAAATGTCGGACACAAGATGCCAACAGAAGCAACAGAGAACAGTCGGGGGAACACCACTCCACCAGAAGCAGACAAAACACAAGCAACACGCACAGAGTAGAAGAACACACCCAAGTATCGAAGAGCAGACAGCACGCACGAAGTGGCCAAGACTAGGAGAGAACCTAGTGAGAGAAGCTCTCGGCATTAGGGATAAAAAGCACTTTAATTTTATATGGTCTGAACTCTCAATTTGGGACCAATAATTCTCTGTTCTAATGTACTTTAATGGGCCTAAACAGGCACCATTCAGATAAAACTTCCTATCTTTGCGCACAAATGCCTCCGCTTCACATTTCCCTCCATCAGCCGAGTCACAAGCTCTCAACGCCCATTCCAATGGCTTCATGCTCATCTCTACGGGCAATTCAATTCTCTCCCTCTGTCTGCGACGGTACCGACACTGCTTTTTCGCCCAATCCCGTTTCTTTGCTGCACAAATGCATCTCTCTGAAAGAGCTCAAACAAATTCAAGCCTTTACTATCAAAACCCATCTCCAAATTGATCTCCATTTATTTACTAAGTTCATTCATTTATGCACAGAGTATCCCACTGAGTCGTCCATGGAGTACGCTTATCAGCTGTTCGATAAAATTTCCCAACCTGACATTGTGCTTTTGAACAGTATGGCCCGTGGGTATTCACGCTCAAACGCCCCACTCAAAGCTGTTTCTCTCTTTGTTAGGGCTCTTCAAAATGGTCTCTTTCCTGATAAATACACTTTCCCTTCTCAGCTTAAAGCTTGCGCTAGCGCTAAGGCATTGCGCCAAGGGAAGCAATTGCATTGTCTCGCTATTAAAGTTGGTCTTGGTGATAACTTGTATGTATCTCCTACGCTGATAAATATGTACACCGAGTGTGGTGATGTGGATGGGGCTCGAAGAGTTTTTGATGCCATACTGGAACCTGATGTTGTTTCATATAATGCGATAATAACAGGTTATGCTCGAAATACTAGACCTAATGAGGCTTTGTCATTATTTCGTGAGCTGCAGGCAAGGAAACTTAAGCCTACGGATGTTACCATGCTCAGTGCTTTATCTTCTTGTGCTATGTTGGGAGCTATGGATTTGGGGAAGTGGATTCATGAATATGTGAAGAAGAATGGTTTTGATAGATATGTAAAAGTGAACACTGCATTGATTGATATGTATGCGAAATGTGGAAGTTTGGATGATGCCATCTCTGTCTTTGAAAACATGGATGTAAGAGATACACAAGCATGGTCTGCAATAATCGTGGCTTATGCAACACATGGACAAGGTCGTAAAGCTATATCTATGTTTGAAGAAATGAAAGTAGCAAGAGTGAAACCAGATGAGATTACATTTATAGGTCTATTGTACGCATGTAGCCATACTGGATTAGTAGAGGAAGGTAAACAATATTTTAATAGTATGAAAGACAAGTACGGGATTACTCCTGTAGTCAAACACTATGGGTGTATGGTTGATTTGCTAGGTCGAGCTGGATGTTTAGAAGAAGCTTATAAATTCATAGATGAACTGCCAATCAAGCCCACGCCTATACTCTGGAGAACTCTGTTATCTGCTTGTAGTAGCCGTGGAAATGTAGAATTAGGGAAAAAGGTTATAGAACGAATTTTTGAACTAGATGACTCTCATGGTGGAGACTATGTCATTTTGTCAAACTTATATGCAAGATCCGGGAGTTGGGAAGACGTGGATTCCTTAAGAAAATCGATGGTTCAAAGAGGAGTCGTAAAGATTCCTGGGTGTAGCTCTATAGAAATAGACAATGTAGTGCATGAATTCTTCTCTGGGGATGGAGTACGTTATGTTTCAACAGATCTACACCGAGCACTTGATGAGCTGGTCAAGGAATTAAAATTAGCTGGTTATATACCTGACACTTCTCTGGTCTTTCATGCTGGTCTGGAGGAAGAAGAGAAAGAAATGATTCTTAGATATCATAGTGAGAAATTGGCCATTGCTTTTGGGTTAATTAACACTCCACCTGGGACAACAATCCGTGTGGTGAAGAACCTTCGTGTATGTGGAGATTGTCATTCTGCTGCCAAATTTATATCGTTGATCTTTGATAGGGAAATAATTCTTCGAGATGTCCAACGATTTCATCATTTCAAAGATGGTAAATGCTCTTGTGGAGATTATTGGTAGTGAAACTTGTTCGAGCAAAGAGAAACTTGCAATGGTCTCACCGGAGTTGACACGATATTTCATCTGTTATGTGCCACTTTTCTGAGGTATAGAAGCTGCCAGGAAGGGCAAGCAAATCTATTTCCCGTTGGTAACTTTGTATATGACCCATTCGTGTACACCACACCACTAATCATAGGTACTTATGCAGATATAAATTCATCATGAAATGGTAAGTTTTTTTGCCTTTGATATAAAAGGCAGTTTGTGAAATGCTCAATTAGTATAACTTATATTTTAGTGCTATCTTAGCTTAGAGACAAAAGATTGCTCTCCTTCTGGACTAGAAACGTACAGTTAATGTTTAAAATATTAATCATCTATTCAGCTATGATCACGGATAAAACGACACAAGGAACAACTGATTGGAATTACAGTATAACAGGTGACTCTTTTGTGGTCGTCGAGAGTCTTACGGCAAGAGACAAATACACTTGACCAGGGGAAATTGGTTTGAATACGTAACTAATATTTATTGGTGGTCCATTTCAATAATAGACACTGTGAATCTATTTCTGGTAACATTCATGGAGTTCAGGATTTGCTGGAAACATACGTGAAAAACTAAACCTGTCCAACGTGTGACTTTTAGGTTGTGTGAACGTTTGAAAACCCAACACTTGGTTTGTTTCAAAGATCAACTCCGCCAGTAGCCTACCTCTTTCTCACTCTCCTACAAGTTAAGGGATGGCTCAATTTGACACAGAGATCATTCACCGTCTCCTGTTTCATTTTTTTTACTGTTGTTCATTTTCTTTCTAACTGAAAGTGAAAGCAATCAAGTAAAGGGCATCTTCTTATCTAAGAATTGTTCAAAATAATTTTGGTTCACCCAAAAAAAAGAATAGAAAGAACATGAACCTTGCTGAGTACCTTGGACTGAAAATGGTGTCAACAATGAATATTCCAGGAACACAAGCAAGAAGTTATATGCTTTTTATTGAAGACCAGCTTTCATGGTGTGTATGGGACGACTTGTGGGTTGCTGCTGGTCAATGTGAAATGAACTGAACTATAAAATCCAAATGGCATTAATCGATACGCAGAACAGGCAAGTTTCGCTCATGTCGTGCCAAATGTAATTTCTTTGACTTGAGCACTGTCATGCCATATTTTTTCCCTTGTGCAGTTTTTTTTGGGAATGACAGGCCAAACTACTTCTTCGTAGTAAACAAAGTACCGTGACTAATACTGAGTATGACAATCTAAAATGTAAAGAAAACGGGAGTATATTTAAACGAGGAAATGAAAGGAAAAGAAAAAAAGTGAAATTTAATTTCCTTCGTTTGGATTAGAGTTTTTTAAAATAATTGAAAGGAAATAGAATTTCCATTGTTTGGATATATAGATGGAAAAGAATGGAAATTAGGTAATAATATATAAATTTGACAA
>JANZLC010000003.1:13103533-13124519 GCA_026413385.1 Erythroxylum gracilipes
TAATCCTAGGTATATTTTCTTAATCCACAATTTTGATCATTCATATATCATATCTTGTGAAACTTGATTATCCTCAGTTTATCAATCATCAATTCATCAATCATACATTTACCAATCCTTTCATGGGATTATACATCCACACAATTTCCCAATTCTCATTCATTCATACTAAATTCATATTATTCATAAGAACAAGTCAACCCATTCTTCAATTCTAATGTCAATCGACATCCCAAACTCGTCAATCACTTAACCAATTACTTAAGCAACCCTATAGGTTCATTTCAAACCTTGATTAAGTCCAAAACACTAAGGTAAATAAGAAGACAGTAGTGCAGGCACGATCATGCAACTTCCTGATAATTCCTCTCTGTCACGATCGTGCTTGTGAACGATCATGCAACTACTAGATGACCATTTTGACAAGAAAATGAGGAACAAAAATGAGGTATTTAGGCAATACATTCTTCTAAACAAATGTTCCTATACGTCTTAAGTTTCTAATAACACCAAGTTCACATAGTTTTCTTTAGTATTCTGCAAGTTATACTCAAAATACTATAGACTATTCTCAAGCCGTGACAGTACACAATACTTAAGTTCAAGCCAAAAATTGAAACTCTTAAAGTTAGAATTCAAATTCAATTCCTTCATAAAAAATATAGCCATATGCTCTAGTTTAATATAAAATTAAAATCATCCCATTTGGATGTCTACAGATCAAGATATGGCTAAAATATAGATGCATGTTTCGTGAAAACACTCTATCTAACATACCCAACAATTCTTCTTTCACTTTTCCAAATTTTCAACTCCTATTTGTTGCATTCAAACTATCTTATGTATAGTTCATCAACTCTACATCATATCCTCTTCATTCTTACCTCAACTTCAACATAAAATCATCCATACTTCAACTTATAAACTATTATTTATCATTTACACAAAAAACATAACATGATGTATCCATTTGTTTATCAACATCCAGCACACTTCAAACACCATTATCACAATCAATCCATCCCTAAATAATCATCATAAATACTTCTATTAAACAACTCATGAATAACATTAACATACTAAAATTTCGAACATAAATCTCTTTATGTTTACACCTACGTTAAAGCATATATGAAGCTCCATGATCATGGTCATCAAATCTCAAATCATTCATCATATTTGATTCATTTGCAACTACCCATGAAGATCAAATTATAACTTACTTGATCATCAACATAGAGGTGGGTAGATTAGGTTTTTAGTAACAAGGTGAAGAGATAGCAAGTGAAAAAAAATTAGGACAAGGTTTAACGTTGATGGAGGTGGGTAAGTGTCGTGGAAGTGAAGAAGATTGAAGAAGATGAAGAAGATCACGAAGAGAAGAAGAAAGCAAGAAACAAAACGATTAAAATGGTCTTTCAATGTTAAAAGAATCGTGGGTGAGTGTGTGGCATGGCAAGTGACAACAAGTGACACTTGTCACTTAACACATGTCACCACCTTATGGTTTCTAATGGGTCTTCTTTCTCAACCAGTCCATTTGTCTCCAATTTCTAATCTAATTGTCTCTCAATTTTCTATGATATTCGTCATTAAATCCTAATATCCCACATCAATATTTCTACTGTCATTCGTCACTTATTTCTGTTACCATAAATCAATTGTCTTGCCACTTGGTATTTTTCCTAGTCCAAAATTTCCTAAATTTTACCAAAAATTCTAGATTAATAATTTTATTCACCAAATCAATTTTTAGGACAAAATATTCACTATTCACATCATAATCATTAAAAATCATTTATATTTTGGGATTAGTCAAAGAGTGCATGAACAATCATTGTAATGTGTGCAATTATCAAATTCACGTGTATGTATGTTAATATTATGCATGAGCATGAAATGTAATTTCCTAATTTCTCAATATTATCTCTCATATTCAGTACTCTAGGGTTCTAACCCTTAACCTGGGAAAAATAGGATGTTACACGCTTAAAGCGAAAAGAACCTCTTTCTTTATAGAAACAGAAGGAGCCTATTGAAAAACTGAAAGAGCCTCTTGAAAGCACAAACTTATAATGTGGAAATTTAGAAGTTAGGAAGAGAGAAATAATGACATAGTAGATTTATATTCGTTCGGCTAACAACTAAGCCTACGTCCAGTCCCCAAGTATCCAACTTGAGTATTTCATTATAAGAATCTGAGTATTAAATTTAACAAGCCTTTCCAAGCTCACAAGTATATAGTTTTCAAGGTTCTCCAACCTTCCATACTCAAAGTGTATAACATGCTTTTAAAAGCACAAATAAGAATAAAATGTAAAATCAAAATAAGTTCTCAAATAACAATTTCTCTCTTAATAGAGTGATTTCACTTTCTAAGGCAAAACAAGAATGATATGACTATCAAGAATATAGATGCTACTCAAATGTTTCAAAAATCTGTGTATGTTCGTTACTTCACAAGTGTTGTTGCTCTTCTTTAAATAGTCAATTTCTTCAACTAGTCGTTGTTTCATCTTAATTCTACCTTGACTTTAGATTTTCAATATCATCTATATTGGATCAAAAATTTCCAAAGCTAATTGTTAGAAAAGGTAAGATCCTCCTGGATGTTAATAAGGAAAGTTTACTAAGAAGGTTCCTACAAGAAAGAAAGTAATTTTCCTATGACTTTATTTCCTTTAAAAAATGCCATTATTTATACAAGGAAATAAATCCAATTTGAATTTTGAAATATTATATAGTTCTCATCAAAATCGTTAAATATAAACCTTGAGCTAACAATATGCTTTATTTGTAATCATCCATTAAATCTATATAGTTTACAAGTTTCTAATAAATATCTTTATAACATAGATGCAGAGTGGTGTATCATAGCTCATATGACACAAAGCACAACTGTTGCCATCCCATCTAGTGCTCAATCAAACAACTAACTTTCTCTTATTTGAATAATTCTTGTGAATCCCAATGATACTCATTACCCATAAAATTGGGTAATGAGTATGGGTAAAGACTTAACTCTTTAACTTTTCTCTTTAATATAATATTACAAAAATGTTTTCATAAAAGTATTTCTGGTAAATTAATATTTAGAATATAATATGTTAATTATGTTAAAATTAATTTAAAAATATGTTTATTTAATAAAATAAAAATATTTGTAAAAAATATTAAATCATACAAGTATTTTAAGAAGAAAATCGAACCCACCTTGTAAGAGGCCCATTGAGTCAATGACGTTGTTGCTCTTTTGTTGTAGCCCATATTGAACTAACCTATCTATCAAATTTTTGTGGGTCTTATTATAAATTACCCTGTTCCTCTATGCTTAATTAGGTCAATATGTGATTTTTGGATTTGAACCCAAAAAAGAAAACCCCTAATTTCTTCATAAGCATTGAAATTTTAGTGGAGTCTTTAAATCCTAAGTTTTTTTAATTAAACATATTAAGTTAAAAAATTGGACAATTCATGGGTATTGCATTTTTCACATGTTAATATGCCAATTATTAAAAATAAAAAGTAGATTATGTTGACACCAGCCAACATATGTATAAATTGACATATCAAATTCGGGCACCAATAATGTAATAAATAACTATTAAGAATCACTTATATCACATATTGAAAATATTTAAATAGTTAAAACAAGGAACTTTGATTTTGAGATACGTATGAGTTAACATTAAGAAACTTTGCTTCCTTTAGAAGAAAGAAACCGTCGACGAAGCATCATGTGCTATGTTGTTATGTATTGTTCTTTTTTGTTATCACCAAAGTTAATTTGGGCTTTGTGTTCTGCAATTGATGTATGGGTTGCCCTTTCTATTTGTGTTTGGAAGATGGTGAATTGTGTTTCTATATTGGATGACGATGGGTTGACTTTTTTTCCCCAACCTCTAGTTGTTGTTTGAGGAAACCCTCTTAACTGTTTGATGGAAGGTCTGTTAGAGATTCAAGGCATAATTTGCAATAGATGTTTATGTAAAACATTTACCATATGATTCCTTTTACACCAAATCTGTACCATTACTAAAATATAGTACTTTGACTTGTCATCAACAAACTAGCTTAACTGATCAACATTGACATGCATCAATCCTTTCCATCGACAATTCATTTGTGGGATTTGATTACCAAACGAATTTTATTTAACATAGTAATTTTATGATATCTTGAATTTTTAGAATTAAACTGTTAACATCAATTCATCAAGGAATGTCAATATGGTGACTGATTTTCGATAGCAAAAATGAACTTCAATGGGAGGAATGTGGGAAAATTCTACCTAGTGCAAAAAAAAATCTATGCAGATATTTCGTTATCATACACTAATCACCGCTGTCCTTCCACGCCGATCTTCTTCTTCAAGGTTTTTAGTATCATATGAATTACCTCTCTTCCTTAATTATTTGTATCTTATTTGCATCGTAGTAAGCTATTAGATGAATGTTTGATTGTATATACTATGTCTTGTGAAAAGCTTATTCCAATCTTAAAGAGAACATAGATGAAAATGGAAACAATGGTAATATCCCAAGGGATGGTACAGGATTAGGGCAATCGGTTGTTTTTGATCAATCGTTGATTCCAATTATTATGTCTGCTCAATCAAGTATGAATGTGTTTGAATTTGGCTTCGTAATATAGTTTTACTTAACTAGCTATTTAAGGTTCATACTAATTATGCCTTAGGTGAAACGCAATGCGCTGACAGTTCATCTAATTCAGTGATCCATACTGTATTTCAGGATTCGTTCATTGTATCCTCTACAAGTTTAGCTATAGCCAAGAAGTTGTTGAAAGAAGGTGTCAATAACCAAACACCTGAGGGAAGATCTTTGACATTTTCAATTGATGCGTTCAAATGTGCAAGGACCCTTTTTGGGAATCCAGACATAACAAACTCATTTACCTTTACCGATTCTCATGTCACTTGGAATTTAAGATTTTTTTTGTTTCATTTCTTTTTCGATGGAATAAGCGTGAAACTTTATTTATTGTTATGCTTGTAAGAATTTTGGAAACAACCTTTCTACTAGTTAGAGGTAAGGCTGTGTACTATTGAACCTTCCCATACTTCACGCATCTGTGGGATTCATACTGAGTGTTGATGTTGTTATTGTTGTTCATGTTGTTCTATGTCTATAAGAATTGTTAAACTTCTAATTACAATCTTTTACTCCTTAGTTGCATACATCATTATATTAATTGCTTACAATTTTCAATTTTTTATGTATTATTATTTTATTGTTAATAAATATGAATGATTAAGAATAATAGTCAACTTAAATTTATTAAATTTTAATCTTATTAATATGTTAAATTTTAGGTATGTTTATCTTTTAATATCCAAAAAGAAAATTTATAGAGATTTTATGCATTAACTATATATATATAAACAAATTTAAAAGAAAACTTAAGTCCAAAAATGAAAAAATCATATATAATGTCAATTATAATTAACTTTAGGATTATTAAGCACACTTACCATTAAAACATTAACAAATTAACATTATTAATACATAATTCTTTAATCTACACTTTTTGTGACGATTTAAAGGTTTAGTCGCCAAAAGTCCACATTTGGCGACGAATTTTACATTTCGTCTCAAAAAGTTTGAATACTCACCGCCGTTTTAGGTTGTCGTCACCAAAGGGTTGATTTTTGGCGACGATATGAGTAAACTGTCGCAAAATTGACCATTTTTAGCAACAACTCCTTCAAATCATTGCCAAATAATCCGCTTTTCTAACGATTTACTTTAACGTCACTAAATTTGTGACTTTGGATGACGAAATAAAATATTGTCGCTAAAAGTCTAAATTTGGCAACGATTTATAATTCGTCACTAAAAAAAATGTAGGAAATAGGCTATTCTGTTATAATGCTAATTCAAAATGATTATGATAACCATATTAATACAATATTAGGTAATAAATAATTATGATATATGTGCAATTGAAAAAGAAATAGTTTTTATCTTTTGAGGTGATTGAATTAGTGGTGGAAAGCCCTACGTGTCTGCATTTTCTGGAGGTCAAGAGTACTATCATGTGATTTGTAAATTATTAAGTTCAACCAATAAATAAACTAGAGAAAATGAAAATAAAATTACAAAACCATAAACAAAAGTGACATGAAATAGGGCTAAATTTTATGAAAGAAGCTTTATCTGAAATCATCCATTAACTCTATATAGTTTACAAGTTTCTAATAAATGTCTCGATGACATAGATAACGATACAGAGCGGTGGATCACGAGGAGTGTGACCCAAAGCACAGCTGTTGACTCCCAAGACTTGGAAACCTAGCCCAGCACGAAACGCAATCGACTTGTGGCTATAAATTAGACTGTTGCTCTATGCTTAATTAGGTCACATAATAAGCAAAAATGGATTACCCTTGATTATGTGATTTTTGGATTTGAACCCCATTTTCTTCCTAAGCATTGAAATTTTAGTGGAGTCTTGTTTTTTTAAAATTAATAATATTGAGTTAAAAAAACTGAACAATTTACGGATATTGTATTTTTCACGTGGTAATATGCCAATTATTAAAATAAAAAAATAGATTATATTGACACGAACCAACATATGTGCTAGCTCAAATTCAGGCACCAATAGTGTAACAAATAACTATTAAAAATCACTTATACCACATACTGAAACTCTAACTCTGTAGAAGAAACTTTGCTTCTTTTAGAAGGAAGAAAGCTGTTCTGTTCTGTCATTTTCATGCCTCGACCATTCTAATTTATTCCCAAGTTTAGCTTTACCTTTAGGTGCTTTCTGACACTGTTTATCAAGAACGTGCTTTTTCCTAAGAAACGAGTCAATCTCCTAATAAAACTTGAACTGGGAATTAATCTAATTCCCTGGTTGAAGTTTTAGACATCGAAATTGTTTCCTATTATATTTAACAGCTGTCTATTTTACGTTTAAATGATAATGATATATAAAAGTGTATTGAAATTTGCGTGCTTGACTAAGTTAATCAATTTCAGTTGCAAGTTGGGTATTTAATGGAGTGATCAGTTTGCGATGAATTCGTGTTATGTCAGTAAACCTAAATTTAAGGGGTCAAACTCGAAGAGATTAAATTAATCCAACATTAATTTTATCAATCCAACTGATAATGAATAGTACCTGTAATGTAATCTTAACACATGCAACCACTTACAACGGCCGTCGTAAGATCTAAAGATTGAAATAATAGACATTCATCGATTCAAAGTATTACCATGTTTTGTATCTCACTCTTAACAAGTGGTTAAAATGTTATTTATTTATGTTTCACCTTAAACCATGGCAGAGGATATGGAGTTTTAAAGTGATATCAGGTCCTATGCCAATTACTTCAAAGTTAAGTTATCCAGTCTTGTTCATAACCTAATTCCATAAGAAAGATTAGTTAAGGGATACGCCCTAGTTCCATTTGTTCCTCCTCATTGTACGATTTGCGCTGTCCAATGAAATGTGCCTGTTACCATGACAATACCGAACGGCAGGCCGACACAAAATTACCTCAAAAGAAAAAATATCAAAAAATGATCAATACTCTCTAGGACTAGCCAAAAGCTGACACGCGCAACCAGCACATGACCCTTCCCCATTGGCTTTTCTAGTCAACTGTGAAGACCGACCTTACCCAGTTAATCTTCACCCTAAAACTGTGGGAATTTATTAAATCTCTGAGTCTCAGGTCAGAGTTAGACAATCAGATCGATGTTTCCAATTTTGCCACTAGTTGTCCGAAAAAACAAAAAAGAGAAAAAAAAGAAACCGACTAAAACGACAAAGAGCGAGAGAGTCCAAAGCATAAAACGCCACACAAGACCCTCTCGTTTACTTCGTCCAACAACACTTCCCAGAAGAAACTTTCGAAACGTTTCCTTTCTCGGATAAAATTTTTCCTTCAATTTCCCTCCCCTCTCGTTGCCTGCAGATTCCCACTAGCCTTACAGGTGCTTTCCTATATCCCAACATCATTCTTCGCTACTACTTTCACATTCTACTTCACATTCTGAGCAGTTCCTTTTCTTTTTTTTTTTTTTTTGCTGCTAACTGCTCCTATGCTGCTCTGCTTTGTAATTTCAGGTTTCGGTTTTGTGGTTTGGAGAATTCTTCAGGTGCCTCCCTTTGTTTGATTTCCCTTTTTCTGATCGTGCTCGGATCTGTTTTCCGGTTTCTGTTTTTTCCTTTTCTTGGAGTTTCTGAGAATTGTGTCTTAGTTTCTGAGATAACTTCGAAATGCAAACAAAAAATGAGAGCTTTGTAGGATCTTCTTTTTCTAATTTATCGTGTTTTTATCGGGAAGTTGTAAAACTAACGAAGTTGCATCTGATGTACTTCAATGTGTGAAGGTGAGCCAATTTTCTTTTCTTTTCACACATTTTCTTGGCAACCAATCAGAATATCAACAGTGCACGCGTTTTAGGTCTCTAGATGTACGTGGATTGATCTTTTTTTCCCCCCTTTCCCTTCTTCTTTATTAGTTTCGTGTCAATGACGGCCTGTTGACTGTTATTTTGGTCAAAGATATAGCCAGGAACAAATTTCAGTGTTTGCGTATAAAATCCAAATTAAATAAGAACGCGATTTATTGGACAAGCTTGTGTAAACTAACTGTGAGAATTGGAAAGCAGATAAAGTTATGAATTTACTGGATGAGAAAGTACGTAATTGACAATTATGTTTGAGAAGTCAATTTAGGGATCAAATGTTGTTTCTTTCTTTGGTTTAATTTAAAAATATTGTTTTTAGTTCTTTTTTACGTAAAGTTGAATGATTACCTGCACCAGAAGCTTTGGTGATCTAACATTTGGTCATTGTCCTAATACAGCATACATTTGATTGCTTCCAAGGTCTTCTAGTTCATGAGGTCATTATTTTGATTTCATATAAGCTTTTTATTGATCATATAGTCCCAAGTGGATGTGATACAGCCACCAGAAGTTGAAAGATTAACTACTCCCATTAATTTGAGTTAGTGATGAGCTAGATTGTACATTGACTTATATTATTATCTATAGAGTTTCGTTCAATTATAATCTTGTTGGTCATAATGTCAGTTTTGGACTTTCAAATGTAAAGAACACTCTGATCCTCGATTGTGCTTTATATATCTGTTTTCCTTTGGATGAACTTGATATGGCTAGTTAAAGTTTTAAGATGGTCATACTCAAGAAATGCTTCTCTTGCTGTGCCTAACTAGCATAAAGTAGTATTGGTTTAGTTGATCATCAGCAGAATCCTTTGTGTAGCTAAGATTAACTACATATACATGCACTCTGAATTTTCACTTCAAATTATTTCATTAAATTTATAGTTTACCTTTTTGCAGATTCACGGGCTTGATATCTTGACTTGGCTTGACAGTCTTGTGTGAGACATTCAAGAGGAAGTTCTTCCTTGAAGGAGCAATGAGTTACTGAGCATGTGGCCATTAATGGTCAGCACAGTAACGAATGTCTGCATAACTTAATAGTTGACTTAATCGGATATCTAATGAGGAAGGATCGCATCTCAAACCAGCATATATTCAAATGATAATTCCAGATTTCCACATCTGAGTCTGGTTTATATAGCAAAATACAACGACAGAGTGCCCTGGATAAATCAAGTATTTCCTCTTTTTCAGAGCCTTCTGCGAGCATGGTTTAGAGAAACTACTCTCGAGAGACTTATCTTCTGCTCTGTTTTTTAGGAAAGCAAACTGCATCGAAGACACTTCATGTAATCAGCATAATGAAGAAATGGTATGGTGGTGTAGTCGTTGTGTCCTTGTTTATGTTGCTGATCCTGAGGTATTCTCTTATGAAAAATCCTATTGGAGAAAGTTACCTGACAAACCCTTTTTCCAATGTTAGTAATCCTCTTGAATGGGTACAAAGTACACTTCCGCCTGCTCTTCAAAATCCAGAGAAATCTTCTCAAGTTATTTCCACTGATACCATTGTCTTTGATCTGTTTACACGGAGGAATATTTCCAATGCAGAGAAAATATCTTTGCAGACATGGTATCTTGTGAAACACTTGGTTGATCGTGCCCAGGTCTTACCAAATGGATTAGAAGCCATGAAAGAAGCTGGAAATGCATGGAATAACCTTATGGCTTCAGTTGAAGCAGAAAAGGTTGGTCATGGAAATGAAAGCTCAAATAGAAGAGGAAAAGAGAAGCAATGCCCTCACTTTCTTAACAAAATGAATGCAACTGAAATTGAAAATACAGGTTTTAAGTTGCGGCTTCCTTGTGGCTTAACTCAGAGTTCTTCCATCACAATTATTGGCATTCCAGATGGCCTTCTTGGTAATTTTCGGATTGACTTAACTGGAGAAGCACTTCCAGGAGAGCCTGATCCACCCATTATTTTGCACTACAATGTTAGGCTTCATGGGGATAAGATTACTGAAGATCCAGTAATAGTGCAGAACACCTGGACTATAGCTCACGATTGGGGTGAAGAAGAGCGCTGTCCACCTCCTGATCCTGCAAAAAATAAGAAAGGTACAAAATTCAGATGACCTTTTGATGTAGTGCAACATAGATCTTATGATATGCTCTTGGATTTAATGTTGATGGCACAGTGCGTCTCAAATGAAAATCATGATCAATTTTCATGGATAAATTTGTGTAATGTTACACATTTTTATAGGCTTTCCTTTTGTTAGAGTTTGGGACCAAAACTCTTCATAGGCAATCGATGATAATACCTTGCTATTTGACATTTGCAATGCATATTGTGAAGGTCATTATTTTTGATGATTAGAAGCTTTGAATGACCTTTCTGTAATTTTAATTGAGTTCTTAGTTCTGCAAATTGGCAATCTTATGTCAGTGGACGAGTTGGAACAGTGTAACAAGAATGTGGGAAGAAATGACACTCAGATGGCTGGCAAGCATTCTGAAGGTTCAAGGAGGTCTACGATGGTTCAGGAAGGATATAAAACTAGAAGATACTTTCCTTTTATGCAAGGCCATTTATTTGTTGCGACACTTAGAGTTGGTTCGGAGGGAATCCAGATGACAGTTGATGGAAAGCACATAACATCTTTTGCACACCGTGAAGTACTTTCTTCACTTGCGTTGCAGGAAATTGTGGATCAACTTTTTTGTATCCTTGAATTTAATTGCTTTCTTATATGTGCAGACTTTGGAGCCTTGGCTGGTTAGTGAAGTTAGGATATCTGGAGACCTGAAGCTGATATCCACTGTTGCTAGTGGTCTTCCAACATCAGAGGATTCAGAGCATGCAGTTGACTTAGAAGCACTGAAATCGTCTCCTCTCTCTTCAAACAGTTCACTGGATCTCTTTATTGGTGTTTTCTCTACAGCAAACAACTTCAAACGTAGAATGGCTGTTCGAAGAACATGGATGCAGTATGCTGAAGTGCGGTCAGGGGCAGTTGGTGTTCGGTTCTTTGTTGGTTTGGTGAGCTGAACATGCAAATTCTTTATGAATTTTAGTATGGAAAAGACAAACAAATTTAAACGAAGTGGATTTCTCTTGTTTGATAGTGTGATGTGGGTGAAATCATGATTGAATTGGTTTTCCTATCGAATGCATATATTTATGGCGATAGACTGAAATTTCCAGCGCATGTTTGGTTGCGTCAATTCTGAATTCTATATATCTGGCAAATTATGGTTAGTGACTGTTAATAACTGATTACATGTAACTAAAGTCTAAGGTCCCACATTGAAGAATAAAGACCCTTCATTTGTGTCCTCTTATTTATGGTTAGTGACTGTTAGTAACTGATAACATGCAACTAAAGTCTAAGGTCCCACATTGAAGAATAAAGGACCTTCATTTGTGTCTTCTTATTTCAGGTTATTTACACTGTCTAGTTCTATTGCAGCACAAGAATCAATTAGTTAACGAGGAATTATGGAATGAAGCAAGGACATATGGGGACATACAGCTAATGCCTTTTGTTGATTACTACAATCTCATCACTTGGAAAACCTTAGCCATCTGCATATTTGGGGTAAAATGTTGTTTCTTCTTCAAGATATAGATGGTTGGACCTTCACCTACTGACCTCATTTCTTGAACAGACAGAAATTGCATCGGCAAAATATGTCATGAAGACTGATGACGATGCATTTGTTCGTGTTGATGAAGTGGTATCTTCTTTGAAGAGGATCAAAGTCAGTCATGGCTTGCTTTATGGACTTATCAATTCTGATTCCCGACCTCATCGAAATCCTGATAGCAAGTGGTATATTAGCAATGAGGTAATGCTTTTCAGTTTACACCATCTGGTTCAACTGTCACGTATAATTTACCAATTTCTTTGAATTAAAATGATGTTTCCAACTTGAGGCAATCATACTAGAACACTGTGCTTATCCTAAGGCATCAAAGAAGGCAAAGATAATTGACACTAGAGTCGACAACAATTTGTGCTCAGAAACGTGACTCACATGTAAACACATCTAACTTGCGATTAACTTGATTGAAAATGTAACTAAAATATTGCAAGGGCTGCAAATTTCTGCTTGGTTTATTTCAGTTACAAGTTTAGATGTGCAGAAAGTGACCTCCTTCCTATATCAGCCTTGATTATTCCCTCACGTTTGGACAGTCTCTTTATCTCTTCTTCTTTGGCTGTGTTGAAAATAGGAATGGCCTGAAGCGAAATATCCCCCGTGGGCACATGGTCCTGGTTATGTGGTGTCCTGCGACATAGCTCAGTCAGTTTACAAGAAACACAAAGGAGGGATCTTGAAGGTAATTTTCCACGAAGAACAATTATTAACATGGATATTTATTCACAATGTGAATCTGTGAAAGCATGCACTCAACTCTGCATTTCTCAACTTGAAAGCCTATGAATTCTGAATATGGCAGATGTTTAAGCTGGAAGATGTAGCAATGGGCATATGGATTGCAGACATGCAGAAGGAGGGCTTAAAAGTTAGTTATGAGAAGGACGACAGAATCCATAATGAAGGATGCAAGAATGGATACATGATTGCACACTATCAAAGCCCGAGGGAGATGCTTTGTCTCTGGCAGAAAATTCAAGAAGGAGCTGGAGCTAAATGCTGTGGTGATTAGTAGACTTAAGTTAATCGAATAGATTCTTGAGGTTCTTGAAGAACCTATCTCCTTAATCCAAACAATGTGAGATTTTCGTCACTCGGAGATGGTAAGCATTTTTTGATAGGAGTAGGTGTTACCGTCATTGAATGCAACTTCACGGAGGTGATCAACTGCTGTGATACTAGGTAAAGAGATGGCCATAGTTCGGTGTACAGTTATCTATTAATAGTTTATACGTGCTATCTTGTACGTGGCTTAGCTGTATACTGTACATGTAATTCTTTATACTTTTTAATGTATTTTGCCTTTTCAATCAATATCTGCGGTTTCTTTTCTTTCAGTTTCACCTTTTGCTGATAATGAACTTTGGGGGTGACAATGAATTTCTGACTATCAAAATTATGTACTTGTTGAGGTCCAATATAATCCAACGGTAAGACGAGCCGTGGAATAACTGATGTAACCACATTTTGGAAGCTAACGAATTGTCTTCTTTCTCCCTCTTTAAAATTATTTACAGTTCAACATTGAAAAGCCTAAGAGAGTCTTCCATATTCCTTCGCTTCTCCAAATTGCCCAAATTAGAAAATTTTGCCTCCTAGGTTGTACATTGAGAGTGGCTGCATGTCCTACACAAATATATATATATATATAACACGGGAAAGAAAACAAGGAGACTAGCTCTGATAATCTAATCCCCTACGAAGGGATCTACTGTAAAGGGTTCCTTGCTTGTCTCAATGGAGAGCATCCAATAGGCTCCAGGGAGGTTCCCGTAGAAAATGTAGACCCACCGCTGTGACTGATCCCAGAGATGCCAAATGATCCGCACAGCAGTTCCCCTCGCGAGGCATATGTTCCAATTGTACGTCCCAGGCATGACGAAGCAAGTCCCGAATACCTGACACCAAAAAAGAAAACTCAGTCAGATGAAAACGGGAAGATGAAAGAAGATTAATGACCTCGAGGGAGTCCACTTCCAACAGCACGCGTCTATAACCCCACTCCCAGGCCAGCAGCAACCCAGAATATACTCCGTGGAGTTCCGCCAGGAGAGGTGTGCCGACGTCAATCCGCTGTAAGAAACCCCCGCACCAGTGCCCCTGATAGTTTCGAATAAGTCCTCCAGCAGAAGCAATATTAGAGCCCAATTGCACGACCCCATCCGTATTTAACTTGACCCAACCGTCGAGAGGAGGATGCCACCCAACTAATAAAGCCCAAAGGCAGTCCCTGCGACGGAAAGATCCGGTTTTCCAGAGCACTAGCTCAAAGGATCGATTTTGTGTAAGCCATGACAATAGTAGGACCATTAATTGGCCAAGTAAAACCCGGCTAAAAAATGTTGCTATTCCGCCATTTCCACAAAAACCAACAGGCAACCCCAAAAATAGCAGCCCCCGCAGCCTGATGTACGTGCACATGGTTAAGAAGATTAAAATAGAGCCATTGGTCTTCCGCCTAACGAAAAAAATCCCCGCCGACCATGGAAACAGGAAATTGGTGCCAGAATGACTGGACCCGAGGACAATCCCGTAGAACATGAAGGATCGTTTCCTCTTGACCACAGGATGTACAGCCCGCCTCCGTGGTCAGATGACGGGTCACTCGTTCTTGCTTAGTAAGCAACTTCCGTTTAGTCACCAGCCAGAGAAAAGATCTGATGCGTTGCGGTCCCGTCCACTTCCATATGGCCTCCCATTGGCTATTGAAATCCTTAGTATTGAAAGGCTTGATTAGATTGTAAGCAGTCACAACGGTAAACTGCCCATTCGAAGTCTGACCCCAGCTCAACCGATCGTCCGCTCCAACACAAATAGTGGTCGACGCAATGGTCATGCAAACAGAAGCGGGGAGATAATTTTGGAAAACCCGCCAATTCCATTGGCCGTTACCGTCGTGAAAATCATGAAGAGTAGCATACAGAAGACTCTCAGGGATGTCTGTCTGAGACAGTAAATAAAGCGGGCCCCAATCAGCTAACCAGTGGTCCAACCAGAAGAGAATGCGTTGCCCATTACCAACTTGCCATTGAACTCCTTGACGAAGGAAATGCCAAACGGCCGCAATCCCTCGCCAAGTACTCGAAGCGCTAGATCTCGCTAAGGTTTGAGGGATATGCGCCATATCAACCTTGTATTTGGCCCGCAAAGTCTGGACCCAAAGAGCCTGGGGTTTAGTAAGAAAATCCCAGCCAAGTTTCATGAGGAGAGTATCATTCAGCGATCGAATCCGCTTAAGACCTAGATATCGGAGGGCCCGAAAGACCCAACTGGATCGGTTTTCACTGGCCGTGAGTAACCGCCCAGGAAATGAGGTGCCCTAACTTCTCCATGCAAAGCACAAAGAGATAGGGAGAAAGGGGCTCTCCCTGGCGAATACCGCGGGAAGGAGTGAACGGGGCAGACAGAGTATCCTGCCAAGCGACCTGGAAGGACACCGTTGATACACACTTCATAATTATCCTGATGAGGTTTAAAGGAAGCCCAATTTCCGTTAAAGTAGTTTGGATGAACTCCCAGCGAATCCTGTCGTAGGCCTTCTCAAGGTCAACCTTCAACGCAAGATAACCCTTGAGACCGGTTTTCTTCCGTATCGAATGTATCACTTCTTGAGCAATGATGATGTTATCCCTGAGCTGGCGACCAGGAATAAAACTACATTGTGTCTCCTTGACTAGATAATCCATTTGAGGTTTTAGCCGATTAACAATGATTTTAGCAATCATTTTATACATCACAGTACAGAGGCTAATGGGCCGAAACTGAGTGATGCTCAGAGGAGTATGGATTTTAGGAAGTAAAACCAAGATAGTTTGGTTTAATTTCCGGTCCCAGTGATCCCGGGTAAAAATGCCTTGAATCAAGTTGACCACCGTTGGGCCAACCTGAGCCCATTGGTTTTGGAAGAAGAGAGCATTGAAACCGTCCACACCCACAACCTTATTAGGGTTGAGGGAAAAAACCGTCTGCTGGACTTCAGTAGCATTAATAGGATGGTCAAGGTCTTGAAGATGGGCCTAGGAAAGAGGGGGAAAGTCACCCGAAGAGGGAAGAGGCGGGCACGCATTGGTGTCATAAGTGTACAGCTGGAGAAAAAAATTGAGTACTAGAGTGCGGAGTTGAGCAGGACCCGACACTAACGTCCCATTTGTATCCAAGAGACAATCAAGGTGTAACTTCTTCCGTTTAGTAAGAGTGACGGTATGGTAGAATTTGGTATTCCGGTCGCCCTTAGAAATCCAATCACATTTGGCTCGTTGATGCCAGAAGAGTTCTTCCTCACTTAACACTTGTAACAGGTCGTTGCTCAATCGTTGTTCTAAATCCAAAAGCGCGTCAGACGTGTCAGTCTGCATCGCTCGCTGGATTCCCTCCAGACGTGCAATAAGACGTATTTTCCTCTGGAAAATATGACCAAACACCTCGTGATTCCAACACGAGAGGTGACGAGCAAAGCTCCTGAGGGAGTGGCTAAAGGAGTCCTCCGCCAGCAGCCAATGCTCGGCCACCACTTCGTTGAAACCCGGATGAGTAAGCCACGCGTTTTGAAAATGGAACCCCGAGGAAGGAGAAGCCGGAGAAGAGGAGGGCGTGAGGTGAACCAACAAGGGATGATGATCGGAGCCCAAGAAGGGAAGGTGTTGATTGACCGTGAGAGGAAAGGCTTGAAGCCAAGAAGGCGAGCCAAACAGTCGGTCTAAACGAGCTTGAGTTAAACCACGGCACCACGTGAACTTAGATCCCCGAAAACCCAAATCATGAAGGCCACAAAGATGCACCCAATCCCTGAACTGAGGATTAACAATGCGAGTGTGCGGGGCTCCCCCTTGTTTGTCAGAAGCTGCCAGTTTAGCATTGAAATCGCCCCCCACCAACCATGGTTCCGAAGTAGTAGAACCAATCCATCCTAGCAGACTCCAAAGGACTTTCTGATTGGTCTGTTAGGGACTGGCATAAATAGGGGTAAAAGCAAAGGAAAGATTATCAATCCAGACCTTCGTGTGGATGAATTGACGGTGCGCAATGACCACCGAGACCTCAATACTGGCTTTCCAAAGAAGCCAAATACCTCCATAAAAACCAGCAGCCTCCACTCTGAACGAGTAATCAAAATCTAACTTCCTAATCACAGTGTTAGCCCTGGGCCCGCTAATACGAGGTTCAAACAAAACCAGAATATCCGGGTGATACATACGTATATAGTTACGTAGTATAGCCTGGATATTCGGTCCGCCCATGCCTTGACAATTTCATAAGAGGACTGACATCAAGGACATAGCATGTGCTCGGGGGGCGACACATCCGATTGAACGGTGACAGTATCCGAGAGTGTGCCCGAGCTGTCACTCTCCAGAATCTCCATCGCGAGCACCTCCGACATAACCGTAGTTAAGTGCTCCGTAGAGCCATCGGGAGGCTCAGTAGGTGGCAATAAATCTGGCGCCAACTCAACCCCGGCCCCAACGGTAGTATGAACTTCCTGCATAGGGGAAGTGTCGGGATTGTCGCAATCTCGAGGAGGGAGTAAATTAGTATCACAAATCATTTCAGAGTGCGAAGCAAAAGTAACAGCAATATGTGAATAAGAACCAGATGGGATTAGAGATACCTTGGTGTTGCTGATCGCACCTACCTGAGGACGACTGGCTGCCGCCTGACTGGGGGTAATCGCAGAGGAGACGTTATCCGTAGCTTGGCCTTTGGCTGCCGCCGGACTGGGGGTAATCATTGAGGAAGCATTAACCTTAGCTTTACCTTTTGTAGTACCCCGTGAACGACGTTGACGAGGCTGAGAAGTGGAGGCTCCATGGTGCTCGTTGGAAAGTCCCATAGTAACCAAATCAGCAAAATTCCAACGGGCCCTTGTCCCTGTCAAATCCTTCGGCACTGTGACAGCCCCCTCAGTAGAAGTGACCTGTGTGCCTGACTCAAGTTCTGTCAAGGCTGTAAACCTTGAGCCACCCCCAGGAAAAGCCAATGGTTGCCTGCGAGTCTGACGGTGATTTGGACATTAAACGGATGCAGGAGGGGAACGTTGTTGCACCACCATCCAGGGCCCGTACCCTTTGTCCCCTGTCGCCTGCTGAACCGCTACCGCTGGCCTCTTCGATTCGCGTTGTGCGGTGAAAACAGGGGCCTGTTGCTGAGTCGTCAGCGTGAGGGAGGGATCGTCGGACTGAATCGAAGAGCATTTGGTGGATTCATGGCCCACCATTCCATATGAGAAACACACTGTCGGAAGGCCTTCATAAACCACCCTCACCGTCTCACCATCAAGTTCCACCGATGAGATTAAGGGGACTGTAAGATCAATATCTACTGCCACGCGCGCGAACCGACCTCGCTGTGTTTGCATGGTTGTCTCATCAATGCGTACCGTCTGTCCCACTTTGTTGCCCAACGCAGAAAGGATCAACGAATGATAACGAGCAATAGATAATTCCGGGAACCTAACCCAGATAACAGCTCTGGTGACCTTTCCTTGGGAGGGACGAAAGCTGGGCGTCCATCTCTGTACCGACAATGCATGCCCGAAGATGACCCAAGGGCCATTAGTTAAAGCATTAAGGAAGTCGAAATGATTGATGAATTTCACTAGAAAATAATCATAGTCCAAGTCTATAATCTTCGTGGGACCTGTCGGACGCCAAAGCAAAGCCAAACGGGTGCAGAGCACCTTGTAACCAATCCAACGACCCAGAAGTTTAATGACAACCGAGTTATCCCACTGTTGATCCAGCTTCTCCTTGAATGGTTGAGAGAGCAGGACACCCTTCCCTACCTCCCCCGTCAGCTGAGTAATGTCTCCATCTACAGGCTCAATCAGTTCTTCCACCGGCCAAGTATGGGACACAGGTTCCACTTCCACCGAGGAGGTACCTAATACCGCACTATATGTAAGTTTGGGATACGGTGGAGGATCCTCGTCACGCGCACAAACTCTAACCTTCTTTGAGAGGTGCCTTCATGCACAGGGGAGGCCATGAACCCACGAAAAGTAACGTGAAAACCAGTAAACACTTGAAGATGAAGATGAACAGTAGTTACTATTTAATGTATCATTGCTTGAAAAAACTGGTCATCCAATTAATGCATAATACCTGATTCCCTACACAAATATTTTAGTCTCTAATTTGTACTGCAAACTACATGAAACTGTCACCATTGCAGTCTTAGTTCTGGAGGATGCTGTGGAGTGGTAACAAATCCTAGAGGACTGTGTTCTTTACGAATATGTATTTACTGGTTTTTTTTAAAAGAGAAAATTGCAAAATCCCACTATCCACAATTCGGAACTTTCATGCTTGTTTCCCACCATAACGCTGCCTACAATGGTAATCCCTCACTAGATGCTTCTCACGACACACCAACAGCCTATCCTAGCTGCCGCCGTTGCTCTTGGTAGCAGCCTCGTTGATTACTTCTTCTTGACAATCAGATGTGACATTGACCTTGTCTTGCTACTAACATCAACCAGACTTACCTTACCCCTCTTTCTTCATGGCACCAGCAGTCTAGAGCGATGTCCTCATGCCGCCATTTTCTCACGCCAAACTGTCGACAGTTCATCTCAATGATTCTCCCACAACCATAAAATCCACCAAATATTAGCCATCAATCAAAAAATAGAACAATTTCTAAGCTGCGGAAGCATCCATATGGGTTTCTAAAACCCTTAATACTAAAAACGCAGAAAACATTTAATATGCTATATTTTAAATATGTTGCAATTGTATAGAAACAAGAAGATTTCTTGTTTGTTTGATGGCATGTCATATAAGAAATCGTTAGTTTGAATCAAATCTAATTTAATTACAAAGGCTTAAGGCTTAAGCCTCGGGGCCTATTGGATCCTATGACTTAGGTCTTTTAAAGCAGTCATCTTTTCGTAATTATAGCTATTCTAATGAAAAAATCAACTCCTTAAAAAGAAGATTTTAATAAAATCTGAATGGTCGAAATACGTATATATTCAATTTTTTGCCTTTTTTGTTAGGAATGTTTTTGTAATTGTTTATAAATTTGTTCTTAGTCTGTTAGGCTTATGCGAATATGTCCATTACATTGATATATTCTAATAAGTGTTTCATGTATAATTTTACCATAATAAATAATATTTTTTCTATTAATTAGATTTTTAAATGGATGGTGTGTAATATCTTGTCCATCTTTTAAATTTAATTGTGTTTTTGAGATTTGTTTTTGTTTTTATTGAGATAATAGGATATTCATATGAAAAACCCCAATTAATTCAGTTAATTCTAAAGCATCTACTTTTTATATTTCAAAATTAGAGTGGTTATGTTAACAATCAAATCATCTTTGATTAGGTAGTATAAGGATTCATGGACATTCATATGAATTTTTTAGATTTAAGTTGAATCTAATTCTATATTAGGTTAGGGTTTTTAGAGTGTGTAACTTTTACGTTTCTCAATTCAGTAATTATCAAACAATTTTAATCTCATTACAAAATTAAAGCTAACTCTGATACTACTGTTGAAAAATTGAAGCAAAATTTTATTTCCTACATAGCAAAATAAACACAAATCCTTTTTTCATTTAATTTTTCAAAAGCCAAGATCACTTTAAATATTGTCATATAATATACATATAAAATATAATAAGGCACGAATTATAATAATTCATATTCTAAAGCTTTATATTTTTCTTGTCATTTCCTTTGATCCGACTGTTAAATCAAAATGATTTAATGGTTTAATAATTTTGATGATAAGCAAAAAGCAGACGAAAGTCATATGTTGAAAAGCAGACGAAACAAAATCCAGACTAAGCATAATACAGACGAAGTAAAAACACAGACGCAAGAAAAGCAGACGGAAGGAAGCTAAGTTTCGAAAAGCAGACGGAAGGAAGCTAAGTTTCGAAAAGCAGACGGAAGGAAGCTAAGTTTCGAAAAGCAGA
>JANZLC010000003.1:13133248-13144566 GCA_026413385.1 Erythroxylum gracilipes
GATTGGTATGGGTTTTTGGGTTGATGAATTGTGAAATGATGTTAGAAATGCATATGACATATGTCATGCTCATGAAATCAAGTTTCCAAACTGTGCCATATGGGAAACATGTTTCAAGTTCATAAATTACATGTTATGTGAGTTTGTAGTGGTTTGTTTTGTCAATCAAGTGCACTTGTCTACAGACTTTTCTCGCCTGTCCACTAGTGGCATGGAGCTCCCTCTCTTACTCCCATCAGTTCACGACTACGCAAGACCACTTAGTAGAATTGCGATAGTACGTTCCGTTCACGGCTATCATGACCCTTATGGGAAATGTGTAGTACGTTCTGTTACAGATCCACCCGAATCATTTTGATGTGTTTAATTGTTTTTGATGTTTATGATTGGTTATAATGTACTGGCAAGTTTGATGGATGTATGACTTATATGAATTGTGAACTGTTTTGACAAAGTTGAGAAATTTATGTCTTATGGATTGTTGCGAGAAATTGGCTTTGATCATCAAGGTTTGAATGGTTTTGTTTATTTACCGGTTATTAACCTGTTACCCAAGAGTGTTAAGCTCACCCCCTCACCTTCCCACCCACAGGTGATGAGCAAGTTAGCGAGTGATCGAGAGGAGCGCCAAGGCATCACTCCATTTTGCACTTTTGTTCTTTTAAAGTTGGAATTTGTAAAACAATGCTTTAGTTGCATTTTGAGAAATTCTTTCTTTGTAAAGTTTGTATTTTGGATTATGTTGTAAAGTTGCTCGAAATGCCTGCTAAAGCATTGTAAAACTCTTATTTTGATGTGAATGAAATACTTATGCATTATGGTTGTTTATGACTTTTTAAATCTTTGCATGGCTATTTTCAATTATCATAGGGGTAGGATTGTGTTCTGAATGCAAGGGAAATTATGGAATTATCTAGGTATAATTGATAAAAATTGTCTTCTTGAAAGTTGTAGAAGATCTTTTTAGCTTTCCAACGATATGAAGTTTGTGATTTTTGGATGTCGGAATGAAGAGATATGAGTGTTACAAGTTAGGATGTTGTTTATGGTTTGTGTTTGTGACAGCTATGGTGAATGGTAGGAATTGGGGTTTTTAATGAACCAAATGAGTTGAGATTTGAGAATTTTGTGAGATGAATTTGTTGCTTGAGTTGTTATGAAGTGTTTTGGCACTAGAATAAATGGATTTGGGAAGATTATAAGTGTATATAGTGTTAGGTTGGATGTTGGAAGCTTTGGAGAGGCATTAGAGGACTTTGGGGAACCCCAATGTCCGTTTAACGGACATAAGGTCCATTAAACAGACCTTCTCGGGTGTAAAAACACCCCTTGCCTAGTTTATGTTTCTCGGGTCATTTTGGACTCTGAAACCCGATGGATGTTCGTTCACTGGATAGCTTAGGGAAATCGCGATTTGTGACCCTTTTTGAGGCAGAATCTCAATTTGTGGTCTTCATAAAAGTTGTAGATATAGAAGTCTTCTTTCAAATAGTCCAAAAACAAACTCAATATGACATCTAGATTGAAAGACATGATAATCTCTCCAAGATAGGTTCAAATCGATTTAGGGTTTAAACATGGTCTATTCTTTTGGGCATAACTCCCTCATCCAACCTCCAATTGAAGTGATTCTTGAAGCAATAGATTCCAAAGATATATCTATCTCTCTATGAAAAAGGTGCCTTTTGGAGTTGTTTTGAGAAAGTTTGCATTAGAACAAGTGGGAGGTCGGTTGGGAGAGTGTGATTAGGGTTTGAACACCCTTTAGCTTTTTATGCATATCTTAAGATATAAAGCTCTGATTGAGATGATTTTTGCTTCAAATCAAACTAGAGACTTAGAGCTACCATTTCTATGAAGAAGTCAAGTTGTGATTTTGATATTTGTCTGATGTGAGCACACCACTCTTGTTAAGACTGGCTAATGACCCTACAGGGTAATGAGCACAAGGTTTATGTCTTCGGATGTTGGGCTCCGAAAATGGGGTTCAACAGTTGTGGTATCAGAGCGACTAGGTTTAGTGATCTCCTAGGAAACTAAGTGGGTAGCTTTCTAGTATGAAGTAATCATGCATTATTTTACATGAACCACATGCATTGTTTTAAATGAACAACTTGCATTATTTTGAATTGTTTTACATGATTTGAATTTGTTTTTCATAAACTAAAGATTTCAAATGGTTTTAAATTGAAGGAGTGAAATGCCGCCTCGAAAAAGAACTCGAGGAGCTCTAGCTCAATCTAGCTCTCATCGCAGAAGTACGGATGAATCGCATGTCCTACAGGATGCAGGGATACGCCCTGCTTCTAATTCTTAGGCGCCTAGTGTGCTGCATGATGTGCCTCCACTGCCTCCTCTTATGCCTCAAGTGAACCCGCTGGATCTGTAATTCTTTCAAGCCTTTGCCCAGGCTTTCACCTATGCCATGGGCCAAGGGTCACGAGTGCCAGTGCCGGCTCTAGTGGATCAGAGTGGACAGTATGATAAGCTCCGAAAGTAAGGGGCTGTTGATTTCAGTGGAACTACCAATCCTGAAGAGGCTGAAGCATGGCTGAAGATGACCGAGAGGGTCCTGAATCAGATGAAGTGCTCTGAAGAAGAGAAGCTGGATTATGCAGTCAGTCTGCTGCAAGGGGATGCACTTCAATGGTGGGAATCAGTGCCCCACAGTCAGGCTATGCCTCTAGTGCTGACATAGAGGGACTTTCTGGAAGTTTTTCAGAGGAAGTACTTCTCGAGGGTTTATATCCAAGAGAAGGCCAGAGAATTCCTGAATCTCACATAGAGGGAAATGAGTGTGGGTGAGTATGAGCTGAAGTTCACCTAGCTGTCCCGGTATGCGGCCAACATTATGGAAAATGAAGAGGACAAGTGCCACAAATTTGAGTGGGGACTTCACCTTTCTTTAAATGATTGAGAATTTTCCCTATGTGGTTGTGGTGTGCGAATTTTGGAAATAAGTTCAAATTGCTTTGCAAGTATGATATTTGCTGCTTTCGAATTGAGAAATTGTGTTGGAATGAGTTATGAAATGGCTTGATGCTTATGTTGGAATGAGTTATGAAATAGCTAGATGCTTGTGTTGGAATGAAATATGAAATGGCTTGATGCTTGTGTTGGAATAAGTTATGAAATGGTTTTGATGCTTGTGTTTGGATGAATGGTGAAATGATGATGTAAAATGCATATGAAATAGGTCATGCTCATGAAGACAAGTTTTCAAATTTTTCCATTTGGGCAATTGGTTTTCAAGTTCATAAATTACATGTTATGTGAGTTTAGTAGTCCATCCAAGAATTGTCATGTGCACATTGACCAAGTCAAGGCTTCTCCCGCCTGCCCGTTAGTAGCACGGAGCTCCTTTAAGGACTCCCTCAAGTTTATGACTACACAAGGCCATTATATGGAATTGTGTAGTTAGTCATGTTTATAGACTTACCAAGTCATTTGTGATGTGTTTGTGTGTTGACAAGTTTGAAGAATGCTTGAATTATGAGAATTGTGATTGTGGTTGACAAAGTTGAGAAATACATGTTTTATGGGTTTTTATGAGAATTTGCTATGATTGTAAATTCTTCAATGTTTTTTTTTCTTATTACCGATTATAAAAGTATTACCCACGAGCGTTAAGCTCACCCCCTCACCTTCCCATCCTCAGGTGATGAGCAAGATGCTGACCGACCGAGTTGAGCGTCGAGGCATTACTCCAATTTGCATTTTTGTTCTTTTGATTTTTTGAAGTTGGAAATTGTAAAAACAATGCTTTAGTTGCATTTTGAGAAATTGTTGTTTTGTTAAGCTTTGTTTTCAAACTATGATGTAAGTGGCTTGAAATGCCCACTAAAGCGTTGTAAAACTCTTATTTTGATGTGAATGAGATACTTAAGCATTATGGTTGATTTTGGCATTTCATGTTTTTACATTGCAAATCTTAAGTTTTGATGTGGGTAAGAAATTGTGTCATGGATTTGAGAGAAATTCTGCATTAATCTAGAGTGATTTTGACTAAGTTGTCTTCATTGAAGTTGTAGCTTGTTCTTTTATCTTTCCAACGCTATACAATACGCAATTTTTCTATTTTGGAGTTGTAAGGTATGGTCATTACAAGTCAGAATGTCGTAGGGAACAAAATTCCCGAACCATTAGAGTTTATGAAGTGATACCAGACTAGAAAAAGTTGGATTTTGGCAAGATATGAGCTTAGGGAAGTTAGGATGGGTTTAGGACCTTTCGGAGGGGTCTTGGAGGGTGAAAATTGCATGTTACCCGAAGGTTACACGGTCTACCCATGTGAATTCACATCGGCCGTGTATTTTCCAGCGCAGGGACACTTTTTCTCCCGTAGGTTACACGGCCTGACCGTGTGAATTCACACGGTCCTTATGTTTTGACCCATAAAACGACAAAATTTCAATTTTTGGTCTTCATGAAAGTTGTATCCCTAGATGTCTACTTTCTAGTCATCTAGTAAGGAAGTCAATCCAACACCTATAGTGAGAGAAATGGTGTTTACGCCAAAGCATGTTCAATAGGAGTGAGTTTATGAACATGTTGGACTCGTTTGGCCATAACTCCTTCATCCGACCTCCAATTGAAGTGATTCTTAGACCACCATAAACATTGGTATCATTTTGAGTAGATTTGAGAAGGTTTACATTAAAGTAAGCGAGAGGTCGGTTAGGAGAGCATGTTTGAGGTATGAGCATACTTAGGCTTTTTAAGCATATCTTGAGCTATAGAGCTCCAATTGAGGTGATTCTTGCTTCAAAACAAACTAGAGAATTAGAGTTACAATTTATATACAGAGGTTAAGATGTGATTTTGATATTTGAATGATGTGAGCACACCAACCCTACAGGGTAATGAGTACAAGGCTTATGTCTCCGGATGTTGGGCTCCGGAAACGGGGTCCAACAATTTCTAGAACCAAATTAAGTGGGGAAACCATTAAAAACAACCCTAGAACCTATTGCTAGTTATTGCATAATCCTCATGGGAATGATAACCTCTTATACTATAAGAAACGATCCGTATACTTGCAAGTATTTAAAGTTTTATTATTAGATATGAAACTTGCTCAACAAGCTTTAGGAACTGTTGCTGGGATTTTAGTGTTAAGGTGATATGAATTTCTTTGATTTCTAATTGCTACCCTTTCTTTTGTGATTGAGGCACCCAATCCTATGAAATAAGAAAAAGAGGAAATTATGGATGTAAAGTATAAAACACATCAATCTAGACATCTCAAGGAAAGAATGAGGAATTCAAAGAGTTAAATGGAAAGAAGAGATAGAATGAACGATGATGGAGGAAATACATCACAGAGAGCAAAGGACCCTTATGGACTTCATAAGGCCAGGGTTTAACGCCTATCATCAAGGATTTATTCAACCACCAGTGCAAGCGATACACGATCTGTTATAAAAGATGGAAAACAATAATTATCTTTAGACATTGAAATGAAGTAGACAACCATCAACCTTCTAAGATCTAAAAGGAATGAATATTGTAGATTTTGAAATCGACAACCTCACCATCTAATTACATAGCCTAATAGCCACCTCTTTCTCTTAATTCAAATTAATTTAGCACATATGTTAGCTATGCAGAGAAGAGAGCCATATCACAACTAATTGCTTCCTAGTGGAAAATAACAACGTGTAGTAATTCCACTTAAATAGAGCATAATGTGGTTGGGGATAGTAATCCTTATTTAAATATATATAATCCTAGACGATAGAGCCACTTGAACTTTTTTTGTTCTAATGATGTAGGGACTCAATTAAGAAATCAAGGTCCACTGGGATTTCAATAAGATGAATCCAGTGCAAATCATTTAAAATTGGACAAGCTCAAAAGTATGGAAAAGGCCCAGAAGAGGCTAGAAGAGCAATTTGAGCAAGTAGCAAAGACTCATACCTCTTCTATTCAGAATTAGCTTGAAGTGGAATAACTTACCAAAGTGTTATCTATGAGAAATGTGAGGTGCTTCTTGAGCAAGTCCAAAGAAAATATAAGAGAGCAATTTAAGGCCATCAAACTTATAATTAGGACAAAGATAGAAGAAACAAAACAAAAATAGCTAAACCCTACCTTATAAAAGACCAAGAGAAGAAGAAAAAGGATGAAGTTAAGAATGAGGATCCTTCATATGTCCCTTCTCCTTTATATCAATAAAAGTACCATTCCTACAAAGACTTTAGAAGAAAAAATTGGATACACAATTTGCAAAGTTTATGGAAAACTTGAAGAAATTGCAAATTACTTTGCCCTTTATGGAAGCTTTGGAAAGCATACCTAAGTACGCGAAATTTCTTAAAGAAATCTCATTAAGCAAGAAGACCTGGGATGACAATCAAAAGGTCTCTAGGATGGAAAGCTATAGCTCTATAATTACCAACCACACGTTCTCAAAGTTGAAAGATCCAGGGAGTTTTACTATACTCTGTGTAGTTGGTAATTTAGAGTTTTCTATGTTTATGTGACTTAGGTGCAAGAATTAATCTTATATTATTGACAATTTTCAAGAAATTGGGACTAGGAAATGTGAAGTCAACTTCTATGCTTAGTCAGTTAGTGAATCAATCAATAAAGAAACTGTTTGGCGTGGTGGAGGATGTGTCTATAAAAGTGGACAAGTTTATCATTCCTGTGGACTTTGTTATGCTAAACTTTGAAGAGGATCGAACTTGTCCACTAAGTCTTGGTAGACCTTTTTTAGCAATGGCTAAGCTTTGGTAGATGTCCATGAAGGCAACCTTATCCTTTTGATTGGTGATGGACAAGTAAAATTCAATATGAATAAGGTATTAAAGAATTTGGAGGAGGGTGGCTCATTCATGAGAATTGATGTAGTTAACTCTTTAAAAGAAGAGGAAGAGAAATAGATGACAAAGGACGATATAGAGCTAAAAGAATATAAGGAAGTCTCGATTCAAGAGGTGGATGAAAAAGAGAAGACAAGGGCGATTGCAACAAAAGAAGAGAAACTTACCTTCTTACAGGTAAAACTGTTAGATGCAATAGACAATTCTGGGAGTTTCATTATCCCCCATTTTATTGACAATTTGTTGCTAAAAAGGACATTATTGAACTTAATTGGTTTTTTTTAATTTTTTTAATTTTGTCCTTCTTATTATATTATAGCATGTAGCTTATTTACAGGCTACAAAACTGAAATTGGGTGACACGAGTGGAAGCAAGTCACTCATAACAGACCCAGATTGAGGGTAGAAGGCAGAATATGTGAAGTTAATGACGTAAAACAATTGTTACTTAGAAGGAAACCCATAATTAGGATATTTTTATTTTATTTCATTTCATTTTATTTTATTTTTTTGGTACTTTGTTACTTTTATTTTTTATGTTTATTTTGAAGGGAGTGAATTGCTGGTATTATATGGAATTGAGTGTCTCCAAATTCCATAGCCACACTGTCACTGCTAAAACACCATAAATATTCTTGCTCTAACTTTTTCTTTGTTGTTATTTATTTTTATTTTTATTGTTTTGTTTTCCATATTAAGGATAATGTGTTATTTATATGCGAGAAGTAAATGCAATTACATATAATGTGTGTGTGAATTTTACATTTGTATATATCAATTGTGTGTGAATTTTACAATTGAATAGTTTTTTTTACTAAGTTGGCGTTGTGATGTGCCTATTGTGTGAATGTTTCAATGGTAAGAATTGAATGGAATTGCTTACGTTTGGACATGGCTATTTAAATTGTAAAGGCATAGTAACTTATGAATTTTGTGTTTTAAGTGTCTTTGGGATGAATATTTATGTTAATTAGGATATGACTCTTATTCTTTCACTTTATAACTTTTGTTCATATACTTTTATAATTATAGTCAATTGAATTGGTTATCATGATTAGTATCTTTCATAAGAATGATAGACTATAAAGAAATGAGGTAGGTGAAGAAATTTAAAAATTAAATAAAAATAAGAAAATGTTAAATAAAATAACTATTATACTTGCCCTTTTTAAGAAAATTGGTTTAATAATAGAATTGGTAGCTAGTTAAGAGTTGTGATATAGCTGAGTAACTAAGGGCATTAATGACAAAATGTTTATCTTCTCGTCCAAAGGCTAGAATGATACTCCAACCAAACTAAACAAAAAATGTGACCAAGTTAAGTAATCGGGGGACGTTCATGACAAGATGTTTGCCTTCGAGTCAAAAGACTAGGTTAAAGTTAAAGAAATTCTAAAAAATGATGTTACAATAAATAAACCTACTAATATTTCCTAAAAATAGTAAGAATTTTCATGGAAGGTTATTTAGTGATAGTTTTCCTTTTAAATTGAATGTTATTAATAATAATAAATGCATGTTTACAAGTACTATAGGTATATGAAATTAAAGCACTTAAACATGAAAGTAATAAGTTAGTATGTTGGAATAGTTTGTATGATTGGTGTTGGAGGTTAAGTTAATTTTATAAGATTTGATGCCATTGTACCATTATTGTATTACTGTATGATTGTGTGTTTATGTATTTATGTTTTTTTGTGCATTAAGTTTTGCTTGAGGGCAAGAAAATGTTTAAGTGTGAGGATGTTGATATATGAAAATTATATTATGTTTTTCTAGGCGTTTAAGTGTGTTTTCAAGTTTTTTTTTGGATGATTATCATGTTTATAGGATTAGAATTATGTTATTGTTAATGTTTGTATGTATTCTAAGTGTTTATTTGGTTTAGAACAAGAATTTAATCTTAATTTTATGTTTCACGAGGTGTTTGATGTGTTTGTTGAAGTGAATCACACGTTAATAAAGACTTAATAATCGATATACAAATGCACAAGAAAGGGGGGTTGAATTATGTATTCTTTTTTCACTAATCCCCTTTTTAACAATTTCTTTAAAAGAAACTTGTTCTTTTCTCAAACTATTGAAAATCAATATTGTAAAATATTTTCTGAATTCTCGAGAAAACAGTAAGATTAAAAATTCAAAGTTAAGAGAGAGTTGAGGGTTCAGAGAGTGTTGACACAACAGATTTATACTGGTTCACCCCAAACCGTGGGCTACGTCCAGTTCTCAGAGATCTTTATGAGATTTCACTATCTTTCACAACGTTACAAGTATTCTTTGATTCCAAGCCTCTTCAGGTCTCTTACAACAAGTATTCTTTCACACTTAGTCTCTTCAGGCTATCTGCTCTTCTTTCAACAGAAAGATGTTTCGAGCTTTGTTACAGATAAAGATAGCTCTAATTTTTCGCACAATAAGATTTCTCAAATCGCTAAGCCTTTTTAAAATCTCTAACTTCTGTAGTCTTCGACTCCGACTCGTATTTATAGCCTTCGTCTTCAACCGGTTCTTAATAACTGATTCTTTCTTCTTGTTTCTTGATCTTTCAAGAATCAGTTATTCAGTTTAGTTCTGTAACTAACTCAAGCTGATTAGTAATCTGACATGGTATCGGTTCTTCCGCCTCACTTTCTTTCGTCTGATTTTTTCTTGCGCTTCTGTCTTACTTTCTTCCTTCTGATTTTTTTCGTTTGCTCCTTCTGTCTCACTTTTGGTTTACGCCTTCCATATTACTTTCTTTTATCTATTTTTTCGTTTACGCCTTCTGTCTCACTTTTGGTTTGTGCCTTCTGTCTTACTTTTGGTTTGCGCATTCCATCTCACTTTTGGTTTGCACCTTCCGTCTTACTTTTGGTTTGCGCCTTCTGTCTCACTTTTGGTTTACACCTTAAGTCTGTCTTTCTATCGCTTGTGTTTTGTCTTCGCACTTCCATTTAATTTTCTATCGTTTGACTTTTTCCTTCGTGCTTCCGTCTGATTTCTATTGTCTGACTTTTGTCTTCACGCTTCCGTCTGATTTTCTATCGTCTGACTTATATCTTCGTGCTTCCGGCTGATTTTCTATCGTCTGACTTTTAGCTTTGCGCTTTTGTCTGATTATTTAGCTTTGCTCCTTCCGTCTCATATTCTTCTGCTTCCTTCTTACTTTCTTCTTTCATTATTATTTTTTCTTCATCAAAATCATTTACGTAAAGTCATTTTGACTTAACAATCTCCCCCTTTTTTATGATAACAAATAATCATATTAGTAAGAAACAGAATATCATGTACAGATTATAAACACTAGAAACAGAAACATAACTTCTTCTTCTTTTTGTCTTCTTTTTCTATTTTTGTCTTCTTCTTTTATTCTTCCTCCCCCTATCTTTTTCTTTTTCCTTTCTCTAGAATTTCTTCTTATTTCTCTTCTCTCCCCCTATTTGTTATTGATCACGACCGTAGATGCTTCATTATTTTTGACATCATTTCCTTCACTTCTGTGCCGAGTGACTTGAGGTCTTGTCGTATTTGAACTATTTCCTCTAGTAAGTCACTTATTGAAGTAGGTCGATCATCATCCTTTTGTTGTGCTTCTTCACAAGCAATAGTGGTGCTATATGCATTTGAAGACAGAACAAGTTCTTCACTTATAACAAGGCCAGGAGGTTGAACAGATAGGTTTGGCTTTGGGAGATTTAGATCACCAAGGGTAGGTAGTCACGGGACTTGTCTTCCGAGCAGGTGTAGAACATCTCCAATTGAAGATACAGTACATAGCGGCTTAATACGCATAATTAGATGCACAAGGGTCTCGGTTGAGTAACTGATATCTCCAATCCTAATGGATCTGCACTTCCCTTTTGTAAGTTTTCCACCCACCAGACAAGGTTCATTAGTGCTAGGTCGACTACAACTACTTCCTGGATCTTTTGAGATATGGTGGGAAACATAGGTTCCCTTCATCTGTGTTGCATAATATACTTCATCTATGCTTCACACTTCCTCTTCAATCTGATCTTCTGCAAGATCATTTGTTAACCCCTCTGGGTACAGTTTCTTCTTCCCCTTATCATCATTGTGAACAATGTAAGGCATTGGTTGAAAGTCAGGCACAACCTTGATCACAGTTCTCGTTGTGATTGGGAACATAGTGTACCTTTGTCTTGTCATCTGTGTAGGGTATGGTTTGGTTCCTTCATCTCTCAGAAAACCTGTTGGATCCCGTTTCCGAAACCCAACTACTTAATCCGAAACCGCGTTAGAAAACTTAGACTACTCCGAAAATCCCGATATAATTTTTTTTTTCATTCTTATTCATCTTAAAACCATTCGAAAACATCCTTCTATAGATCTCAAAATTTTAATCATATTCTTATCCTTATTCTTATTCCGTCGTAACCCGATTTTCTTGAAAATTGGGCAGCATAACGGTTGTAGTTCGACAGCCCAAAAATTAAAAACACAAAAGAAAACACACTTCTAATACAATAATCCATCAACACAAGGCAA
>JANZLC010000003.1:13144666-13155914 GCA_026413385.1 Erythroxylum gracilipes
TCATAATATATTATTAACAATCATAATGTTAATACATGAATCACAAATGTTCATTGGCCTAGGGCACACTACTAACAGGTCCATCATTTTTACAGTTAATTCCCAACTTCGTCTTGAGTCCCTTTAAGAAAAATCCCACTAAATAATCTTCTAGTAGTGTAAGTTTATTCGATTACCTGTCAAATAAGGCATAATAGTCTAGTACTGAGCCTTCCTATCGTAGCTCTTTTAGATCCCCTATAGGATATTCAAAAATGTTCTCTCCAATTTGCTATCGTAATAAAGCAATAAATTCTTCTCACTTCACCTCGTTTACTTCCTTACGATTATGAAACGTTAGCTGGTACCATTCTAACGTGATTCCTTCCATGTAGAGGGAAGCCATCCTTATCTTCATGTCATCTGGTGTTTGATCTATCGTGAAAAACTGTGCACACCGGTAACTCCAACTTCTCACCCCCATACTGTCGAATGTCGGAAAATCAATTTTGTTGGCCCTCGTCGTCCCAATATAGCGTCCTTCATCTCCTGAACTTTTCACAGAAATTTCAGTCTCTTCCTTGTCCATTTTTTGCATGAGCTGTTGAAACATGGATTTAATATCACTAATTTCCTTTTCATGTCACAGTTGAGCCTCCAAAAGGGTTTTCATGCTTTCCTCTAAACGACGAACTTCAGCTCCGCGTGTGATTTTTGCCATTAATTTTTCAAGGAACATTTGCTTTGATACTAGATGTTACGTATTTGTACTCGCACACCTTCTGTACATCACACACCTACATAGATTTAGAGAGGGAAGAGAGTTAAGAGAGAATAGAGATTCAGACATTTATTACAGATTTTTCCATGCCTTCCCTCATTTGGTTACAACGGTTATTTCATATAGTACGTAGAATATTCTAGACCATCACGTGAGTCTTCGGTTGAGACCGTTGCTTCCCACGCTGCGTTTTGCTTATTCATAGACGTGTAGTATTCGATGTCGTTCCTGTCTTCTTCTTCTTTTTGTAGTATGCAGTCTATATTTTCGTAACAGTTGGTGCCCCTGCCTCGCCGGAGACGGCCACCATTACTGTAGGAGAGAACCAAAACCCAAACCCACAAGACCCAGTTGAGCAAGCACAAGAAAGGACCACCCCAAGTGAAATAATAATCTTTTTCAACCCTTTTGGTAAGGGGATGATGGTGATTGAAGGAGATCAAACCTTGGACTCCTGCTTGGAGACTTGGCTACAAAGAATGGTCAGCCAACAGCTTCAAAGGAGTCAATAGAGGCCATGTCTCGTGTGGAGATTGGAGAGACTGATGGTAAAGATGGTGAGTGTGTTATATGTTTAGAGGAGTGGGATCTTGGTGTTGTGGCTAAGGAAATGCCCCGCAAGCATAGGTTTCACGTGAATTGTATAGAGAAGTGGTTGAGGAACATGGATCGTGCCCTGTTTGCAGTTATAAGATGCCTAAATCATGAGGAGTTGTGGAAGAAAGATGAAGCAGAAAGGAGGGAACTTGGAAGAAGAGAGATTTGGATTAGTTAGGAGAAACGGGGTTTCTAATGATTCTTCTAACAATGTATCTTCTTCAAGTCCAATTGTTGATCACGAGACAGAGGGTTAGGAAATTTTATTCTTTAGGAAATTGTTTCCTTTTTTCTTGTCCAGTTTGTAGTGGTTTGTATAGAAACTATTCGCAATAAGTACTTTTTCTTCAATTGATTACATGTTACATTTGTCTTGTTATTTTTATTCTTTGCTATTCTTTCACTTGAATTAATAGACTTAACTATGGGAGAGATGGCGAGGAAACGTAGGATGGATTTTTATGTTGGCTTTTGGTATCATCTCAGAGAATTGAAATTATAGATTGTTATAACTAATGAAGCTGCTAATTTTGTTATGTTGAAGCGTATATCTTTGTTACACATTCAACAACTGAATTTTCCCAGATAGGGATGACCTTATATATGGTCATAGATTGATTCTGGAAGTTTACTATGGTTGTTGGCTCTGACTTTGGTTTTCCCTTTCTTGGATAATCTTGATTCCTTGATACCTTCCTAGCATCAAAAGGGTAGCCATAGGGTTTGTGCCTGGAGATTTCAAGAAGGTTGATCCATCGATCACCCTCAACCCCTTCACCCCGTATACTTTGTAGTCAGGATCTACTACTGAACCGACAATGCAACCACCATGATAATGATAATAAGTCCTCACGTTCTTCTTGCAGAAACTCCTCAGATCGTTAAGACTGGACATCAGATTATCTTGGTGTTCTGTACCCAGGAAGAAAGTGACAGATTGAGACCTTGCAACTCGATGAAGCAATTGAACCATCTCTACACACCCCTCTAGGTCCTTTTCTTTTGCTAGATAGTTGAATTGTACCAAAGGGTTTTGCCTAGGGTCTTTGCTGCTAAGTTCTAGTTCCCCTTTGGATTCTGGAAATGCAAGCTTGACTGCAATGGGAATCCTCGTTTTGTTCAAGCTTATTGGTATGATTCCTCCCTCAATTATGAATTTGAAGTCTTTTGCAATACCCGCAACTTGGGGTGAATCTGGAAACCGATATTCTGCTTTGGCATCTACTAAAGTGGCAATACAAGGATTGTCTTTCATCTCTTGTCCAACCTCTTTTAGTTCCAACATAAGAGGTATGCCAAGATTCTTTAGATGTTTTCTGGGCCCTATTCCGCTTAATAGTAAAATTTGGGGACTGCCTAATGCTCCTGCTGACAAAATAACATCACCCCACGAACTTCGGTTGTTGGGTTGGTTAAGGTAAGCTTCATAGGTTTGATTGATACTGCCGTGGCTGCTGATGAATTTAATACCCCGAACAATGCTCTTGTTTCCTTTACCTGCAGGATTGTAGAAGAATGATTGTCAAGAGATTGTACACATACAAAATGTTATGGAAGCTCAATGGTGTTTACATAGAGTCACCATGGAGGATAACATTTTCCACAGTCGCATTAAAAAGGATAGTAATATTCTCTGGATTCCCCATTGATAAAAGATCAGCTGAGGTGTGTCTGGTTCCAAATTCGTCAAAGATAGTTGCCCCGATCTTTGTACCTTCAACATGTTCCCAGCTGAATCCATTGTAAGGTAGAAATCCTGCTTCAAGAAGGCCAAACTCGACAACGGATTGCCATGTTGTCAACTCCGGCTTGAAGACAACTTTGGACTCAACCCATTCATAAGATTCCTTCACCAAATTTTTGTCCCATCCAACACTAGTCACAAACTCCCCACTAGCTCTACTATAAAATCCGCCATTGATGGCTGATGATCCTCCAAGTACTCGGCCTCTATGGCCCATAACCCCATCCCTAGAGACGAAGCTTTGAGCTACTGATGAAAATTCGTCGGTTTGGAGTAGTGGATAACCATAGTACAACTTCTCTGTTACGAGGGGGTTTCCGTAAGGTGAACCTCCTCGTTCTACCAACAACACAGAGAACCTCTGAGAAAGAGTTGCTGCCAAGGGACAACCAGCGGTGCCGCCTCCAACAACAATATAATCAAAGGACTTGCCTGAAATCTCTTCAACATCTGAAGTCATAAATGGTAGGCTTTTCCCTACATCAAATAAAGAAAATTAATGGTTTTAGACTCAAGTTTAGGATTCCAAACGAAAGCAATCACATTATAGAGTGAAGTGTTCAAACAGCATACCTTGCATCTCTATTGCAGATGGTGACAAGCTGCCGAGTATAGAAGAGAAAACTACGAGGAAAGCATAACTACGAATAACATGCAAAACATCCATCTTCTGCATTACCAATTTCCTTGTCATGACGCTTATTTAAGAGGACAAAGTTCGAGGAAAGCACTTCCCATTTCGAAGTCCATGAGGCTTTGCTTAAGAAGAGAGAAACGTTGGCAGCAACAAATTTTTATTATGTGGTTCGTCTAATGATTGTAGGTTGCAGGCCTAAGCGGCACATGTATTGATGGGCTCCTTGCGTATTAATACAATTAGCACTAGCAAATCCTTTTTGCCAAGGTTTGTTGGGACGCCATGATTTTGCCAGCATCATAACATTGTCCACCTATTGAAAACTCCTTTTCTCTTTACTTTTCAGGTTAAATTTGGTTTGCTCTTGATAATCTTCTACATAATTGTTGTTTTAGGTGCTGTTTTCTACACTAAAATAAATTTTTGGTATATCTTGGTGAGGTGATTCCTCAATTGACTGTGCACTCTTCTTGGTATTTCAATACAGCTTTAAAAATCATGAAACAACCTATTGCTGGGAACTATCACCTTTCCTTTCCTAACGGGGTCCTTAGGTAAACTTGGAAACCGGAAGAGAGGCATTTTCCCTTATCAATGGCAGGTACTTCCAGTGCTAGTGCAGCTGAGAAAGAGAGACAGATGATAGAAAAGAATTAAACCATATACATTATACCATCTTTATATACGGATGTACTTCCAACAGTTTCTGGCGGTCCATAGTTAAACCAATGTACATAGTTTATAAACAAGAGATTTGCTCTGGGAATCAACTTTAACGCATAGACTATAAGCACTAAGGCCTTCCTGTATAAATGTCCCATAAGTCTAGAACTGCCCATTGATTTGTTCAATCCCCTTAATGTTCAAATCTAATGCTTTTCAACTTGGTTCAATGTCATTGGGATATTGCCTATTCAGATCAAATGTAGCCAGCATAGGTTTCCTCAATTGGTCACCACTTTTTAATCTCTTAGCCACTGATTGCTCTACGCACGTGCTATCAGAAATGGGACTGCCACTTCTCTTCTTGACTTGATTGCTTAAACCACCACTTAGAAATACCTTGCCTTGTGGGTGAATGTCCATTAAAGGAAGCTCAACAGCAGCTGAGTTGACCTTGTGAGTGTCACCATCATTTTTTTGTTGTGTCTCTTCTTTCCTTCCAGAGCTATCAGATGATGTTAAGGAACTTTCAACTGAACACACTGTGCTTCGTAAATTTTTCCCTTCTGTTTTCTTCAAGCTTGAACCTTCCATTTCTGTCAATTCTGAGATTGGTGTACTTGGACACTCTGTCTTAGCCATTGAGACTAACCGAGAGAGTTCAACTTGTGCAAGCTCTATACCAACAGAAGAATAGTTACAACCAGCCAGTGTTTCTTGTGCTTTCTTCAATACTGATTGTAGGTACTTCCCTTGAGCTTCTATTCTCAGCTGCAAATGCTTTTGCACCTGAAATTTGAACGATGTGAACTGCTAGATATATACCAATTAAAATCTAATATAAATTCGATTGTTTTCCTGGTCATACCTCAATCTGTTCATGAAGTTTTCTCTGCACTTCCATCTGCATTTCGAATGCCTCAGTGATCTGCAAACTTCTACTATGCACGGCACGTAAAATTAGTTGAAAAGTTTGTGAAAACGTTAACCAAAATTTGAAACAGGAGAGCATATATGATTATTACTCGTTAATTGGATCGCGATTTCCATCATCGATTCCCCTACTGAAATGATCATCACTACCTTGAATCTCTTCATAATCTGTATCAATCGCAAGCATAAGCATCATTATGTGACATGTATGAGAAAAGCAATCGCGATGAAGTTAAAAATCTTTTTTTCGTAATGTCACCTTCTTGCTTGTTATCAACGCTGATCTGTGACGGCTGGCTCTTCCCTAGCCTATACTTCTGCAGCAAGAAGCAGAAATACGATAAAAGATCTACTTTCGAACGGAGATAAAAGCTTACGGAAACTGTTGAAAGCAATATAAAGAGAGAATGCCTGTAAATGGCTCTTCAAATGGTACAAGGTAAGCCCAGGAATTCCCATGACCCTCATCAGGCTCTTTGGTGTTGCCTCTGTTAATGCAAAAAACGAGAAAACAAAAATACGCTGAATATTACAGATGTTTTCCCATAGAGAAAGATGATCAATGAAAAAGGAGATGAGAGAAATCTTGTACTCAACTGTCTGCTCCTCCAAGTTGATTGACACCTTCAACAAACCTTTGGTGGAGCTCTGTAGTCCATTTCAGCCTGGGCTTTGCATCGGTGGATAAGACCAAATTCATGTTCTGGTTTTGCATACCCATTTGTGTTTTAAGGAAAACAGACAAGTGGAAGATTGGAACATAAATGCGAGTTGTGAGTTTGTGATTCTTTTTTTAGCTAATGCTTTGAAATTGTGGCAGCTGAGTTGAGTAGTTCTCTTTATAAATATGGAGTAGTTGGGGTGTCCTATGTTCTCACTCCATATCTGGAAACATAAGTGGGGTTATGTTGGGAGGGGAATATATGCTATGAGCTGTGGCTCTTCCTTTCTCTTAACCTTCCCATTTCATACTAACTTTTCCTTCTATTTTGTTTTCCCCCTTAAATTTTCTTCTTTCTTCTTTGACTTGAAAGAGAAATAGGAGAGAATCTATGATGCAGCAAAAACAGAGAAAGCAACACAGTTCAATTTAGGGCCTCTCAAAAGGAGAGAAAAGAGGAAAAAGTGTATGGTTTGTTTTTATCTCGTTGTTTTCCCATCTCTCTCTATGTACCTGATTCCCTGCTGAGTGTTCGGTAAGCCCCACCATGATGAATAATGGGTGCAACTTTTCTTAACACTAGGAGAAACTTTGAAGAAAGAAAAAAAAAAATTTAATGAGTTGATCGAAAATGTTATTAATGGATATTTCTTTGGGTGATTGAAAGAGATAACCATATGAGTTTTGCTTTCTTTTTTGAGTAGGGTGTAGTGGCATTGGCAGATTCCGTTTGTTCTTTGAAGTGATGGAGGAATCAAAGAATCTAACCTTAGATTGGAGGACATTAAGTTACCATATTTTCATAGAAAGAAGCATTCTTGAAAAAGTGAATCAAATCAGCCTTCCTATACAAATGAAGATAGCTTTGCTTTCCTATGTGCTCACTCAATGTTGCACCTTCTTTTCAGGAAATCAAACATATGTGAAATTTCCCACTTCCATTAGCATTTGAGGCTCCAAGTTTCCTTGTTTATTAATTGATTCCCTTTCCTCATCATGCCTTAGAGATAATCATGGAACTTGCTTTTTAATTCTTCAAGTGAATGCATTGATTCATCTTTCTAGAAAACTAACTAAAGTGGCCTATCAACGTTATGGTAAGATAAAGTAAGTAACAAGCTAAGCCAGCAATTAATGATGGATGCTGATACAAAGCAACACAACAAACATGCCGAAACAGAAACAGCATCTTATGGTAGTTGTGATGCTGGGCAACACATCTAACAACGGGTGGTACTTGGCTACATGAAGGAACTGGATTGGCTGCTCGAGTGTATGTCAGATTAATTCACCACACCAATAACATAAAAGGTTCACATATTTTATGGCTGCGTACTTGAAGAGTATGAAACCAATCAACTATACTCCTTCATAAGAAGTCCATCAAAGAAATATATTCCAAAGGCCAAAGGGGATGTTCACTTTAGTCCTGTAATCCATTTCCATGCTGAAACTGATAAAAGAAATTTACACCCAGAAAAGAGAAAAGACAAGTTAAAATGGCCAACAAGAAATCGGCAAAGTCAATTGAAGCAAGTCCATCTTCTGATTTATCGGGTTGCGGTCAAGAGCTTTGATCACTGGAATCAAAATCCAATGATTGATCTCCAAACATGTTGCCATACATTCAGTTGGTCTGCTGCAAATCTCTGTAAAAAAAAATTAAAATATTTTAAACAGGGAAGATCTTAATAAAATGAGAGTACGAAGAGGTAATTACATTTTGTATTTTAAGTATACAAGAAAGTGTATTTGTCTTTGTTATTACAAAAAGATAGAGATTTGGTTGACTCAGGCACAAGAGTAGCAGCTGCAGGATGGATAATGTACATTGATATGAGTGAAAAGGTCTCCTGATCATGTTGTTAGATAATCAAATCCTTGGATAAAAGCTCTCAAGTTAAATACTAGAAATGGACCAGTAAGTGGTGGGTCCACTTTAGTGACAAGTTCTTCTTAGGCAAGCATCAACTTTCTGTCCTAGAACTGTAACTCCTTAGAGGCATGGTCTTTGTTGATGTTCAAAGAAAGGAATAAAAACCATGTACAAGTCCAAATGAATGTTTGAAAACAAAGGAAAGAAGGAAGAGTTATTGAAGTACCTTTCTCTTTAAACAGCTGCTGTACTTGAGGCCTACTTTCTTGCTTTATTATATTCCATAACAGGTAAAGGAGATTCTAGGATGATGCTGAATGGCCCGGGTTAGGTCAGTAGGAGAAGGTCCGGTGAATCAAAAGTCATTTAAGCAAAGGTTCTTCATCAATTATTATTCTTTAAAGGGTCCCATATATGCAGATCTCACAATTCTGAAGCATTGTGAGAAAGATGAGAAAAGAATATGGCCTCAGGAATCAGGAAAAGGGACGCAAAAGGAACTAGTCGCTATCCCACAAAGATTAATGGTGTTTATTACTCCAATTTTATGTCGAAAATGTGTTGAAAATGACGTGAGCGATGTGTCACTAATCTACTTTGTTTTTCCACATATAACAGAATAAACCTGTAAGCATTTCTGTTTGAACAGTTACACATCTAAGGAGATCCAGGGGCAAGAGCTTGTTTGATGCTGATTATACTTGATCAGAGTATGATTATCTGTAGATGTATACAAACCTTTTTTTACGGATGGAAAACTAGCATCTCCATCTTGATGTCTCGAGACCTCAAAGTGAACCTGCATAGACTCTTCAAATAAAACAAAAAATGAAGAAATTGGAATCATTTCAAGTGGCAACGCAAAACTTTGATTTTTATCGAGTTTCAAGAGGATTGTCAACTAAATGGTCCACTTAGCCTAAAACTTGATTATTCACAGGGATGGCAACGGTCCAGGCCTTACTCGAAGTTAACGGGTTAGGCCCAGGTTGAATGAGTCTCAAGCCAAGCTCGAGTTCGGACCTCCAAAGCAAATCAACGTTATTTTTCACTTTTAATTTTAAAAAACTGTCCTTGCCAAATCCAGCCAAGTTTAAGCTCATGCTCGGGCCCGAGTTTGAGTTTATTGAAAATTGATCGAGTCGGGCTTGGGTTCAGGCCAATTGCCATCCCTAATTATTCAAAATTGTAATCAAAGATTATAAGTTTTAAATATCAAATTAGGTGAAGGACGAACACCAATATTATCTAATGGGTTAAAGGAGTTAAATGAAGTAATTTTCAAAGCTAATACCAACTTCTTTTCCTTTTATGAATCTAAAAAATGTTCAACTTGAAGGGTTTTGAAGGGGCATGGGAAGAAATTGGAACGAATTCAAGAAAACCATAGTAAACTAGGATATCATATCTCAACCCTAAATCTTAACGCAATGGATTATAAGTCCTATCTTTGTATATAACTCACTTCATCCTTATGTCTCTTTCGGACGTGAATTATTCTACATGTAAAATTCCAACATCTCTCCCTTACAAGTGGATCCATCTATATCGGACTAGCTTTCCCTCAACTTATAACTCGAGTGAAGCTATTTGAATCACTCTATAAATCACACATTCATCGGACTTCTCCAACCTAGCTATGATACCACTAAAAAGGGTTTTAAGGAGGTCTGGCGAGAAATTGGACCAAACTCATATACAACTAAGACATTATATCGCAACCTAAAATCTTAAGACAATGAATTATGAGTCATATCTTTGTATATAACTCACTTCATCTTTATGTCTCTTTTTGATGTGAGATTAACATAACTTAGATCACAAAATGGAAGATCATTTATATTTAGATTGTAGCAATTAGAAAAATAGTCAAATGGCCATATAATCCACACCCTTACTATCATAAAACAAAGCATTTAAGTGTAATACACCATCACTTAGATTAATATAGACAAAGTGGAATCATGCAAAAATCTTCCCACTTATAATTTAGTTAAGACAAACTCACTTATGATAAGATGACACTTCTAACTCCACGGTTCATTTTTCCTTGAAACAACTTAAGAGAAACTATTAACATTCCTAACCTCAGGGAAGATGGGAAGTAGGGAGAAAATAACAGCAATGGTGGGAAGAAATATTTGATAATTATATCCAAAATCCTCACTCCAAGAGTCTGGGAAAATGTTCTTAATCTTTTTGATATTGACTAAATTTGATATGGATGCAAATTCTTGAACATAAGTGAGGAAGAAAGAGAGCTAACAAAGACATATTTTATAGGAAAGAGAATTGGAGAGAAAACAAGATATAGAATATTGGCAGTTTGTTATGCCTCTCATTAGCCAATAGTGATAAATATACATATGTATGTGGCTAAAAGCAACGTTGGAAACGTAAAAGAAAAGGAAAATAGTAACATATAAAGAGTGCGCATACTAACAAAGTGTTGGACCCCGTCTCCGAGGCCCAACATTCGGATTCCATTAGACATGGAGGGCTCAACACAGAGAACTTACCAATCTAAAAATAAAAAAAATAATGGGGAACTTATCAATGAAATGAAGGAGAACTGACCAAAAATACTAAGGGCTAAATTTGTACTAAATCTGAAGTTACACCCAACTTCCGACCCAAAATTTAAAGTCTTAGAGCTCAAATTGGACTTTGGTTCCTTCATACAAGTTATATACCTACGTCTCTAGTTTAATTTACCATAAGAATCGCATAAATCAGAGCCCTATAGCTCAAGATATCTTCGAAACACTGAAACATGTTCAGACCTTCTTAACTGATCATCACAATTTGATTTAATCCATCTTTTTCAATTTAACTCCAAAAATAATAAATTTTGTATATAAGGTAGATAAATGTCCTAGGAGTCCAACGCTTCAAAAATCAGGTCGATTGAAGGTTGGACGAAGAAGTTATGCTCAAAAGAGTGGAGGGAGGTCGGTCGGCCGAAAAAGCAACAGAAGTGCCGTTCGGCCAATTGGTAAAATCCTCATATCTTTTGACTCCGAACTCCAAATTTAGTAAAATCGATGCTGTTGGAAAGATAAAACATAGCTCTATAATTTTCATGAAGGACTCCGAAAAAGTTAAAGCTCTAAAGGAGGTCGAAAGTTTGCTCAAACAGGACTGGTTGGCAACTCCTTATAAACAGTACTGAAACTTGCAAACCTTATAACTTTCCACCCCGATCTCCAAATTTTACAAATTCGGTGCCTATGAAAAGATAAATGAATTCTATACAACTTCCATAAAGATCATAAGAACAACTTCTAACTCCTAAAGGGACAAAAACTGACTCGAAGTTTCTGTCTGCAATTTGCAAATTTGACAGCACTTGCACCGATCTCCCACAACTCATACCC
>JANZLC010000003.1:13164197-13182766 GCA_026413385.1 Erythroxylum gracilipes
TGTTTGTTACTGAAAGTATGAGATGTATTATATGTGTGTTTGAAATTCTAAATAAGATAAATGTCAGTGTGATGTTTGGTTTTGTTTGTTCTGTCTTGGGTGACATCTATGTATCCTCCCAGGGGGTATTTGGGTGTTACAGGTTTTCAAGTCATGAATTACATTATTGTGTGGGTTTGTGGTGGTCTCCTAAGTATGTCAAGTGCACTTATCTGAAGGCTTCTCCCGCCTGCCAGCTAGTAGCATGGAGCTCCCTTGCGGACTCCCATAAGTTCACAGCTATGTAAAACTATTATGTGGGATTGCGTTAGTACGTTCTATTCACGGCTACACAGGACCCTTATGGGAAATTTGTAGTACGTTCTGTTTTTGGATCCACCCGAACCATTTCTGATGTGCTTATGTGTTTATGATTTATGAACACGTTGAAAACTGCATCAATTGTGTTGTTTGCGATTTTGATTACATGACAAAAATTTTAAGAAACATCTGTTTTATGATTTAATAAGAATTTTCTATGAGTTTGAACTTTTTGAATGGTTTTGCTTGTTATTTGTTATAAGCATGTTACCCACGAGCGTTAAGCTCACCCCTATTTCCGTCCCATCTCCAGGTGTTGAGCAAGGGACCGAGTAAAAGAAAGTCAAGACATCAATCCGAATTTTCATGTTTTGTTTTGTTTTGGAGTAATTTATGTAAAGCAAAGCTGAAATTGTATTTTGAGCCGTTATCATTCAAGTATCTTATGTAATTTGGGGATTTTGTGAAATATTGTAATGTAGCTTGGAATGCCATTGAAGTTTGTAAACTCTTAATTTATGATGTAAATGAAATATGGATTTCTATATGGATTTGACATATGAATTGTCTATGGATGATATGAGTTGAGTTGAAATTAGATGTATTTGAAGAAGCTATCCACTTGAGTTGATGAACTTTGAACATGGACTATTGTTATATATATATATATAAGTGAGATAATATGGAAAAGAAAGATAGGAATGTTATGAATGATGAGATGCCATGGAATATGAAAAGTCGAATGAATTAAGGTTGAGGGTTTGATGGATTCCAATTGGAAATATTCCAAGTTGGTATGGTGCAAAAGTTCAAGTTTTCATAAGGGTAAATTTTGTGAACTGATTCAAGGGAAAAGCTGGAATAATTTAGGTCGAATTGGTCAAAATTGTCTTCATGAAAGTTGTAGCTTGTCCTCTTAGCTTTCCAACTCTATAAAGTTTGAAATTTTTACATATCGGAATAGAAAGATATGATTGTTACAAGTTATGATGTTGCATAGGATTTGTGTATGGGACAGCTATGATGAATGATAGAAAATTATGGTTCTGATGAACCAAATGGGTTGAGAATTGAGAGTTTTATGTGATAAATTTGGTGTTTGAGTTGTTATGAAGTTAATTGGAACTAGAAGAGTTGAATTTGGGGAGATATTAAGTGAATATGATGTTAGATTGGATGTAGGAAGCATTGGAGGGGCTTTAGAGGGGTTTTGGGAACCTTTATGTCCGTTTAACGAACCTTCTCGGGTGTAAAAACACCCCCAGGCCAGTCCATGTCTATTATTAAATGGACATGGAGCTCTTAAACCCGAGAAGGTTCGTTTAACGGACATGGGTGTCCTTTAAACGGACATCCACTGGATAGCTTCAGGAAATTGTAATTTTTGACCATTTTAAAGGTAGAATATCACTTTGTAGTCTTCATTAAAGTTGTAGATATGGAAGTCTTCTTTCAAATGGTCTAAGAACGAACTCAATCAGATATCTATGGTGAAAGTTATGGCAATTGGACAAGACATGTTACTGCATGATTGAGGGAATAAACATGTTTGAATCTTTTAGTCATAACTTCCTCATCCGACCTCCAAATGAAGTAATTCTTAAAGCAATAGATTCATAAACATGTTTCTATATCTCCATAAAAATTTGTGTCTTTTGGAGTTGTTTTGAGAAATTTTGCATTAGAGTAAATGAGAGGTCGGTTGGGAGAGCATGATTAGGGTATGAACACCCTTTAGCTTTTTAAGCATAACATGATCTATAGAGCTCCGATTAAGATGGTCCTTGATTCAAAACAAACTAGAGACCTAGAGCTATGATTTATTTGAAGAAGTCAAATTGAAATTCTAGTTTGAAGATTTCCAAATACATATTCACAAATAGGAAAAATGAGTTTGATTACGGTGATTAATTTTTATGGGCATGCCATTGAGCAAATTGTGAGTAAGATTTTTATGACACAAGTTGATTGAATTATAGTATTAAGGTGGTAAGATTGCATGAGGGTGCAATGCAATAACCCTTCAAGTTAATATGCACGCTCAAGTTAAGTATGATGATATTCGCAAGAGTTGGGTTCCAGAAACAAGCGGGATCCAACATGAGTGGTATCAAAGCAAGCGTTGGATTCCGGAAACAAGCGGGATCCAACATGAGTGTTATCAAAGCAAGATGATGAATCAATGTTGGTTAAAGAGATTGCAAGCAACCACGCTCAGTATTATGGTATTCTGAAGAGTTGGATTCCAGACTCAAGCGGGATCTAACATGTGTCAATTTGATTTAGAAATCTAAAAGTTATCCGCCAAACATTTTAGACTGTTCTTATACTGAAACAATATTCTATGCTCAAATTCCATCTAAAAATTGACTTTCTTAGAGACTGAATTAAAACTCGATTTCATCAAACAATTTGTAACCTATTTCTCTAGTTTAATCCAAATCAAGAATCATCTAATTTGGATAACTAGAGCAAAAGTTATGGCTAAAACATCGAAGTATACTCAAAGAACATGTTTCAATTACATTTTTCCAACTTTTAACTTCCAACATTTTTAGATATAATAGTTCTAACTTTCAAGAAAAGTTTGAGGTCCAACACCTCGGCGTCCCAGTGTCCTCATCTCTATCGCTACTAAAGCCCCCCTTCTCTGTCTCTCGTGCCACCATGCGTCCTCGCCATCCTCGCCACATCTGCTTCAGGTATTGCTACTGAATCTTATTAACACACAACTTAGAGAAACATAAGTTGTGATTGTGAGGTGGTGGTTCTATAAATGTATAATCGTAGGTTAAATCTATTGCAATGGAGATTATGTTTGTCATCCTTCAGTGTTATTTATTTTGAATTTGACTTTTGTATGTGCATTCTCATCTTCCATTATTCTAATTTATTTTATATAGGATAATATTTTATAATTCTCCTACTTAAGATTTATACTGCAAATTATTTTTTAATTTGTGAATTGATTCATTAAATTAAAAGTTAGTCTTCTCCTTCGTATGGTTTTGGTTTTAGTAAAGTCATTCAATTCATTTTAAAAACATTAAGACAATAATTACATCAGTTAAATGGGTTTCAAAAACATTTGTCTTGATTAATAATATCTGTTAAGCAAATTGGGGCCTTTGTTATGAGATTCCAAGGTATAGAAAAATGTGTAAAATTTATTGATTTGCATGCAGACAACATCAGAAGTGGTAACAAAGATTGAGTAACAACTACTATGATCTAATTCTTAAAACGATAGAAATCTTAGGAGAAGAGCCACTCATTCCTTGTTTTTCTTGGGTCATAATAAAACTCAGAAGACTAACCTACACTATTCAACTTTTTTCACTCATCAATACAGAAAATGACTTAACTACAAAGTTCCTAAAACTAAGTGGGTTAGATTGCAATTAAGAAGGAGATTAGGAGAAAAAGTGAAAGAAAACAAAAAAAATTAGCACACTTGAATTGATAAGAGGGAGATGAGTTTGAAAATTTCTTTCTTTTTCTATTGTTCTTGTCTATTTATGAGATGCTGAGCAAACATTTCTACTTAATATTATTTCTACAAAATATGCCTCAATACTTGGTCTGGTTACAAATAATTAATGAAACTTATGTTATGATGTGTCAAAAGAGACATTTGATGAGAAGCAGCTCACTGGTTGGAATATTTGTTTCCACAAGAACTCACCTTTTGGATGAATTTATAAACTATATGGTGCTCTATTTCTCCTTGTTGCTTTTATTGATTAGGATCTCTTCTTTTTCCTTGTATGGAATTTGTGATAATGTATCAATTACAAAGAACATAAAATAAAGTATCCAAATTAGCTCTTTGCTTCAAAGTAGTAATGGTAACTTTGGATATATTGATATTGTGTGTGTAAATTAACTATTGAACTTAAAAATTTAAGAGTAAGTCCTCCTAGTTCTTTTTCCTTACAAAATTATTTTAGCATCAGGACTTCAATGAATTACAGAGAGATTGTAGATGAAGTAATCAGTGCTTTTGAAATGTTATGTCACTTGTATTTCTATAATGTGATGTGCAAGGTACCATAAAATGGAACCATTTAGAAAGTTATGATTTTTAGGGTGGGAAAATCTTAAACAAAAATTGAACTTGACAAGATTAAATTTTGTTTCATTATGTATGCTCCCAAATTCGTTCTTATATGTTTTGTTTTAAAGTCTAACCATATTCAAACATCCCTATCGTGTTCTATGTTGTTTTTAGCCCAACTCTGACAATTTTATATTGACATACTATCTGGAAGTCAAATAGCTGTGAGCAAATGAACTTTACTAATGTTAACAATTTGGGGTCTTTCTATATGAGTTTGAAATTGGAATTTGTTATATTTATGAAATATTCAATAAAATATAAATTTCAGGTTAAAATATGCCACCAAAGAGAAAATAGGATATGATGAGACCAAGGTTCAGACCATTATTTGGAGCCAGTTACTTTCTAGGTGAAGCATCTCATTCTGCAGCTACAACAAAATCAGATGTTGTACTTTCAACTACTACACATATAGATGAGGCAACACCTTTTGTACCTGCTACTACATTATCCAATAGCTTTACACCATCCACCACCCCTATACTGACAGAGATATCAAGGGTAAATGTTGCAAATAAAAGAGGCAGCATTCAACCTAGAGCTGAGGGAGTTAATTGAAGAACTTACATCACAATTGTCAACAATCTGTAAGTGAAAATACATGAAACATCATATTTTTATAATTGAGTTATAAGTTTAAATTTAAAAATGATATAAATTTGTTTTTATATTAGGTTGATTTCGTCTTGACCGTGCTCAAGAAACATGACATCCGAGGTCAAGGAGAAGATTGATCTTGAGGGTATATATGGAAGAATATCTCTCAGCCGATAAAGGATTTTTATTATCAGGAGTTTGAGGTATAAAAATATATTTTTATTTTTTGTAAGTAATTTTTATACATTAATTAGATAAATATTGTATGTTATAAGCACTTATCATATGTTTTTCTTTTTTTTAGAAATAATTTTTTTTGAATTTTTAATTTGACACGGTTATTTATAAAGTATGGGAGAGACAAGCTCGTACACATTATAGAGACTTTATTGATGCCATACACAATAGTGGTGTACTTATATTTCTAAAGAAATATGAAGTCGTTGGCAGCAGTATTAGACATCACTTGAGGTAATGTCCATTTCAGAGCGTAATTCTACCAACAGACGTGGAGGACCAGGGGGAGAGAGTCTTCCTGTATACACTGGAGGATCTATAACCCACCACGAGCATGCAGAGAGACTTGTAAGTATCTATCCTTTATACTTATATTCTGATTTTTTTACTTTGATGTATTTCAATTTAATTTTATGTGCAAATTTTGGAATTAAAAAATGTGTATTATGGAGAATGATAATGTTATAAATGTATGGTGTCATATATGGTTATGTTATTGAGTTACTTTCTTTGTTCAACAGGGGGTAAATATCATAAAAATAGAGAAAATTCTGTCGAAATTTTTGTAAATTGTAGTTCACTTATAACAATTTATTCTGATGTAGGAAAGTTCATGGGCAAGAAGCCTACACCCTGTCAACTCTTTTTGCACACTCACACTAAGAAGCATGATAGTGTGACCTTCGTTAACACCAAACGTAGAGAACTAAATGTATGTGAAATTTATGCTTTAATATTAATGCTTAATAATTATCACTTATTAACATAAACATTATCTTCTGATAGAATAGAATATAAGAAAGTATTCAACGACAATCTCAGCAGTCTGTAGATGTTTATAAGAGTCAAACATATCTTCAAGCAGTAGGTGGTAGGGATCTTCAGGGAAGGGTCTTCGGCTTAGATTCATTTGCGAACACATGTTATTCGCAATCCTCCATATCCAGTACAATAGTATCTAGTAGACGGTCCATATCTAATGAAGTTCATGAGCTTCAGAGCATAGTACAAGCACTGGCAACTCAATTGCAACAGTCGATGAAGTTCAAAGCCTAGCTCCGTAATGAGATAGATGAGTTGAAGGGGAAGGACAACACCTCATCGTAACATTTAGAGCATTCGCATTCACTAAATGAATAGCGCAGTTGTAGTCATTTTGTATGAATTAAATACTTATTATTATAAATAATATTTTTTGTTATCAATTAAGATAATTTTTACTTTATATCATCAATCAACTTTCTACATTTAACAAATTAAATATAGAAACAAATCAAAATATTAGCAACAGATAACTGATAATTGTATAAATTATATATCAATCATAAGATTATCAAATAAAATTAAATGTAAGGAAAATTTTAAAAAACAATATTAGTAAATTTACTGACATAAAAATAAATTTTTTTTGTAAGAATTTACTAAAGAGCGACCAAAATCTGTTGGTAAATATAGCGACGGAAAAGAAAATATCTGTCGGTAACTTAGCGACAATAAATTTGTACTCCGTCACTAATCATTACCTACTGTTGTTTCTCCGACGACTTATTCCATCGGTAAATTCTGTTACTAACTTAGCTTACCAACGGAATATAAACGTATTCTGTTGGTAATTTTCATCACTAAACCCTATTTTTCCTGCAATGAAAAGACTCTCCATGCATAAATATTTCATTTAACTTCATTACATGAGTCCCTTCATTTATCAAAAGGAATTGAAGCTTTTGGTTTTTATTTAAAAGCCTTTTGATATTTAAAACATGATTTTAAGAATTTTTTCAGAAGTGTTTACTTCTTGCTTGCATAATCAAATTGATTTTGACATTTGAAGGTGTTAAAATAAAGTTTTTAGGGTGATTAGTTGACCTATATAGGTTAGTGGTTGACCAATAGAGGTTAAGCTTATTAAATTTGATGTATCGAGAGTTTGTAGCAATATTGGTTAAATTATTTGCTAAACATTATGTCTTATTGGTCGGCCAGTATGTATATTGGTCGACTAATGTTCTAATAACTAGTAAATATAAATCTTTTAATGCATACTAATCAATTAATACATTGGATATAGCCATTGTAACAACTAGTTCTTAGCTCTGATGGCTAGAAAAGATCACAAAACACTATAACTAGGAGTTTTCTTATTGATTTTAGCTTCAAGAAGATTTTTGGTGTTGTATACACATAGTTCAAATAGCTTTTCAATCATTTGAGCATTATTATGTCATATTTGTGTGAGTAAGTCATTTTAGAGCTATCAAGTGAACAAGTGAGAAACTTTGAGTTGTAATATTTGATTTGGGGAATGTATTATTGTACTTAAGGGTGTTCCACGTGAGAATGAGGTTCTTCTTCACCTTAGAAGGAGATTGTAAGAAGGGTTCCTATTTATAGAAAGATTATACAAAGGTTATTCTTCGCGTTGAAAGAAAAAGTATATTGGAATTCTAAGAAGATTCTTGGAAGTGGATGTAAGCAAGGGTTGTTTACTGAATCACTATAAACTAGTTTGTCTTCTCTATCCCTACAATTTTTAATTTATTTTTCAATTTTTAACTGATTTATATTACAAAATTCCCCATCTTTATTTAAATTGATTGTCATTAATTAAGTACATTAGTTAGAAATGTTATTGAATTTTTTAAACACTCAATTCACCCTCTCCCCTCTTAGGTGCCTTAAGAACTAACAAGTGGTATTAGAGCGGTCTATTAGGCCACCGGTTCTAACAAATTATATAGAAAAAATTATAATAGCTTATTTAGGAACATCATCATCATCATTCAACCAAGAGGAATAAAGCATTAGTAGACTATCTTTCTTTGATAGAAATGATTACCTTTATTGGAAAAATAGGATGAGATTATTCTTAATGGCTAAAAGTGTAGGCCTTTGGGAAGTACTATTAAATGGCCAAATCAAAGGAAGAATGGGAACCTTAAGATAAGAGATTATTTTCCTTGAATAGTAGGCCAAGCATATCCTTTTTTTCACATTAGGAAGAAATGAATCCAAAGGGGTCTCTATGTGAAATAAAAAATTGGCATCCTTTAGCAATTACACATGAGGGAACCAATCAAGTAAAAAAAGAGCAAACTAAGCACGCTAACACATAAATATGAATTATTTCAAATAAAGCACGATGAAAGCATATCTAACATGTATAATAGATTTATTGATTTTTTTTAATGCTCTTAAAGGTCTTGGAAAGACATATACTAATGTTTAAATGGTAAGAAAGTTATTTAGATCACTTCCAAATACGTGGGAAGATAAAGTGATGGCTATACAAGAAGCCAAAGATCTAATATCACTACCATTGAAGGATATTATTAGATCTCTCCAAATATAGGAAATGAGGCTCTAAAAGGCACAAGAAGAAATGATGCTCCTAAATAAAAATAATTTATCATTTAAAGTCTCAAAGGAAAATTTAAATAAAGAGAAAGAGACATCAATTAATGAAAGCAACGAAGAAGACATTGGTTTAATCACTAGAAAATTCAAGAACTTAAAGAAGAAATCCTCTAAAAGAGAGGACTTTAAGAAAGGAAAAAATGATTTAAAACATAAATCCTATAATATTGTTTTCTTTGAATGTAAAAAAATTCGTCTATATAAAGTCACAATGTCTTTAAGAAAATGATAATGAGAAGTATGAGCGAAACTATAAGAAGAATGAAAAGGACAGGAAGAAAGCACTTAAAGCATCAACTTGGGATGACACAAAAGAATATAAAAACTAGCATTTGAAACAAGAGATAGCTCATAAGTGCTTTACTTCTATAGAAAATGATAAGATAACATCTAAAACTAATTCTTATGATAACGATCATGATGTTGATTTGATATATGATGAATTAATTAAAAGCCTTGAAGTCACAAGCATATAAAAGAAAAATATATACTCAAAGGTCAAAGAGGCTTTAAAGAACCTAGATGCATGCATGAATGAGAATAAAAAGATAAAAAGTAAATTGAATAGAATTAAAGCATTATGATAATCATGATTTATATGCACTAATGTGTGAGAATAAAACTTTGAAAAGGATGTAGATTTCCTTAAGGACTCATTGTCCAAGTTTACTAAAAGGAGTGAAAAACTAAATAACATACTAGGAGCTCAAAAGAATTCTAATGGTAGGCATGGAATAGGATATAACCATAAAATTGAAGATAATTCTAAAGCCACATTTATCAAGGGAAAATATTTGCATAGTTGAAGAACCATTACCTAATATGAAAAATTAGTGTGGAGTATCCATATCTAAGCATATGTATGTATATTCTACATCCATTAAGACTAATCCTAAAAGCAAGCATTATGATTTTATATATGGCTCACAAACTAAGCATAGAATTCAATGCTACCAAGAAATAATAGGCATAACTGCTACAATAACATACAAGTTTGCTCAAACCCTTTTAAACCTCAAAGAAACAAACATTTAGGTTTCATTTATAGTAGAGATCACACATATACTCATATGATATTTCATTACCCTAGGAGACCATTTAATAACTTTAATGTCCAGAGGAAGATTCCATATTATATACACACACAAATAGGTCTAAGAAATGCATATATGCATCATCATTACTCAAAAACATGATATGTAATTTTTGTGGTAGGCAAGGACATGTTGATAGATTTTGTATTCTTAAACAAATAACTTCAAGCAAACCCTTGAAAATGTGGGTTAAAAAGAAGAAAGAACCTAACAACTAAGGAACCAAGCTTATTTAGATTCTTAAAACATATAGATTACCTTAGATTGCAAGGATAATAGGGAAAAAAAGAGAAATAGTATGTAGTAGAGATAGTAACTATTAAATTGAGTATTATTAAGGGGTTTATACATTTTCTCATATTGAATATAACCCTTTTATGAAGAAGAAAGTCATGAAAACATTTATATAAAATATGGAGAATTTAGTCATCAAATACTTTTCAAAATAGACAATTTTGAACTAAGTAAATGGGAAAGATGAGAAGCCTCTAATAGATTCTAAACTCAAACGAATATTCATTCAAATCTATCATAAGTAATGTTTAGCATGAGGTAATTGTTTGTTCATAATTTAGAAATATAAGGTAACATGTGTTTATCTGTAACTTTGAGTATAAATTCTTGGGAACAATCTTTTAGGTTTAGATTATGAATTTTCCAACTAAAGAAATGAAGATTAAGGCTCATCAAGATCATTTTCTATTTTGTATTACTATTTGTAATTTGACTTTTTATCCAAAAGGCTCAACATTCATAAAATTTTCATTTAACTTTATTACATGAATCTTTTCATTCATTAAAAGGCAATGAAGCTTTTAGTTTTCATATAAAAGTCTTTTTTTTCTTTAAAACAAACTTTGGGAACATTTTAGGAAGTGTTTAATTTATATTTGCATTAATCAAATTAAGTTTGAGCATTTGAAGATGTTAAAAGCATGTTTTTGGGGTGATTAGTTAACCTATATGGGTTAAGGGTTGACTAATATAGGCTAAAGATGTTAAATTTAATGTATCAAGAGTTTATGGCAACATTGGTTGATGTATTAGTTGACAAATGTGTCATATTAATTAACCAATATGTGTACTGAATGATCAGTATTTTAATGACTAGTGAATCTAGAGCTTTTAATGCATATCGGTTGACCATTATAGCCATTGTAATGAGTAGTACTTGACTCCAATAACTAGGAAGGTACCCAACTCACTATAAATAGGTGTTTCCCATTAGTTTTAGCATCAAGAAGCTTTTTAGTTTTGTATACACATAATTCAAAGGGTTTTTCAATCATTTGAGCATCAACGTGTCATATTTGTGTGAGTAAACCATTTTAGAGTTACCAAGTGAATAAGTAAGGAACTTTGAGTTGTAATATTTACTTTGGAGAATATATTATTATAATTGGGGTGTTTTAAGTAAATTGAGGTTCCTCTTCTTCTTGGAAGAAGATTATAAGAAGGGTTCCTTTTTACTGAGAAAGATTGTATAAAGGTTATTCTTCACTTTGAAAGAAGAAACATAATGGAGTTCTAAAAAGAGTCTTGAGAGTTGAGGTAGACATGGTTTATTTACCGAAACATTATAAATCGGTTCGCATTCCCTCTTTCCTGTCATTTTTAATTTATTGTTCAATTGTTCAATTGATTTATATTAAGCAAGTTCCTTATCTTTATTTATATTGATTGTTATTAATTGAGCACATTAATTAGAAAATTTGTTGAATTTGTTAAACACCTAATTCAACGCTTCCCCCTCTTAGATACCATTAGAGACTAATATGTTATAATATTGGTAGATGTATTATTTAAACAATATGCCATATTGGTTAACCAATATGCCTATTAGGTGACTAGTGAATTTGGATATTTTAAGGTATACTGGTACAACAACTTGTTAATCTAATGCTTTTAATGCATACTGGTCCATAACCTAGTGAATCCGATGCTTTTAATGCATACTAGTCCAACAAATAGATTTTATGCCTTTAATGTATAGTAGTTGACAAGTACATTGCATATAGTCTTTATAATGACTAGTTTTTATCTCTAATAGCTAGTAGGTGTCCTAAAAATCTATAAATAGGTGTTTTCTTATTGTCTTTATCATTAAGAAGAATTGGGGTGTCTTTTACACACATTTCTAAGTGGTTTTCAATCATTTGAGTATTATTATCTCACATTTCTGTGAGTAAGCCTTTTTAGGGTTGTAAATTGAATAATAGAGACGATTTTAAGTTGTAATTCTTTATTGAGGTGTTGGATATTGTACTTGGAGTGTTCCAAGTTTATTTAAGATTCCACTTCTCCTTGGAAGAAGATTATAAAAATGGTTCCTCTTTATTAAGAAGAATTTTATAAAGGTCATTCTTTGTCTTGATAGAAGAATTATAGTGAAATTGTAAGAAGTTTCTTTGTAAGCAAGGGTTGTTTTCCAAATCACTATAAATCAGTTTACATTCTCTCATTTCTATCCTCTTTGAATTATTGCTTAATTGTTTGAATAATTTACATTAAAAAATTCCTCATCCTCATTTACATTGTTTGTTGTTAATTGAGTACTTTAGTTAGAAAACTTTAAAAATTTTATAAGCACCTATTTCACTACCTCGCTTGGTTGTCGTTCGGGACTAACAAGTACTATCAGAGTTAATCTATTAGGCTAGCATTCCTAATGAAATCCTATAAAAAAGATCATAATGGCATATTTAAGAGCAATATCGTCATCATTCAATCAAGAGGGACAAAGCATTAGTAGACAACTTATCTTTGATTGCAATTATTACCTTTATTGGAAAATAAGGATGAGATAATGACCGAAAATGTAGACCTGTAGGAAATAGTTTCAAATGGTCTTTTTATTCCTATGAAAATTATAAATAATAAAAATGTACATAAATTAAAGAAAAATGGAACATTAAGATAAGAGATTATGTCCATACACATCCTTTTTTATGCATTAGGAAGAAATGAATTTGTTAGGGTCTTTATGTATGAAATGGCTTATAAAACTTAGCATACTTTAGAAGTTACATATGAGGGAACCAAGCAAGTAGAGGAGAGGAAAATAAGCATGCTAACACATTCATATGAATTGGTTCAAATGAATAATGATGAAAGCATATATAGTATGCATACTATATTTATTAATATCATCAAATCTATACTAATGTTAAAATTGTGAACAAGTTGATTAGGTCACTTTCAACTATGCAACAAGCTAAAGTAATATCCATATAAGAAGTCAAGGATTTAACAACAATACTATCATAAAGGAAATCATTAGATCTCTCCTCATATACGAAATAAGGTTCTAAGAGCTATAAGAAGAAATTATGATCCTAAAGAAAATTAATTTAGCATTCAAAGTCTCAAAGGAAGAATAGATTGAAAAGGAAGAGACGTTAACTTTAAAAGCAATGATGAAGTCATTGTCTTAATCATTAGAAAATTCAAGAAATTCTTGAATAAATTCTATGAAAAAAGAACTTTAAATAGGGTAAAACTGATTTAGAATATAAAGTCTCTAACATTATTTTCTTTAAATATAGAAAACTTGGCCACATAAAGTCATAATGTCCTCTACTCAAACATAATGAGAAGTATGAAATAAACCATAAGAAGGATAAGAAGAAATAATTTAATACATCAAACTTGTGATGACACAAGTGAATCTGAAAATGAGCATTCAAAAGAAGAGATAACTCATATATGCTTTACCCCTATAAATGATGATGAGATAACATGACATATGATAAATTATTAGAAAGATTAGAAAGTATAAATAAAAAAGGAAGAAATTATCTTCCAAACTTAAGGAAGTGCAAAAATAGTTTAATGTATGTATGAATAAGAATGAAAAGTGAATTGTATAGCACTAAAGCATCCAAAAAATGTGATAAATGAAAACAATCATGACTTAGATGCATTGAAGAATGAGAATAAAACACTAAAAAGGGATGTTGATTCCCTTAAAGCCCATTGTCCAAGTCTATAAAAGGAAGTGAAAAACTAGAGAATATGTTAGGAGATCAAAAGACTTACAGCGATAGGTATAGAATATGACATAACCATAAAAGTGAAGGCAATTCTAAAACCTCTTTTTTTTTTTAAGGAAAAGTGTTTGCATAGTGAAGAACTATTGCCTAATATGATAAATATGGAGCATCAAAATCTAACCATATGCACTCCATATCCACTAAGATTAATTCTAAAACCAAGCATCATGCTTTTATATATAGCTCACAAGTTAGGCATAGAGTTGACCACTATTAAGGGAAGAATAGGCATATATTTTATGTTAGTATGTAAACCTACTCGCACCCTTTTAGGATTGAAAGAACTAAACATCAAGCTTTCATTCATACTAGGTATCATACATATAATCATAGGATATTTTACTACCCTAAGAGAATACTCAAAAATTTTATTGTCCAAATGAAGATACCATATTATACATACACACAAAGAGGTCCAAGAAATGTACATATGCATCATGATCACTCATATAACATAGTATGTCATTTTTGTTGTAAGTATGGACATATTGAAAAATTTTGTTTTCTTAAATAAAGAATGTCAAGCAAACCCTTAAAAATGTGGGTTACAAGAATAAGTAACCTAACAACCAAGGAACCAAACTTAACAATGGTTAACCAATTGAGTCGACTTGTCCTCTTGGAATATATCCTCCGCCTCTTTTCTTATATTCTCATATTTTATATCTTCAAAACACCTAAAACAATTCTCTTTTAAAAAAAAACTTCATCCCTAATTTTATAAAAATCTTGTTAGATTGCATTAAAAAATGAAAATTATTATTTTGGGTTTCAAATTTGGAAGTTTTCAAATGTTTCTTCATTAAGAGTTATCCTTGTAAATTGATAATTTCATTGTAAATTTTTAAAAGCAGTTAAGGTTGTTTCCCCTTTCCGTTACGTTACACATCTTTAATTTTTTTCCAATTTTGGTGTTCTTAGACTTTTTCATTTTTTATTTTTTTAAATTGAGGTTTTCAAAATTATAACATTTTTAAATTTATTATTGGATATTGTAATTATGGTTCTAATTTTGTCAAAACTTACCCTTGTTATTTTAATTTATTTTTTAGGGACAATAAAAAATATTAGAAACAATTAGGATGTTTCTTTCAAAATTAAGCAATTACATTAACTTTTTAAATATTCAATAAATTTCTTTCTTGAGCAAGCTTACCAATATCAATGAAAACCCTTTTGATCTTTTAACTAAATTAGCTTGACACATGACACTTTATATTATGAATGTATGTATAAGTAATTTCTTTTTCATGATTTCAAAAAGAGGGAGAAAGACTAGTGATATTAGATTTAGGGATGTGATTGTTTTATTGTTCTTGAAATTTTTATGATATGCTTGAGTAAATTTATGTTATCTACATGTATGAATATTTCTTTGATATTAAATATCTCTGTCATTCTTGATATTGAATTGTACTTTATACATGAATTAAATGGGAGCTAATCACTTCCTTGATGGTTGTTTGTGTGCTTAATTTTATTATTCTTCTGTAATATTACAAGTGTTTTATCATCATTAAAAAGAGGAAGTTATTGAACTAAGGGAGGTTCCAATTGATATTTTGATATAAAAAATTGTTACTAATAAGTTTACTATTTTGATGAAAGGCAATAAAAGAACAAAATAAAGTCATAAACTCAAGAAAATAGCTAATGAAGTTAATAGAGAAGTTAAAGATTACAATTGTCATAATGAGATCAAACCAAGAACAAAAGAAGATCAAGGCTTATTAATGTCATTCTTTAGTTCATAATGTTAATTGTAATCTCATTTAATCACCTTAATGTTTTAAAAGACTCACTATGAATAAACATTTCATTACATTAAATATTTACATCCATTAAGAGGAATTGAAGTTTTAATTTTAATAAAAATATCTCTTAGTATTTTAAACACTCTTTAAGGAATATTTCAAGGGTAATTGGTTAACCTTTATTGGTTCGAGATTGATCAATATCAGTTAAAGTTGTTAAATTTGATGTACCGTGAGTTTATTGTAATATTTTTTGATACATTGGTGAATTTGATACCTTTAATGTGTACTAGTCTAATAACTATTGAAACTAATGCTTTTAATGAATACTAATCCAGTGGCTAGTGAATCTGGTACCTTTAATATATACTAGTTGACTAACACATTGTATATATCTATTGTAATGGCTATTTTTTTGGCTTTAATGGCCAGTATGGGTCTCAAAACACTATAAATACGTATTTTCTCATTAGTTTTATCACCAAAAAGTATCAGGGTGTCTTTTACACACATTTCTCGGTGATTTTCAATCATTTAAGCATTGTTGTCTCATATTTATATGAATGAGCTTTTTTGAGTTATCAAGTGAATAAGTGAGATAATTTTGAGTTGTAATAAATTGTTAAAGTATTAGATAGTATACTGAGTGTGCTGAGTGTGAAGGTTTCTCTTCACCTTGGAAGAAGATTGTAAGAAGGGGTCTTCTTTAATGAGAAAGATTATACAAAGGTTATTCTTCATCTTTTAAGAAGAATTATGGTGAAAGTAGACATATGGAAGAGTTATTTGACAAATCACTATAAATAGGTTTGCAATGTATCTTCTCTATCCTTTTTAAATTATTGCTAATTGTTTGATTAATTTACACTGAATAATTTCTTCATTTTCATTTACATTGTATGTTGTTAATTGAATACTTTAGTTAGAAAAATTATTGAATAAACACCCAATTCATCCTTAATTGATGCATAAATCTAAACAACTCTTTGTTATGTTCAATCTCTCCTAAGCAACAGACTACATCAAATCCAGATATCAGGCATTACAAATGAGGATACAACCAACCTAGAAAATAATGATAAGTTTGTGCTAAGTTGAAATCATCACCATTAGAATATTTCCTAATTTCATATCAAAGATTAAACAAGTTGAAGTTGAGTCAAAAGTAGCTCATTAACTGTTATGATGCATGCTTAAATTTTAAATGTCAGAAACTTCTATCATAGCTTACGTCTATAATAGTAGTTAGAGGAGTAATGCTACATAAGAATATCCCTCTTTGGGTTTTGGGTAAAAGGCAAGACTCATGCACCAAGAAAATATGTAGGATGATGATGTGTGGTGCAATCTTTTGCTCTTTTGGGTTATTATATAAACATTTATTCTTCCTCATTATGAGGTCACTTATATTCTCTTACTAAATATTATATTTTCTTTTTTAAAATTTATTAATTTGGTTGTTAGGGACCAAAGGCAAAAAAAAAATACTCTGACATTTGATTCAGTAGACACATCAAGAGGAAGCTCACGAACCAAACTCATAAATTTTAATCTAACTCATTTTATGATATTTAGTCTCAAACTTAACTCTACAAATGCACAAACATTATAATATATCTCTTTATCTATCCAAAGTTCTAACCTTAATAATGTAAATGAGCAAAATGTCTTTCCTATCATTAAAACAATATCACCCATTATTGTGAATACTTATTCGTATTGGACCAAAACCGGTACGAAATAATGGGTTAGTCGTACCAAGTTTAAATACCGGTTGGTACCAGCCGGCATTCAAAATACCGATCAAATATCGGTCGGTACTGAAAATTCTAAAAATTAGGGAGACTTTTTTGCAAAATTTTCAAAATATTTTAAAATCTCCCTTCCTCCCTCTTATCTCTCGTAGATCTAAAATAATCGAAGAATTACAGATGAATATAAAAAAATAACTTAATTGGATAAATTATGTGAACCAAAAAGTCAACATTGCTATTACAAGAATTGCAAACCCTTACGGGAACCCCAATATTCTTGCAGAATTTATAGGTGGACAATTAAAGAATAGAGTTTCATTTCACAAAGAAATAAAAAAGGCTTTTGAATTAACTGAACAGGCAGATACAAAAGGAATTCAAGTACAAATTGAGGGACGTCTTGACGAAAAAGAAATTGCACGCGTTCAATGGATTCGAGAAGGGATGAATTCAGTATAGGGAGTATATCGAATAGATTCATAGTAGCTTATTGATAAAGGAGAAAGTGGATTTACCTGGCGAGTCGGGTATAGACTAACCTAGTGAATATAGGTTTTAAAAAAATTGGATTGGATAAATATTAATGCAATGAATTGTTTCAAGGTCGAACCGAATGGAATTGACCGGCAATCAAATTGGTTATTGAGCAACAAAAATTGTAACAGGCATGCCGGAAGCTATTCATGTAATGGGATCTCCTTTGGCAGAGTTATTACATGGAAGTGCTAGCGTAGGACAATCCACTTTGACTCGTTTTTATAGTTTACACACTTTTGTATTACCTCTTCTTACCGTTGTATTTATGTTAATGCACTTTCCAATGATACGTAAGCAAGGTATTTTTGGTCTCCCCTCTTTTTTTAAAATTTTTAGTTAGTTATTTTATTGACCTCAATTTTTATAATTGTTGTAAATTTTTAATTTTTTGAAACAATAATAATAAATGTTTTTATTACTAATAATAATTATAAATTAAATAAAACTTTAAATATATTTTTTATTTTAATATTTTATATAATATTTATTAATAATGTATTAATAAAAATATTTGATTTTTGAAAATAAATAATTTAAAAATTATTATTTATAAACTAATATTTATTTTATATATTTTTAATTATTAAATAAAAATTTATTTGAAATTTATATATTTTAAAAATATACATTTAAGTTTAGATATATTTATTAATAATTATTAAATTAATTTTATAAAGTAAATTAAAATTTGTGTTTATTATTTATTATTA
>JANZLC010000003.1:13197841-13210844 GCA_026413385.1 Erythroxylum gracilipes
TCTATAGCTCAAGATATCTCCAAATTACTGAAGCATGTTCAAAAAGTATCTAACTCATAACCTTTTAATCGATCATCTCACTTTGATTCTATTGGTCTTTCTCAAATTGATCTCAAAAATCATAAATTTTTATGGAGAGGTAGAGGGATGTTTTCCAACGCTTCAAGAATCAGATCGATTAGAGGTCGGACGAAAAAGTTATGGCCAAAAGAGTGGAGAGAGGTCGAAACAGGCGAAAAATTCAAAAATCGGCCGAGCGGTGCCCGAGCGTGCACGCGGCCTTGCGGGTGCTCGGTCTGGCAAGCGCTCGCCTGCGGGCGCTCGGCCTCGCTGTCACTCGGCCCCCCCTGAACCGACCTTCTAATTTCTAACCTTCATAACTTTTGACTCAGAACTCCAAATTTTACAAACATGGTATCGATAGAAAGGTAAAAGAACGATCTACAACTTCCATGAAGAACTCAAAACGATTTTGGTCTCTATAAGGGTCAAAAGTTCACAACAAAGTGTCTGACCGATAACTGCATGCTAAACAGCATCAGAACTTCTAAACATCATAATTTTCTACTCCATTGTCCAAAAATTCGATACTTCATATCACTTGAAAGATAACAGCAAGCTCTACAAGTTTCATGAAGAACTTACAAACCAATTAAGCCTCTAAAGGGGTCAAAATCTCAACCAAAGTTTCTGTCATGCTAAAAAATCACCTAAGCAATATCTAAACTTCAAGCATTCATATCTTTTAATTCCCACATCCAAAAATGGCATGCTATACCTCATTAGAAAGCTATGAATTTCCTCTACAACTTTCAGGAAGGCTATATAATTCAATTCCAACCATATCAGTCCAGAATTTTCCTCAAAGCTAACATATACAAAACCTACCCTTATGAACATTTTCAAAAACATAGCAAAATAAGCTTAACTTCGAATGAGCATAACTTTCAATTCCGATATTGAAAAATGTCATACTTTATAGCGATAGAAAGTTATCAAGAAAAGTTATAACTTTCATGAAGATCATTTTATCAAAATCCTTCCAGATCAACCCAGAAAAATTCATGAAAATTTCAACTTACAAATCACTTTCTGCTACTATTCATCCCAACAAAATTTAAACTTACAATTCTCCAAAATCTCACGCTTTTACTATTCATTTCTCGCTTTTCAATTCCATTCAAAACAATTCATTCACTGCCAAGTCATCCCATACAATTTTTTCCAATCTTCAACATGCTATACCAAATCCAATAACCAATTCATCTCAAACACAATTCAAAACTCCAACATGTTATTCCCAAGCAAATACCCAACAACAAACTCAGCAAGGAAGAACATGCACATACACATTTCTCTTTCACAAAAGTCATACACAATCATACACAAAACACCTGTTTCATGTATTAACCACAAAATATCATTGCAATTGCTCCAATTACCATTACCCAAATACAACACTAAACACTACTAATTCCTTATTTAATTTCATTTAATAAATCAAATTTCCAAGAAAAAGTTTGGGGTCCAACATTTGCCCTCTTTCTAAGAAGTCTCCCACCTAAATTAGAAGACCACCTAATCTGGACAAAATCAAGACAAGATAATGGAGAGATTCACATCAAATAGGAGGCTTTTGGGTGGTTGCCGTACATATATGGGTGTTAGGGTTAGGAATGGGGGCATGTATTCTTTTTGGCTGCCGCACCTTCCCTTCTTCTGGCTTTTCTGGTTTATGTCTTCTGAAATTCTTGAGTAGTTCTGGCTTTTCTGGTTTATGTCTTCTGAAATTCTTGAGTAGTATATCCGTAAGTTGTTGGAGGGTGGCTGCTACATCTTATTATATTGTTGATTTTTCTGGTTTACAAGTAATATCATCGTAGGCTTGGGATTTGGGGGCTGCCGCAATTCTGTTCATCTTGTTTTCACTTTCTGCAGATTTTAATTGGGAGTTTTCATTATTTTCATTAAAGACCTGTTATGGAGATTGTTTCTTTTATTATTTCTTTTGATTTCAATTCAAGTATGAGTAGTTAAATTCTCTTATCTTGGTTGAGGGATCCATGTTACATGTTATTATGGTGAGATTTCCTGGATATTTTTCATGTTGTTGATGAACATTGGATAATTTCAGATCTGTCTTTTTAATTGAATTCGTTAGTTTCTAGGTGCGCAACTAGAGATTAATTGGTTCAATCGCTAAGTTAACAAAATCTGACGTTCAATTTTGGTAACCATAAGTAGCATTTAGGATTAACCTCTCTACGTTAGAGTCGGAAAATTCTAAGAAAATATCCGCTTGATTGAGTGCATGTTGTACATATTTATCACTTGTCATTGATTCTTGATTCTTAATGCTATTATTCAATTTAATCTATGATCATATCTAGATTATTGTTTAATAAGATTGCTAGGATACATGTTTCTAGTCAATACACTTAAGAGAAATTTTTCCTAATGAATGTTTATTGATAATTACAATTTTACGTCGAGGATCCATAATAGCATGGTAACATCGGTGACCGAAACTAAGGTATTTTTCCTATTGAATTTTCATATTTAATCATTGTTTCAATTTACAATTTTTCTTTTGATTTTCATTATCATTGTCGTGAGTAACAAAACCCCCTTTTATTATTTTTGTTATTTGTGCCGTTTGAATTCGTAATTTCCATAATCGTAAAATTCCTCCTAGGAACGATATCCACTTACCGCTACTACATTAATTTGTTTTAGCGGGAGTGAAATCTTTTATATTTGGTTGCAGGCGACAGCATCACCGAAAGCGTAAATATCATAATATTTTAAAAACCAAATATACATTATAGCTTTAGAAAATCATCAAAATATGTACATTATCAAGACTAATTACAAACACGCTACATACATGAGGAATTATACAAAAATTTCTAACTAGATCCTTCAGTCTCAGCTGACCGACCTTTGAGTCATTTCTTCTATCCAAAAGTACAAGAACTACACTTCTTGTAGAGTCTTTCTATCACTAGTGTCCTCTCTCGGTCCTGAAATGTTAACGTTGTAATTTTGGTGAGTTTTGCGAACCCAATGAAGTAACCATCCTCGATGGTTCACTCAATTCATACATCACAGCAATACATACAATCACATAATTCACGTTATTTTATTTATCATCATGTAGCATCACATAACACTTTGTTCACAATTTTCATGTTCTTATTCAAATAAAAGTCAACAATAAATTTCAATCATTCAAACATACATATTAAATGTATATGCCATGCTTATGAGACTTACTTCCGATTATTACGTTGTTGTGACCGAGTGCCTATAACTGTCCCGTATCTATTGTGGATACCAGACTCATTGATAACTATCTCTTATCCGTTGGAGATACAAGGTTCATTATACATAGCGAGCTTTTGGCTCTTAATCAATTCTGAGCTTTAAGCTCTTTTTGGGTGGCTACTTAGGTCACAAATGTCATTATCTATTCATGCATTCATGTAATGAAATGCATCACATATATTCAGTCAACCAAAAGTGCTCAATATTACACAGTCATGATCACTATCACATTCTCATTCACATTTATCATCGGACCTTGGTTCGGCATTCAACAGTTATGTAGAGTACACTTATTTCTGTTAGATTCACATATAAGGAGCACTTCCAATATCTCATTCATGCATCAAACGCCTCGGACATTCAATGTCTGGAATCAACACAATCACATTCACAAATTAATTCTATACAACATTTAAGACAAATAATTTAGTAAGTGAGACCATCTAGGTTACTCATAGTTTGCTCCAGAAAGATAATTCCTCGAAGTCCCAGCAATGTTTGGATGCGGTCGCTCAAATTGCTCTTCTATATTATGCAACGTACATTTAAACATATCACAAATTTGCACAATTATATAAGTACTCATTTATGCACATATGTATATATGGATTATGTATAATGCATGCTCAATGACAATCCCCAGTATGTTTCCTTTATTCACATCACGTGATCATTTATAAATCAAAATTCATATATGTATAATTTGAACTTAGGTTTTACACCTCAATAATCTAAATTTATTCTAAGTTCATCACTCAATCGACCATTCCAGCTTTTCTTAAAATAAATTTTCAGGTCAATTTTCCATGATCATTATGACAAAGAAAATGAAGTATTTATGCAACACCTTCTTCTCAGAACATGTTCCCATATGTCTTAAGTTTCTAATAACACCAAGTTCTCACAATTTGTTCAGTATTATGCAAGTTATAAACAAAATAATTCATATTGTACTCAAACTGCAATAGTACTCTCTACTCAACTTCAAGATAAAATTTGAATCTCTTAAAGACATAATTAAAATTCTATTCCTTCATCAAATTTGTAAAAATATGTCTCTAGATTAATCTAAAGCAAAAATCATCCCATTTGGATATCTACAGATTAAGATATGGCCAAAATACATATGTCTGTTTAGTAACATCACTCCATTTAGCAATATTCTAGTACACTTCATCATTTTCATCCTAAACTCATCAAGCAATCCTTTCCTAACAAATTCAGATGGCCATAAATTTTGGTGGAGAAGGAAAAAAATATGTGAGGAGTTTTTAAATTTCAAGTCATTTGGAGGTCAGGATAAGAAGTTATGGCCAAAGAACCGAAGGATGTTCAAAATTGTTATATATTTCTGCACTCTCACTATCACGATTGTGCTAATGCATGATCGTGTAATACCAGTTGATTGTTCACTATCATGATTGCGCTTGTGCATGAGCATGCTATTTTGGATATCTCCTCACTGTCACAATCGGGCTTGTGCACGATTGTGCAATTCATCTAAGGTTCTCTTTGGTCACGATCGTGCTTCTGCACGATTGTGCAGCTCCTTTGAGGCTCCCTCTCTGTCACAATCATGCTTATGCATGATTATGACAGATGATTTTCTGCAGATTCATACGAAACTGCAAATTTTCATCTCTTTTACTAAATTCAACATTTCTAACTTATGTCTCCATTATTTCCTCTTCATTCCTACTTCCATTTCAGTTCAACTTAACAAAAAAAATCAAAATATATGATTAAACACAAATATCAAAAATCGAACATATCAAACACGCATTCCTCATATTTTCTGCATTTTTTTCATCTTCTGCATTCTTCATTTTCTTCAACACCTTCATTTCATCTCTAACTTATCATTTTAATGCTTCCCATATCAAGACATCACCTTACTATTTTTTTCCTTAACTCTAGACTCATTTTAGTTCTTTTCTAAAACACCCAAAGAGATTCATGCAAATACAGTGAAAACAGAGCATACGTATATCATGTTTCCATAAATTTTCTGCACTCTTTTCATACACATTTTCAATGATCTCTCTATCTCAAAAATCATTTCAAAAACATCTTATGAAATATTGATCATCAAATAAGAAAAAGCAAGACATGTGGCACACCCTAAATTCTTATTCATGTTTCAGTAAATATACATCCTCATTTTATAAACACTTAAATATTAACGAACGTGATGCATGTCTCATTCTACATATCATGAAGAACCATATGATACTTGTTAAAAACTACAAACTCTTCAAAATCTCGTGAACCCTAGCTTTCCAATATCTCACGTTCATCAGCAGTCAAAGTTTGTAGGGTTAGGTATTCCAGTGACAGTGAAGAAAATAACCAAAAAGGAAAATAGCAAGTGGAAAGTAAGAGCATAGCTTGCGTTGTGACGGTGAGAAAATTTCTAGAAGTAAGAAGCTTACAAAAGATGAAGAAAGTCACAAAGAAGAAGAAGAAAGCAAGATCAAAACAATTAATTTGGTCTTTCTAGTAATAATCATATAATTAAGACTAGGCTTGGCAAGTGACACTTAGCACTTGCCACATGTCTAATTTCTATGAGTTTAAACTAGGTTCTCATATTAAACTAATCCAATCAACACCATTTGTCTCCCAATTTTCAATGACATTTTCCAATAAATCTCAAAGTCATCTATAAAATTTTTCATTGTCATTTGACTCTTATTTCTACTACTATTCATCAATTGACTTGCCACTTGGCATTTTTCCTACTCCAAAAATACTTGAAATTTTTGAAATTTTCCTAAATTTCACCAAAAATACTAATTCAATAAGTATACTCTCCAAATCAATTTTCAACACATAAACACCACAATTCTCAATATAATCACATTTATAACTCAATTATTCCCCAAAAAATGTCAATGAATGCATGTACAATCATTTTAATGTCCAAAAATCAATATTCACTTGTGTATGTATGTCATATTATGCATGAGCATGAAAGGCACTTTCTAACTTCTCGATAAACTCTATGTACACTATTCTAGGATTCTAGCCCCTAACACGGGATAATGGGATGTTGCAATGGATGATCAAGACATTGATGCCAGAGGTGTGAAGAAGTATGTTGAGCAACAAAAGATAAGGGATTTGTGAAATTGATAGGAACCTTAAGAAGGTAGAGATTATGTGGATGTTTCTCGCACGAATTGGAATTTTGGTGGAAAGGCCCTTCACAACATAACCAGAGGGATTAAATTCAATTAATTATGAATTGTCTTTACCAAATTAAGAAACAGGAAGTAAATTGGTAGTAAGGTTAGGACAACAAGAATATTATTTAAGTGAAATGGTTAAAGATTTGTATGTAAAGATAAGGAAACTTTGGAAGTTATGGGTAGAGTAGTACCATTACTAAAAACTACTTAATCAGAACAGTGTTATGGTTGAATGGAGTTGAGAATATTAGTGTTGGGTGTCATATGAGAGGAAGCAAAAGTATCTAGAAGTCATTAGATGATTTCACTAGGGAAGCAAGTAGAGAAAGGTGGTGGAGGGGTAAGGTTTAATACAGAGAAGGCTGGTTGAATTTATATTGGGTAAGAGGGAGGATTGGAGAAATTATTTCTAGATTGTATGTAGCGAAAGCAAAAAATAGTAACTATGTGGCCAATTGATTTTTGCAAATTTGACATTTTGGAGGTCGATGATTGGATTTGGGTCGAAAAGTGTAATTAGGATATGGATTGGAATTGTTTAATTGCATTAGACCATAGGGCTTGGTCTGTTGGAGATATGGGTTAGGCTAGTGAGATTGGCTTTAGGGGGTAGCTAAATGGGCTAATCTAGGCTAGGTCTTGAGAAATTATTAAACAGCCTAGCCCATTTGGAATTAAAAGAAGACCTATTTAGGTCTTATATCCCGATGCCCCTGAGGCTCTATGTGTGATGGTTGGAGGAATCAGGTTGTCTGCCGCCATCTTGAGTGGAGGGTCGAGTGCCTTATTAAGCCATGAAAGCCAATTCTAGTAGAATTTGATGAAGGGACACAAACGTTATTCACGAAGCAATAGTTTGGCTTGCAACTCAGAGAAGGATGGAGGTGATTCACAATTCTCTATAGCAGTGATGAACGACTTATATTCAAGAGGAAGCCTGTTGATGGTGAAGAGAATCAATTCATTGAATGAGATTGGGTCACCTATTGCCGTCAAATCTTTAGCTGAAAAGTTGCAATGGTCTTCAGATAATCTATAGTGGTGGAATCGCCCTTTCTGGTCATGTGAAGACAACGATGAAGGAGTGATTCTTAAGTTATGGTTTATTGAAGGAAATGGGTATCGAGTGTTGTCTAGAGACTCCTAGCAGTGTTATAAGAAAGAGTAAGAGACACGATTGTTGTGGTAAATGTTGTGATGAGACAATAGTAGATTAATTTGTCCTATTTTTTCCATTCCAGAAAGTCTGCTGAAGGGGAAAAAATGTCATCGATTGATGCATCGTGCTTGGATGGTAGAGTAATTGATAGATGGATATTTGACTATATTTTACCACCCATATTTGATGTATTTTGCTTGATAGTTTACACTTTTATCATATATTTGGTACTTAATTTGCTCCAAGTGTGTTTACAAAGTATAATTGCCTTCATAGACTTAAAGGAGAAGAATTTGAATAAAAACACTATGTAAAACAAAGAATCGAAAAATCTAAAGGAATGCACAACTGTGCATATACCCATGCACATTCCCATGGCCGTGCGCTTTCTCGATATCTAGAAAATTCATGCATCAAATCGTGCATCTCCTTATAACCCTAAATTTTATTATAAAGAGATGTTTTAGGAGGTGAATGAGGAGGCAGTCTATAGGAGTCATAGAGCAGACGTAGGGAGGTGATTCTAGACATGGAACTCATTCTCTAGGTTCAATTTTGGTCTAAAAAAGCAAAAAGCACAAAGAAATTATCGTCAGATCCATTGGAATACAAGATTATACCTCTACATCGCAAAAATACTCAATAGAAGACAATCAAGGAGATTTAGAATTATGATCCCTTTGTTTTTTATTTGTTTTTCTTTCAATGTATGCTTGATTTTGTATTCGATCATGTGTAACTAAACGCCCAGTTAGTATTTAGGTTAGATGAACCTTATGCTAATACTTTGATATGATTTGATTATTTTATTAATGCAATTGGTTGTTTGATATATTGTGATCTAATTACACATTTGATTTATGTTCTAATAACCTGAGACTATTATATCATAATCTGATTTCATATGTAGAGATTGAGAAATCTTAGTGTGAATTGATTTCCTGTAATTAGAAGGAGTTAATTGCAACCCTAGAGATAGGATGACATAAATCTTTCAAATTAAGGTCAAACATAATAGAGGGACTCATAAATCGATAATGTAATCCAATAAGATTTAACATGACTGATTCAGTTATTAGCATATCATAGGAGTCTCCACGGTTCAATATATCAACAAATTAATTGTATGATAAAAGATCAATTTGTTAAGGGTTTAAGGGGATTTGAACCTAGATACTAATTACTCGATGTTGATAATTTCCTAGTGCTCCATAAATTCTCTGTTCAATTTCGTTACTTATTTTATTTTGTTTGCATAGTTTTATTTTCTTTATTAAAAATAATTACATCTCTCTCATGGACATGCAATTATTTTTTATTATTAATAAGAAAATTAAGTTACATATAAAACTACTTTCATTAATTTAAGAGAAAATTAGATATTCATAATTATTATATAAAGTTAAAAGACGGATTATAAAACACTTTAAACATTAAAGCAAGAATAGAGATCATATTGTATTTTTAGTAATAAAATTATCATAAATAAAATATGAGTTTAGGTGCTATAAGAATGTGTAGTAATTTTGAACATAAATAGCTACTTAATTTACTAATTAAAATGTTAGTTGATAGTTTCATTGAAAAATTATTTAGTAGGAGATAAGCATGGGAAGTTATATAGGAAAATACGGCCAGGCACCTTGAATTTGTATCATGAATTGCATTGCTACCTATCTATAGTTATCAGCAAGGAACATATTAGAGAACAAAAAATTATATAGAGGCAACCAATTAGGAGTTTGTATTGGTTTATGATTTATAGTCAATTAGTTATTTATAATTATCATAATTATTTAAAGACCTTATTTATCTTATGCATATTTATTTAATTAATTAATATATAAGATAAAATTGATAAGATAAATGTTTAAAGGCATTAATTGATAAGATAAATGTTTAAAGTCATTCTCTTTTTTATGCATATTTATTTAATTAATTAATATATAAGATAAAACTCATGAGATAAACTTATATTGTAAAAGAAATTATAATGACATTGAAATAATGAGATTCACATTACATTTATATACCATTTTTAAATTTTTCCTAGTTATTTTTTGTTAAGATTGGATATTTATAAAATACAAAAAGATTAGTCCATATTATGCTTCTTATTTATGAAGGAAGTAGTGAATCTCATAAACTATGCAAGATATTTATTGGAGAATAAGTCCAATGAGCTTACTTAACCAGAGAATATTATTTGAAACATTACTTGTATTTTTTTAGAAATTCTTATTGTAATAATTGCATAAGTAATTAATTCACTTATATTTATTTTTTATTTGGAACAATAGTTGTATGTTTATAGAAATTCTCATTGTAATAATTATATAAGTGATCTTTTAACTGGAGATTTTGAAAGTATTTCATATAAAGATTATTTTATTTTGATACTAATTATTACCTGCTTTTATCAAGGATAATTCAATCAACAGTCATTAAATATAGCATGAATTATATATAGAGGTAGTTGAGTGATTAACATATGATTTATCGCCTTAAAGTAATTAAAGATAATGTTTTGTTGTTCTTGATTAGTATTTATTCAGAAAATACCTAACTAAGTGGAATGATACTTTTAAAATAGTTTTAAAATATTATTAAGAGATTTAATTGCTAATAGTGGAAAGCCAATATGATTGGGAAAAAACACTAATTATATGTGATATATCTAGTCAGAGCATTATATGATAAAAAGATTAAATTATTTAAAAAATTGTGCATAGAAAGGTTAGTTAAGACCACCTTGATATTCTCAATATTTACGTAATCATGATGCATTGTTAGATACCAAATTTGATTTATATAAATAAATTATTTAATTAAGATAAATTAAAGGAGTTTAATTTATGAAAACTTAAAATATAATTTAGAGTTATATAATTATCTATTACCAACATATTTATGAAACTAATGAGTCGCATACGAAGAATGGTTGAAGGGAGAAAAAAGGTAATTAAATGAAGGTAAACTTAATGGTAAAAGCTTGAGAAATTTTGAAGGTTAAATATAATATATTTAATAAATAAGGAACTAAATGAGATATTGAATTTAATTAGAATTAATTGTAAATCTAGTTAAAATTAATTAAAATTAGAAATTTATTTCAATTAAATTACTACAAGGTTCAAACCTATTATAAAATACACGTAGGATCTAAAGGTGGTAGTACTCCTAGCTTACCCCTCTTTGTACCACTTATAGAGTTTTTTTAAACTTATTTATGTAAATATTGTTGCAGGTAGACTTTGAAATGATTTTGACTTTCGGAAAATTAAACAAAAAAGTTTTATTTTTATTCCACTATGAGTGAAGCCAAATCTAAACTTAATTTTCTAATAATAGTGTCATAATCATCTTTAATTATGTAATTTAATTATCTAATTATTATTGATATTAAATTTTAGAATTGATTTTACAATTATTACCAAAACCAATTACAATAAGATTAAGATCTAAAAATTCACTCATTTTCAAAAACTCAATAATACCAAATTACGTACAATCTAAAAAAAGAAAAAGGGTCAAATTAGACTCAAATATTTTTACCAAAATTTAATTTAAACCTAATGTTTTAACTTGTTCAAAAAAAAATCAAAATTTCCCAAACGTTTAAAAACAACCCTGGCTTAACATTTTTATTAATTCTCTGTTATAAAAATACAATATGCATATTTTATTAATTTTATATGATCTCGTTGCCATAGTAAAAGTCATACTTATGAAGTGACGTCATTATCAGTCATTTCTACCTTTATGGTTATGCTTAAATCATATTAATACATATATACACATACACATACACATACACACCATCCTCTCATATCTATTCATCTCGTTTTCTACATATAAACAAACAGTTTTTATTCTTCGAAGCTAATCCAACAAATATGGATGCAAATGATGTGTTATATTGCAAACCCATGTTTTGGACATACCTAGTCATTTATGTAGTTTTAGTTTCCTTTGTTGGTCTCATATCTGGCCTTACTTTAGGTCTCATACCTCTCAACATTGTCGACCTTGAGGTTTTGATCAAGTCTGGTAAGCCCCGGGAGTGAAAGATCTTGGAGAAGATTCTTCCCATTGTTAAGAATCGTCATTTTCTCTTGTCCACACTTCTTGTCATTAATGCCTTAGCTATAGATGTACAATAAATTCTCTTATTTTTCTGATACAAACCCTTTTAAGGTTATATCATAGAGATCAAAGTTGTATGGTGAATCATGTGTTTAGGTTCTTCCAGTATTCCTTGATGCACTTTTTCCAACTTGGGGAACTATAATCATATCAGCCACCCTCATTCTTGCCTTTAGTGAGTAAAATATAAAACAAATGCTTCAAGTCACTTTAAATTTCAGCCATAATATGTTTCTAATAGATTATAAAAGCAATAAATCTTTCTTTGTAGATTATTGTTGAGATTTTTCTTTACAATTGTTAGGATTGTACAACTTAAATATATTCTTAAACTCCAAATTATAGTTGTAGGATTAATTGTTGAGATTTCTTCCCTTATTGTACATTATAACTGGTACGCTTCTAAGAAACCAATAATGAACAAAATTATTTTTCCTTCTTCTTCTTCTCATCTTTCAAGTTACTATAAAAGCGTACAAAACCTTTTAAAGATGAGTGAAAAATATGTTTCCATTGTTGTTCATTCTAAAGGAGCTTTTAATGCAGACATCATCTTTTCTAAATCAAATTATGATGTTTGGTCACAACTGATGGAGATGCATATTGCTAAAAGGTGGAAACTCTCTTATATCTATGGAAAAACAAAGCTACCTATAGAATCTGAAGACATGTATGAGAAGTTGTATACTGAAAATTAAAAAGTTAAAGGATGGTTGTTGATGTCTATGAGTTCAGAGATTATGAAGCAATACTTACAATTACCCATAGTCTATGAAATCTAGAGTGCACTAGCAAAAGCCTTCCATAATGGAAGTGATGAATTGTAGTTTTTTGCCCCAAACCAAAAGGTGTTCACTGAAAAAAAAAAATGGAAGACCTCTCTTTGAATATTATCGAGAATTAATTGAAGCCTTTCAAGAATTAGATCACCGAAATAAAATTGTCATGAAGAATCCTAAAGATGTTGAAGCATACCAAAAGTCGATTGAATGAATGAGGGTTCATATATTCCTAGCAAGGTTAAATGATATTTTTAAACAAGTTCGTGGAGAGATTCTAAAGAAGGAATCAATTTTGACTTTATAAGAATGTTATGCATTGATTGTTAGTGTATATTGTTAGAGTAGTGCCCTAAAGGCAATCCCTTGTACAAAGTTGTGTACAATCTTTATGAATAAAT
>JANZLC010000003.1:13210944-13222732 GCA_026413385.1 Erythroxylum gracilipes
TATTATAAACCTCATCTGTTAAATGCCTATATATAACATATGAGGTATATTCTCAAGCATTTAACAGATGAGGTATATATATAAACCTCATATGTTAAATGCTTATATATATATATATATATTATAACCCTCATCTGTTAAATGCCTATATGTAACAGATGACATATATTCTCAAGCATTTAACAAATGAGGTATATATATATTATAAACCTCATCTGTTAAATGCTTATATATAGATATATTATAAACCTCATCTGTTAATTGCTTATATATTACATATATATTGAGATGACAAACTCAGTAGAGTTTATGCTACTTATATCCATAACGAAGGTAGTTTAGTAAGCATTTTGGCACAACTGGATATGAAGAAACAGAGAGGAGTTAAGTTTGACAGGAAGGATTTGAGGTGTCAAGAATTTGACAAGAGGAGCTCTATTATAAGCATGCTATAAGAAGCAAATGGTTTCAATGTAAAACTAAAGTTGGCAAAAGCAGCATCATAAAGTTGTAAAATTTGAACCAAAATCTCACATTTTAACTAAAAGCTTCAAGAGAGCTCTATATTTTAGGATTTTACCTGGCAATAGGCCAAAGTTTGTAGAAGAGCTTCACGGGATTGATTTTTCTTCCAGCAACAAACACTGGGATTTAACAAACGAAACTTATGTTTACAATGGTGTCAAAGAATTAAATGGAAGACATGAACCATGAACAAATTGAACAAGTTTTGACATTCAAGCAGAGAAGCCTGGGGACTTCACATCAAGATCTAAACTTTCATCAACAATGCAGATTCTTAGTACCTCTCTCCTACATAAAGACTCAAACTTTGACTAAATACTTTCCTTCTCTTTTGCCCTTTCATTAAAGGAGTGGAAACAACTACATAAACTCATAGCCAGTCCGCGTGGAACTACAATGTTTGTGGAAAAGTTAAAAAGTACTTTCTAACATGTCATACAAATGTATTTGGTGGCTAAATATATAGAATTAGTGTTTTCTAACAACCATTTTCAGTTCTAAAATATAATTAACTTTTACGACTTTTGAGAGAATTAGTACTCAAGATTTCAACTATGTTTAAACAATTTATCTCATAGAACTAACGAAAATGATAGATTGTTTCCATATATTCCTACAAGAATACAAAACAATCAATTTGTATCGCCTTTCTTTTCTTGGAAATTCTAACGAAGCTAAATGTTTAGAATATACTGAATTAGCAAAATACTAAATTTATCCTAATTTTTGTTTTATAATACCAGATATTGTAAGCCAACTCCCTCATGAGCCAAAACTTCACCAAGCTTTCTAATGACTTCTACACCATAAACGGTTAGAAGAAAAGGAAATGCAAGTGGCATACCCAAAAATTCTTTTAAAAAGGGCAAAGAGCCAAAGATGAAGAGAAGCAAGTTAACTCATGAGTTAATAGTAAAATTCCCAAATTGTTTCTTGATTTTCAACCTCAACAATCAAAACATACAACACCCAAATCACTTCTCTAACTACTGAAACAAATATAGAACGTAGCAACACCACTTCACAAGAAAGGTCAAAACACTCATAATTCCAGAAGAAAAGGAGGGACGGAAGCTAGGGATTTTTTTAAAAAAAAAACATTACTTACAAACTCGATAAAACCCAGTTCAAGAATGTCTCGCTACATGGACATGTACTTTGAAAACAATGGATGGTCACTTTGAACTATCTCATATTGCAGAAAAATCCAAACTCTTTTTCGACAATCTAACCAAATTTAGCGGCACAGCAACCGCAACCCAAACACAAGAATATGTACCTGAAGCTGAAGCAACGATGCTCTTCCAAACATGCTTCTCGATTGCTACAATGGTCCCCTGCCAACTCTCTTCACCTGCTAATTGTGTTCCCGCCAATATTGTGTTGGTTGATATTAGTAAGGATAAATAATGCTAATATGAAAGATTATTGAGGGTATATTAGGTAGTGTATGTTTATTAGTTTACGTTCCATTTTAAACCTCCCGAATCGGAGGTTTCTTATTTTCACTGTTTAAGATGGAATGGAACGTAACATGAAACCCTCTGCTTCCATCCCAATCCATTCCATTCCATTATGAAACTCTCAAACAAATGATGGAAGTGTTTTACGTTCCATTCCATCCTATTATTAACCCTCGAACCAAACAGGGCCTTAGTGACTATCAAGTGTGATGGATATGAGCTTCTCTTGAAATTCTTTGTTATAACTTAACAATATCCTCCCTTTCCATTTTAGAAATTCATCCTTCCACTCATAGTTTCCTAAATGCACCTCTTGGTTTTTTAGCTTCTTTATAAGGTCTTTGATGGTCGCATCCTTTTTCTAGCCTTCCTTGATTCCTCCATTAAGGTGACAAGATTTTTCTCCATAATTATTGAAATTGTACAACTGCAAATATATTATTAGGCTCCAAATTTCTAGTTATAAGATTGCAATTAATTTGCTTCAAAAATTCTTCCCTCGATGTACATTATAACTAGTACATTTCAGAGAAATAAAAGAATAGAAGGATTTCTTTCTTCTTCTTATCTTTCAAGTTAGTATAAGAGCTTACAAAACCTTTAAAAATGAGTGAAAAGCAAAGTAATTCATATGGATCAAAATCTATTCCTATTTTTATTCAATCTAAAGGAGCTTTTAATGCATGCATCGTTCTTTTGAAACAGATTATAATGTTTGGTCACTGCTAATGAAAATGCATATTGGTGAAAGGGGGAAACTTTCTTATATACGTGCCAAAACAAAGCCCTTATAGAATTTGAAGATGGGTATGAGAAGTGGCATACTGAAAATCAGAAAGTTAAAAGATGGTTGTTAATGTCTATGAGTCTAGAGATTATGAAGCGATACTAATGATTACCCACAACCTGTGATATCTGGAGTGCACTAGTAAAAGCCTTCCATAATGAAAGTGATGAATTGCAGTTTTTTTCCCTAAACCAAAAGACGTTCACTACAAAACAAAATGGAAGACCTCTCTTTAAATACTATGGAGAGTTAATTGAAGTCTTTCAATAATTGGATTATTGGGAAAAAAAATTCATGGAGGATCCTGATGATGTTGAAGCATACTGAAAGTTGATTGAACTACTAAGGGTGCATATGTTCCTAGCAGATTTAGATGATGTTTTTGAATATGTTCAAGGAGAGATTCTAAGGAAGGAATCAATTAGACTATGGAAGAATGTTATGCATTAATTTGGCGAGAGGCATTATTTCGTCAAACATTGAAAGGAGAATTTGAAACCTTGAAGTAGTTGTTATGGTGGCCAGAAACAAATCAAAGATAGTGAAAAGTCTACATACAAATGCACTCATTGTAACTAAACTAGGCATACTCAAGATCATTGTTATGAACTTATAAGATATCCAGATTGTTGGAACCATAATCAATCACCCTGAAAAAAGAATCCAAGAAGACTCTAACTTCTACTATTGATAAGACTAAAACCAATGATGATGTTGTTGAGAAGAATTTGACATTAGTAGCAACTAAAATAATGGTGGTAAGACTTCTAATGTTTTTGCATTTTTTTTTCTAATAGTATATGGATAATTAATTCTAATGCTATAAATCATATGATCTTTGATTCTAGACAATTTACTAAACTCAAAGAGTCCTCACAAAAAATTGTTTATGTTGTATATAGTGATGAAGCCCCAATTATTGGAGAAAGGTCTTTAACTACCACTAATAAATTTTGATTGTTTTGGTTGTTCCATCCTTAGATTATAACCTTTTGTCTATTTCTCAAATAATAATAGCCTTATCTTACATTGTAATTTTTTGGTCTAATGTTTGTCTCTTTAAGGACATCCAAACAAAGCAGACGATTGGTTGTGGTATTAGGCAAGGGAAGTTGTATTATCTAAACCTAATGTCAGCATTTTAGTTAAGTTGTATCAAGTTTTTTTCATGGATGACTTGAAGATGGAGAAAAATAAATCTAAACCATGGTTATGGCGTCGATGTTTAGGGTATGCATCCTTTAGGTTTCTCAAAAAATTATTTCCTAGTTTGTTTAAAAATATTGATGTTTGAAGTGTCCGTTATGATGTTTATGAACTTGTAAAATGTCATTGAAATTCATTTCCATCAGTGTTAAATAAAAGTCTCTTGCCCTTTATTCACTCTGATGTACGAGGCCTATCCAAAATTTCAACTTTGGTTAGGTCTTATTAGTTTGTTACTTATATCGACGATTATATAAGGATGACTTGGTTGTGGTTAATAACATATAAGAGTGAAGTGAATTTATTGTTCCAAAAAATGTTATAAGATCATTCAAACTCAGTACAATGCATAAATGCGAGTTCTTTGTGGTGATAATGCTAGAGAATATCAAAGCTTTGAATTGAAACATTATGTGGAAGCATGAGACATTATTAATCAAACTACTTGTGTGGATACACCCAACAAAATTAAGAGGAAAAATCGAAATTTGTTAGAAGTTGTTCGTGCCTCATTAATTCAAGCTTATATGCCATTTACCTATTAAGAGAAGCTCTTTCTTCCACTACATATCGAATTAATCGAACTTCCTCCCACTCCATTGAATTTTAAACATCATTTCAAGTCCTTACTAATGTTGTAGCTACTCTACTAATACCAAATTTGCCTTCTCTTGTTTTTGGATGTGTAGCATTTATGTATATCCATAAACATTAACACAACAAGCTAGCTTTACGAGCCCTGCAGTGTGTTTTTCTTAGGTATGCGACAAATCAAAATGGGTATAGATGTTATCATTCTCTAAATAAACGTATTGTTTATCACAATAAATGTAGTCTTTCATGAAGATACACTGTATTTCTTTAAGTATGAACTTCAAGGTGAGCACCAAAAGGAAATTCAAACTCTTGATTATGAACTTCAGGTGGAGTGTGAAGGTGACTGTCATTTTTCATATAGTAATGATGTTAGTGATGGTGTTAATAATTAGTTGGAATGGGGAGAGGAGTAAGAAGGGGTTATTGAACCAGAGATTGTTTAACAAGAAGGGACTATTAAAGAGGAGGATGTTCGTCCATTAAGTATACAAGTTGATACTCTCACTAATATACCACACTAATTGTTTATTGAGGATGTTCTTATTCCTGACCCTAAGCCACCCAAAAAATGGCTACTATAGTGTCTTACTAGAGGTATTCCTAAGCTTACTTATGAACTTGAAATTTCAAGTAGAGTTAAATATCACATAATTCATTATATGTCAAATAATAATCTGTCAGAATTAAATAAGTCACTTATAAATCAATTATATGTTGTAACTATTACTAACAGTATATAGGAAGCTCTAGACGATCCAAGGTGGAGAGATATAATGAATGAGGAAATGAAATCTTTACAAAAGAATAAAACTTGGGAGATTGTTGAATACCCACTAAGAAGAAGCCAGTTAGATGTCGACAAGTGGCATAGTTGAAAGGTTCAAAGCAAGATTGGTAGTAAAAGGGTATACCTAAACTTATAGGATTGATTACACAAAGGCATTTACTTATGTAGGTAAAATCAATACTGTTAAGAGTATTGTGGTCCCTAGTTTCACACTTAAATTGTCCTTTGTAACAATTTGATTAAAAAAAATACTTTTTTACATGGTGACTTCTCTGAAGAAATCTATATAGAGCTTCCATTAAGTTGTATGGTAGCAGAAAGGCAAAGTAAAAAGGTTTATGGATTGAATAAATCATTGCACAGGATGAAGCAATCTCCAAGAGCATAGTTTGGAAGTTTCACAAGGTCTATGATAACTTTCATATATCATTAAAACAATTCTGACTACACTTTATTCTTGAAAAGAAGGTGAGGTAAAATCACTACTCTGATTTTATGTATAGATGTTATGGTGGTGGCAGAAGATGACCTATAAGAGAGGATGAAACTACAAGAATACTTGTTAAGAGAATTTGAAATGGAAGATATTGATTGCTTCAAATATTTTCTTAGGATTGACATTTCTAGATCGAAGAAACAAATTTTTATCCAAAAGAAAATATGCATTTGACTTATTACAAGAAACTGGTATGTCAACATGTCAACCAGTTGATACACCAGTTGAGGAAGGCTTGAAGTTACATGTAGAAGCAGACCAAATATTAGTTGATAAAAGAAGATACCAAAGACTTGTAGGAAGGCTAATGTACTTGGCTCACACAAAACCTAACCTTGCTCATGCTTTAAGTATTGTTAGTCAATTTATTCATAATCTTGGAGAACAACATATGAGGACAGTTATGAGAATTTTGAGGTATCTGAAATATGCTCATAGTAAAGGAAATTCGTTTACCAAAAGTACATATTGGCAAAGTATAGTTGTATATACAGATGCTAATTGGACTGGATCAATAAAAGACAGACGATTGACATTTAGCTACTTCACATTCATAAGTGGTAACTTTGTCACGTGGAGAAGTAAAAAGAAAAAAATGGTTGTGCGCTCAAGGGCGAAAGCTGAATTCAGAGGTGTGGTACTTGCTCTTTATGAATTTTGTGGCTTTGACTAGTTTTACAAGATTTAGGCTATCTACCAAAGCAACCAATTAGTCTGCATTGTGAAAACAAAGATGTTTGTGCTATAGCTCACAATCCTGTCCAACATGATCGAGCAAAGCATATTAAAGTTGACATGTTCTTCATTAGGGAAAAGTTGGATGGGAAAATTATGGAGTTGTCTTTGATTCAGCCTAAGGATCAATGGGTTGACATTCTTACCAAATCATTTTCAAATATGTTCTCAAAATTTTTCAAGAAGTTAGGCACGTATGACATCTATGGACTAACTTGAGGAGGAGTGTCAACATTTTTTCTCCATAATTGTTGGGATGATACAGCTAAAAATATATTCTTAGGCTCCTAATTTATAGTTGTAGGATTGTAGTTGATTTGCTTAAAAAATTATTCCCTTATTAAACATTATAACTCGTATATTTTACAGAAATGAAAAAAATAAAAGTATTTTTTTGTTCTTTTTCTACTCATATTTCAAGTTAAGGTTGTGTTAATGTGGGACATTATCATTGTTAGTAATTCTTGGCTTAACAAGCAAGATAAGGAATCTATTGCCATATTCTCTTTTGCACTTCTGTAAATAACTTCAAAATCATACCCTATCAGCTTGGGTAACTAGTTTTGTTGAAAAGGTGTAGAGATCCTTTACTATAGTAAATATTTCAAGCTCATGTGATTTATTTGTACTCTAAACAATCTCCTATTAAAATAGTGGTGCCATTGCTTTACAACTTTGATAATGGCTAAGAATACCTTTTCGTAAGTTGAGAGTCCTTAATTTTTGGGTGCCAACTCTTTACTTAAAAAGGCTATTAGATGTCCATCTTTTTGGAGAACAACTTCAATCCCTTTCTAATACGCATCTACTTCAATGGTGATTGGACTTGAAAAATTAAGGACAACTAATACTGAAGTTGTCACTAATGTCTTTTTAAGATTTTTGAAAGCTTATTATTGCTCTTCCTTCCATTCCTACCTTCTTACTGCTTGTTTCTTTATTAGTTCATTGAGAAGCCTGGCTACAATTCCATAATGCCTTATGAAATGCTTGTAGTACCCTGTTAAGCCTAAAAATCTCCTAAGCTCCTGTAAGGTTTATGGCTAAGGCTAGTGATGAATTGTAACTACTTTATGAACATTAGTGGATAACCCTTTCGCAAATATAAAGCGTCCCAGATAATCCAGTTGTCTAGCTCCAAAAATACACTTTCTCCCTGTAATGAAAAGTTATTGTTAATGTAAGACTTACAAGACCTGAAGTAGATGTTCTAGATGCTACTGGAAGCTGTAATTATAAACTAAAAGGTCCTCAAAGAAAGCTAATAGAAATTTGCATATATAAGGTTTAAAGATTTCATCCATAAGACTTTTAAAAGTGGAGGGCGCGTTAGTGAGTCTAAAAGGCATTACTAAAAACTCAAAATGTCCCTCATGTGTCCTAAATGCTATTTTAGGTTTGTCTTCTTCTTTCATTCTAATATGGTGATACCCAGTTCTTAAATATAATTTGAAATACCAACTAAACCCTCTTAATTCCTTTAATAACTCTTCAATCAATGAGATATGAAATTTTCTTTTAATAATGCATTTATTTAGTTCCCTATAATCTATACACGTCCTCCAAGTATAGTACTTCTTCTTAACAAGTATTACTGGTGAAGCATAAGGACTGGCACTCTTCCTAAAAATTGTTACCCATTAGTTCCTGTATAGATCTCTCAATAACATCTTTTTTCTCTCCTGAATACCTGTAAGATCTTATGTTTATGGTTTCTACTCCTTATTTGAGAGGAATGCTATGATCATGGGCTCTTTTTTAGGGTAATTTTTTAGGCTCCTTAAACACTTCACAAAACTCAATTAATAATCCTTCTAATTCTTCCCTAGTATTAGATTTATCATCCAACATAAGTTGTTGCATATGAAACTCAATTATATATCACAAATGCAATATATAAAGAGTTCCCTTTCTTGAAGTTTCCATTAACTTATTGAAACCTTTACCTGATATCATTCTAGCCTTCTCCTCAGGGTTAATTGTCAACTTCACAATTTTGCCTTAGCATTTGAATTCCATGGTCCTCTCCTTGAAGTTGTATAGTATGTAGTTAAGGTTTTCTAGCCATTGAACTCCTAAAACCATGTTGCATCCTTCCAATTTAAGGATCAATTCTTAGATTGCGAATCTATATATAAATGGTAATATTCAAGGGTGATATCTCTATCACTTCTACATTTCATTTCCTGATTAACTTTTCATCCAACAAATTATGAGTGCTCTCACTATCAACCAGGATGTGTAAAGGCTTCTTTTGGTGAGTTCCTATATGTCTCATTTGTTCACACTCCTTTTGGTCTTTTAACCCTAACATAGCTTGTAAGGATATGTGGGGATTTAATGATGCTTCCTCTTCTTCCTCATTTGCATTTTCTCTTTCAATTATTTCTTCTTCTTTGACTGTGTATAAATGGAACTGTCTTTTCTTACATTTATGCATTTAAGTTTTTTTTATACCAAAAATATAATCCCCTTAATCTCTTCTCATCAAATTGTTTATTGCTCACTGCTTTTGCTCCCTTTGAGTTCCTATTGTAAATAGGCTTAATAATGTTTCCTGAATTCCTTAGAGTAAGGAGTAATCCCACATCTAAACTAGGCTTTATTTGGGCTATTGTTTGGTTCATATTTTGTACATGGATAATGCTCCTCCCCCCATTCGGGAAGATGATTTAATTCCACTTTTCCTTAAATACACTGGTACGCTTGTAGCTATAATCATTTCTACTTCCTTGCTAGTGTATAAGCTTATTGAAGTGTTTGGGGATCCATCATTTTGACAGTGAGCTCTAGTTCTGGTTTGAGGCCTTTCAAAGGAAACTATCAAATAGGTTTTTGGTAGTGACAGTTTATTGGAATATTTATCAAACTGAGCACAATATGCTAGCACTGATCCTTCTGGCTTTAACTCCTTTAAGTCTCCAACAGGATCTTAAAAAATATCTTAATCGAATCTCTTCCATTACAAGGTGTGAGATGTGGGAAGTTGAAAAATCTGGAAAAATGTAGCAGTAATACTTCTGGGAAAGTTCATCGCGGCCAACTCCTTGGTTCGCCGAGGCAAACTTGCAATAATTTCACTAGGAATTTACTTTCGGGAAAAGTTCGTCGCGGCCAACTTTCCCTGCACAACTTAAACATGCTTCAATATTTTGACAATATCTTATTCTATAGTTATCTAAATGGAATGATTTTTTATTTGGAGTAAACTAGAGACATAAAGGGGCTACAAAATTGTCTGAAGAAATCTAGTTTTAATTCAGTTTCTAACAATTTCAATTTCTGGATGGAAGTTGAGTACAGGGCACTGTTCTAGTATAAGAATAGCTCGAAAATATTTGGGGTATAACTTTTAGATTTCTGAACCAAATTGAATGATCTTAATGTCATTAGAAACTTAAGAGATAGGAGAACAATTTTCTAGAAGAAAGTATTGCCAAATTACTTCATTTGCATTGTTTAAATGATCAAGAACAGTAGACCAGAAAGTTCGTTTTTGGAAAAATCTGAAATGATTCATTGGGTTATGAAAGTAGATTCAAAGTGTCTATTTGAGGTATAAACCCTATATACAAATGATACTTAAGTGAGTTTTAATATTGGATTGATTTTGTGACAAAAATAATGGAAAAATACCCAGGATTGTCATGAACATGCATTGTGTATATTTAATATACACACATGTGCATTAACAAACACTTATAATTGTGCAGAAGTGTGATATGTGTATATTGCTTGATATAGAGGAGTAATTAGAACATCAACATCCAGATGTTGCCGGAACTTCGAGGCAATAGCTTCAAGAGCAATCGATGAGTAACGTACACGGTCTCACTCAATTAATTGTTTGTTTTATATTATGTTTGAATTATTGAATGAATATGATTTTGATTGTGTTGATTTCGGACAATGAAGGTCCGATGATTTTGATGTATGAATGAGATATTGAAGTGCTACTTGTATGTGAATGTGACGAACTAAATGCTTCTTGATATGACTGATTGATTATAAGAAGTGCATTCCATACATGAATGCATGATCAGATAATGAGAGCTGTGACCTGAGTAGCCATCGAAAATGAGCTTAAAGCTCCAAATGTGATTAAGAACCAAAGGCTCCCTATGTAAAATGAGCCCTATATCTCCAACAAATAAGGGACAATATAAATGAGCCTGGTATCCACAATGGATATGGTACAGTTTAGGTACTCGGTCACAACAACGTAATAATTGGAAAAGAGTCACATGAGCATTTCATATTCATTGTTATACATATGTTGACTGAATGAAATGTATGTTTGTCTTACCTTTAAATGAGAATGTGATATATGATGATTATGAAAAATGCAAAGATGTGAATTATATGTTATATGTGTGATGTGTTGCATGAATTAAGTGAACCATCGATGTTGATTACCACATTAAGTTTGCAAAACTGACCAAAATTGTAACGTTGACTTTTTAGGACCGAGTGACAACTTTAGCTACTGTGAGACACTACAAACAGAGTAGACTTGTAATTTTGGGAAAAAGAAGAAATGACTCAAAGGTCAGTCAACTAGGATTGGAAAGATTACGTAGACTTTCTGTGTAATTTCCTCTTTCATGTAGCACATTTTGTATTAGGATGTGATGATGTACATGTATGGATACTCGAAAGTTACAATGTAAATACATTCGGATTTATGAAATGAAATGAGGACAATTTGGTTTTAAAATATTGTGACTTTCTTGATGATGTCCTATGAGAGAATAATGATAGATGATGCCATGCTAAGTGAATGTTGTAATTGAACGTAGCGCACCATTATCATAGGTTATGTACTGGAATGTCCTCAGGGCGTCCCGGTATATACCCTAGGGTATCGGGGCGCTACATCTTCTCCATTTATGTTCTATATCATTAGTTGATGCCACTTTTGCACCGATCCCTCTAGATGCATAAATGTTATCGCCACCTTTAATTCTTCCAGAATGTGGTCTATCACAAAAATTGTTCCCATCAGTAGACCCAACTCTTCACTCCCACCCCATCAAATACAGGGACATCTACTTTGCTAAATCTAGTCAGCATTGTCTAGTTTATACCTTCTCTTGGGATTCTCATTGCTACTTCCTGTTGGACCAATGGTGGTTGACAATTAAATTCCACCTATGTTTTGATAATAACAAGATAGATAGACTTGATTAAGA
>JANZLC010000003.1:13262583-13275676 GCA_026413385.1 Erythroxylum gracilipes
ATATTAACCATAATAATTAATGACTTGAACGTTTTTCTTATAAGAGAACTATTCTTGTAGAAAAGATCACAGCGTTGCTGTCATCAAACTAGTAATTGATTGGTTGCAGTCTAGACCTTGAGCGGCACGGATGCAGAACATATATAGTGTGTGATGTAGTAATAGGCCATAAGGTCCGATGAATGGACTGCATCAAACAGAGACGCTAGGTGACTTATGTGAAGGTTTAGATGGAAAATGTTGTTGAATTAGCCAACCAAGAAACAAAAATTGTATCCTGGACGGGGTGGAGAGCGTCCGATGTTAACGCAAGAGAGAAAGGGGTGTTAAAGTTTGTTGTCGAGGAGGAGAAAATGTCCCCTCAACAACACAACCTCATGTGCGTTTGGAGTTGGTTAAATTGAACATGTGAAACAACGAAACATGCTTTTGGAAGGACTCGTGTAAGGTTGGCTAGGGCAATCGATATATAGTACCAAGGGAGCTGTTATGCAAATGCATGAAACGAAAAATATAGGTGGTGGCAAAGATTTATGATGGCCCACCATGCAAACAGTAGGGCTGATCCGTAAGATTCTGTTGGGGGCTGTTCTCTTGGAACCATATGGAAAGGTATGCGACGTGTCGGGTCGTTCATAATATTTTATAGGTTTTAGGTAAAGTAAAAAAGTTTTTATTTTTGTCTATTTTTGGGTTTTTATAAAATAAATAAATAAATAAAATATAAATTTTTTTGTTGTTATTTATGAAATCAAGAGTTGGTCTTATTTTATTTTATTTTATTTTTTATAAAAATAAAAATAAGTTTTATTTTATTATTTATAAGGATAAGCTTTGAACGGTGGTTGCCTTGCGCTTCCCAAGGCCAACCCGGTTATGTGGTGTCATTGGATTTGTTGTAGGGTACTCCCCATCCCGTAACTCCCAAGAACAAGACAATATATAAGCAGATAAAAATGGGCAATTGGCAAGTGGAAATGTTGAGATGATGAGAGAATTTACGTTTCTAAATACACGTGTTTGATATATTTGCATCAGGCGTGCAAGTAAGTCAGTTAGCTTTGTCTCAACGCACAACGCACAAGAACAACTATGTATAATGGTGATGTTTGGTACACAGTTCAGCTACTGTTTAGTTTAGTGATTAAAAATTAACGTTTTGATCATTTTAAAAAGTTATTGATGTATTTGGTGAATGAATTATTGGTTAGCTTATTTAACTCCAATAAGTTGATTTTTAAAAGTTTCATAAGAGGAATTTTAGAGTTAGTTATTTTTCAAATGATAGTATTACCCTCCACTTTACTCTTTACTTTTGCTCTGCTTATTTTTAAAGTTGGCTTTTTTTAATCGTAGAATTATGTCGTGAAGTTTGGAAGAATATAATAAAGAGGTTATTTAAACATTTTGATCTTTATTTAATTTTATAATATTAGTTTATATTTAAAAATACCATAATATTAAGTTTTTGAACATAAAGACTCAAATCAAATTAATATTTTTAGTATATAACTACTATATGTTGTATTTGTGTCATACTATAATTATAGATATTTTTAATTTATTAAATAATAAAATTCATATGTATTATATGAAAAATACTAATATGATGTAGCTCGCTGCCTCATTCATATTAATAGAGAATTTAACGTTAGATTATTATTATTATTATTATTATTATTATTATTATTATTATTATTATTAAAGTTAAAAACTTAATTTTTGTAAAATTAAATATCTAAACCTAAATTCTTATAAGAATATTCAACGAAATACTGAGAAATATAATATTCATGCCCTTATAATTTTTTTAAAAAAGCATGCTCTTATAAATCATTTTACACATCAATAGTTAATACTAAATAGCTAATTTTACCAAACATCTTTAATAAATTGCTGATGTTATCCGCTGGTCAAATCAGCTGATATAATCAGCTATCAGCTAAGCACTGATAGAATCAGCTAACAACTAATGCAATTTGTTGTTTGTCAAACAAGGCCAATAGCTCTTTGTCATGCTATGTGAGACGTGACACTAACTGACGATTAATGTAAGATCAATCCTCTGACATAAGCACCCTATGGTTCAAATAACTGAACAAATTAAATCTTAATATTGTTATTAAATTTTAATTTAAACTCAAATATTTCACTATATTAAAAAATTCTAACATTTTATAAATATTTAATATTGATCTTAACTTAGTTTTTCTGTCACAACTCTAAAAACATATTTGCTATTTTATGGTTCCTACATATGTGTTATGTGTGTATAACAAGTTAGACTTGAAAATTAAAAAATTAAAGGATCTCTCTCTCTTTCTCATACACACACAGACTCTTTCTTTCTCTTTAACTTCTCTACTTACTCTTGTGGCATTTGACAAGTTTGCAAACAATCATAATATTATTACTTGCTTTTAACACTAGTAATATTTTTGTTTTTCTTGATTTTGTTTGAGGCTGTGTACTCCTTCATTCCCATTTTCTCTTTCATTCAAGTTTTTAAATTCTTATGGACCTTTATTTCATTTCAGGTTTGAACTTCGAGTTTCATCGTCAGCACAATGTTGCTACAAAGATGCATGCAAAATCATATGAATCCAATATTGAACCTTCACTTGGTATTAGAACAATAGTTGAACTTAAACCTGTAGCCACTGAAACAACTTTATTAGTCATTCTTAAGAAGTTTGATGTTATTAGTGCATGAATTTATTTATGAAATTGGAGACAAGATGTTATGCGGAAGATGATTTTAAACTTCCATTGTAGATTTCTTTAAATAGAGCTAGACTTTAGAGACAGGGTTTAACAAAAAATCAAATACATTCCTTATTCTTAGGCATGAATAACAACTCCTTAATCTTAAAAAAAACAAATAAAGTCATTGTAAAGATAAAACCAGAAAAATATTCCAAAAGATAAAGTCATCCTAATCTAATTGTCAGATACTTAGGCACATTTTCAACACTCCTCCTTGCCTAAATAGCTGCACACTTCTAATTTTCTTCTCAATTCTTCAAATTTGGCCTTTGGAAGTGCCTTTGTTAGGACATCTACACTTTGATGATCGGTCGTACAATAAAATAGACATATTTCACCTTCTTTCTACACTTCCCTTAAAAAAACAACTTAATCTTAAAATGCTTAGTCTTGCCATGAAAAGTAGGATTGTTTGAGATTGAAATGACAGCTTGATTATCAACAAAAATCTGATTTGACTTATTTTTCTCCATATGTAAATTGACAAGGATACTTCTAAGCCAAATTGCTTGATTTACAGTAGTAATGGCTGCCACATATTCTGTCTCAGCTGTGATTTGGGCCACAATATCTTGTTTCTTTGAACACTATGAAAACACCCCTGAGCCAAAGCTGAAACAGTGACCTATTGTACTCCTCATATTATCAACCGAACCTTCCCAATCACAATCAGAATATTTATGAAGTTTGAGATTCTAATTGTGAGCGTATTTAATTCCATATTCTATAGTACCTTTGACATATCTTACAATTTTTTGGCAACTTAAAGATGCACTTAACTAGCACAATGCATAAATCTTGAAAGCATACTTATTTCAAACATAATATCAGGTCTTGTTGTAGTAAGATACATTAAGCAACTAATTAGGCTTTTGTAATGATGTTCATTCACCTTATCAGCTCCATCATTTTTGCTGAACTTTTCCTTTTGGTTTATTGGAGTAGTAGTGCTTTTACAATCCTCCATGTAATTTTTTTTAATTATTTCTTGTGCATAATTCCTTTGGCATATGAAGACTCCATCTTTATCTTACTTCATCTCCATCCATAGAAAAAAAGTCATTAAGCCAAGGTCAATCATCTTAAATACTTGGAGAATTTCATCTTTAAACTTCTTTATTACCCTTTCATCATTTCTTTTTATAAGTAAATCATCAACACAAACAGAAACTATGATTAATTTAGCTTTTGTTTGCTTCACATATAATATGGCTTCATTTAGACTTTTAATGAATTCAAGGTTTTGAAGATAATCATCAATTCTGTTGTACCAAGCTCTAGGGGCCTGTTTAAGACCATATAAGGTCTTTTTTTAACTTGTAGACCTTCTCCTTCTATCCCTTGACTTGAAATCCTTTTGGATGTTCTAAAAATATCACATCCTGCAAATGACCATTTAATAAAGCAGATTTTGCATCTAAATGGTAAACTTTCCAGCCTTTATGCATAGTAAAGGCTAGTAACATTCTAATCGTATCAAGGCGTACAACTGGAGCAAATGTTTATGAAAATTTTACTCTAAATACTTGAGTATATCCCTTCACCACTAATTTGGCCTTATATTTATTTATAGAACCATTTCTATTAAGTTTGGTTCTATAAACCTATTTAACTCCTATGGGTTGTTTATGTTATGGTGTGTCCACCAAATCCCATATGTCATTTTTTTCAATCACCCTAAGCTCTTCTTTTATAGTGTCTATCCACTTGTCATCCATCTCAGCTTCTTTAATTCTGCAGGTACTAGCTAGGACAACAACATTGCTTCTTTTATAAATTTCAGATAAGGGTCTTGTATCTCTGACCGATATGTCATCTACAACATCATCAAAGTGTTCCAGAACTTCTGAAAATTGTTTTTCATTGGCTTCTCCCAGCTCCATTGTTTTGTCCTCCATGAGTTTAACATCCTACTTATAAGAAATTTTCTAATTTGTGGTTGAAAAATTCTATAAGCTTTAAAAGTGTTGTTGTAACCAATGAAAACATATGGTTCATCCTTTTTTTTTATCAAATTTGTCTCTCTTAACATCTGGCATATAATAAAAACAAACACAACAAAAAATATTGAGATTTTGGAAATCTGACTTGTAACCAAACCAGGCTTCAAAAGGAGTTTGTTTAGATAAAACTCTGGTTGGTAGCCTATTCAGTAAAAATACAACAGTGTTTGCAACCTTTGTCTATAGTTTCTTTGGTAGTTTTTTTTCATGCAGAATACAACTTGTCATTTCCATAACACTTCGATATTTCTCTCATTTACACCATTCTATTGTGGGGTGTAAAGTGCAATAAGTTGGTATTCAACACCTCTCACCAAGGCATGCTTCTGCATATAAAGAAGCCCAGTATTATACCCCTAAGTCTAGACTGCAGGATTGTGTGAGTATTGGCGAGCCTTTGCCAATGCTTAGCACGTAGGTTAGCACGAGGAAGGCGTGTTGACGAGGGAACAAGCCGAAGTCTTGCGAGTTGGTGAGCAAAACTCGAGGAACTTGCGAAGTAAGTGAGGGATGTAGGAAGTATTGGAAATATCTCCAAAGTAGGCAAGATGTTTGATTAGATTTTGATGTAATGTAGCTAATTAGAAGAGTTCTAAGGGAAAGATGATGTCTTCCCATTGGTCGATATGAAGCAATGTAATATTTAGTTGATAAGATCAACTAGGATTGTGGAGATCCTTAAAGATCTTGAACTTACTTTCCAAGCAAGAGGAGCCTATAAATAACTCATTAGAGTTGAGAGCTAGGAATTCAATCATTGAGTCATTCACTCATTGAGAGAAATCACTCAGAGGAGAGAGCTTTAAGAGTTAAGAGCTTTTGGGGGAGTTCTCATTGTAAGGGCTTCGCGTTAGGAGTTTTTTGTAAGGGCTTCGAGTAGCGAGTTCCTTGTAAGTGCTTTGAGAAGGAGGTACTTGTATCTTTTGTTAATATTTTATTGAGGGTTAATGAAAGATTAGCTTCGGGTATATATATCTCTTGTTGCTTTCTTTACTCTATTATACACTTGTGTTATTTTGTGTGAGCGAGAAACACTTGTGTGCACGAGAGGTGTTCGAGGGCTAACGGATTTGTTCGGCGACATTCATGTGAGAAGGTTGAATCTTGCTTAATCGGACCTAAGTGGGATTCCCATATGAAGGTGGGTGCGACTTGCGGTGAAAGTTCAAGCCCAAAGTAGGCCTTTGTGACACCCATCATGATGGAAATGTCCAAGCCTCTTATGCTATAATGCAATATTGCTCAAAGTGCTTGAAAAAGCTATTTGCTCCTCCTCCATCAAATTTAAAGCATAACTTTTAGCTCCCATTTTCACCTTCAATGCATCTTTGACCAAGCACCATTTTTCTTCAAATATGACTTTGAATCCTTTTTCAACCAGCTGGGCAACACTAAACAAATTTTGGTTAAATGCAAACATATATAAAACATCTATGATATGCTTCAAACGTTTCAAACTCTTAATAGCTACAGTTGCTTTTTCTCTTAACTGAGATAAAATCACCATTTACAATTTTCACCTTGGAAATAATGGTTCTCTCAAGTTCTTTAAAGAGTTCTAGTCATTGGTCATATGGTTTGTACAACCACTATCTATCAGCTAAGAATCACTGAAATTGTTGTTTATAGTAAAACATGTTGCAACAAAAAGTTGCTCCTCTTGGTTTTGATTTATGGACTCCTTTGCCTCATCAAGTTGAGACTTACAGATTCATTCTATATGCCCCATATTACTACACTTTTTGCACTTGACATCAGGCCTTTACCAACATTTTCTTTGAGGGTGATTTGTCTTTTCGCATTGCGGACAAGATAAAAAAGTCTCATTGTGTTGCTTGTTGGAGCCTTCAAATTCTTTGTTGTTTTTCTTTTTATTATTCTTCTTTTTATCTTTAACTCCTCTTGGGTTTTTTTTAATACAAAAAGCACGTTGCACTGCATCCTCTTGTCTCATCATTCTTCTCAACTCTAATGCCTGCAAAGCATTTACTAATTCTCGCAAAGAGATGCTTAACAAATCTTTAGATTCTTCTAATGAAGATATTTTGGATTCATATTTTTTAGATACAGTGACAAGAATTTTCTACACAATTCTTTTCATTAGGAAAATCCTTATCAGGAAGTCGTACTTTATTAACAATGCTTAACAACATGTCAGCATAGAGTTTAATAGTTCATGTCTCCTTCACGCTTTGCATCTCAAATTCCCTGATCAAGTTGAGCACTTGCATACCTTTGGTTCTTTCACTACATTGATATTCAGATTTGAGATAATCTTAAATATCTTTAACAGATTGTAGATTTATAATTCTTGTAAAAATCACATTTGACACAGCTAAAAAAAGACAAACTTTCATCTTGAGCTTCTTTGTCTTCCTCTCTTTGTGATTCTTTAGCTATGCCTTTGTAAGATTTTTGGATAATTGAAACACTTCATAATCTTCTTCTACAACCTCCAAAGATCCAGAGCTTCAAGATGAACAATCATCCTAATAACCCAAGCTTTATAGTTGTCACCATTAACATGGCTCAAAGCATGTTAAAGGCTAAGAATACGTCTAAAGAGTTTTGGGTTGAAATTGTCTCTAGTGTAGTTTACATATCTAATCTCTCACCAACATCAAGCATTAAGGATCATACACCAATAGAAGTATAGAGTGGACACAAACCTAGCATGAATCACTTTAGCGTGTTTAAGTCCATTGCTTACAAGCACATCCTGCAACAAGAGAGAAGCAAGCTTAATGATGGAATTGTTAAACAGGTCTTTGTTGGCTATGACACAAACTCAAAGGGCTATAAGTTGTACAACCCAATCAATGGCAAGGTAGTGGTGAGTCGCGATGTAGAATTTGATGAAGATGAAGCATGGAATTGGGAAAGAAAAGAAGAAAGAAACTTGACTTCATTCCATACTTTGTAGAGGAAGAAGAAGAAGTTATGGCGCCAACACAAGATGTAACTCTGCCTCTTTCACCCACACTCAATAATCAAGGTGAAAGTTCAAATGAAGGACCAAGAAGAATGAGAAGTCATGATGATCTTTAAGCTGAAATTGAAGAAGTAACTTTTGATTTGTATTGCCTCTTTACCGTTGGTGAGCCATTAAGCTTTGAAGAAGCCGCGAAAGACAAAAGATGGAAACAAACTATAGATGAAGAAATCAAGTTGATTGATAAGAACGATACTTGAGAACTAACAAATCTTCCCAAGGGTCATAAAGCCATAGGAGTCAAATGGGTTTACAAAAATACAAAAGGAGAAGTGGAAAGATACAAAGCAAGGATCGTTGCAAAAGGCTACAAGCAAAGGTATGACATTGACTACGAAGAGGTGTTTGCCCTAGTTGCTCACATGGAGACTATTCGATTGCTTGTCTCAAGGCGACTCAAATAAAATGGAGAATCTATCAACTAAATGTGAAGTTAGCATTCATAAACATTTATCTCGAAGAAGTGTACATTGAATAACCACTTGGATATGTGGTCAAAGGGCATGAAGACCAAGTTTTGAAGTTGAAGAAGACATTATATGGATTAAAGCAAATACCAAAAGCATGTAATAGTTTCATTGACAAGTATTTTCAAGAACATGGGTTTGTTCTTTGCCTTAATAAGTATGCTCTCTATATGAAAGCCTATGATAATGGAGACATATTGCTAGTTTGCCTTTTATGTGGATGATCTCATCTTTACCAGTAACAATCCGAGATTGTTTGAAAAGTTTAAGAAAGAGATGTCTCATGAGTTTGAGATGATCGACGTAGGGCTCATATCCTACTATTTAGGCCTAGAGCTAGAAGTGAAGAAAATAGAGGAAGGAGTTTTTATCTCTAAAGAAGAATATGCGAAAGAAGTATTTAAGAAGTTCAAGACTCTTGATTGCAACTCGGCGAACACACCCATGGAGTGTGGAACGAAACTATCAAAGTTTGAAGGAGGAGAAAATGAAGACCCTGCTTTATTCAATAGCCTTGTATGAAGTTTGAGGTACTTGACGTGCATAAGGCCCAATATTCTTTATGTTGTTGGAGTAGTCAGCCGTTTCATGGAAGTTTCTACAACCACTTACATGGAGGCACCAAAATGAATACTTCGGTACTTGAAAGGTACGTTAGGGTATGAATTATTTTATACTTCCTCCAATAATTTCAAGCTTATAGGATATTGCGATAGCGACTTAGCTGGAGATATTGATGATAGAAAGAGTACTACCATATTTACATTTAATATGTGTAATTGTGCAATTTCATGGAGTTTAAAGAAGCAATCACTTGTTACACTCTCTACATGTGAATTCGAGTATGTGGCGATAACCTCTTGTACCTGTTATGTGATTTAGATAAAGTGATTGTTAAAGAAACTTCACTTGATTCAAGAAGAAGTAACGGAGATTTACATTGACAGTAAGTCCGCCCACACACTTGCCAAGAATTTGGTATACCATGATCAAAGTAAGCATATAAACATCAGATATCATTTCATTAAGGAGTACTCAAAAAGAAAGGAAGTGGAGCTTAAGTACGTGAAGACAAAAGAGTAAGTTGTGGATATTTTCAGAAAGGAACTCAAGTTCGAAGACTTTCAAAGACTAAGATCAAGACTTGGGATGAAGAAGAAAAGTTCAAATTAAGAGAGTGTGTCAAAAATATAATTTGAATTTGAGAGTTTTTAGAATTTTCTTGAAAAATATCTTTTTATTTTAGAATTACAATGTATGACTAAGATTTATTTATAGAATAGTCTTGTGAGTGGGTAATGCATAGAGTACTAGATTTTTCTAGAGAACAATTAATGAGTTAGTAGGGTAGAAAGTTGTTGTGCATTTCTAGGGTAATCCAATATTCCCTATAAATACATCTTGTACTTAGCATTTTATGCAAGTCAAAAATTTGATTGATAGATTCTCCTCTCTAGTTGACTCTTCCTCCTTCAAACAGTTACTCCTGGTGGCTACTACTAGCTCTATATTATCAACAAGGAATTGCACAGCAGTTCCATCTGGGTGCAGATCCAGTAAAAACCTTTAAAATGGTTCAATCGTCGTTATCATTGTTTCTATTTTTTTCTTATAGATTTTAATCCAAACTTTGTCTTGGCATACCACAAGTTTTTCATATTTTCCTGGATGGAAATGTTAAACATGAACAAAGCAATCATCTTGAAAGTTTTAGGTCCTCGGGGAAAAGCTAGTGGCAACTCAACCTTAGTAGTTTCCATTAATCTTTTCTTGCAATATTCACATTTTGGAAAGGATGCTACACGTTACAAAACAAACATCAGTTAACACAATTCTTAAGGCCCTGTATATACATATAAAAAACTTACACTTCTCATTTATCCCTGTTTTTTATTAATTTTTATTTTTTAATTCCTTATGAAGGTTGAACATTCTTTCGCCAGTGTTAACTCGAATAGAAACAGGAAAATCTATCTCTTGACTCCTGGGAAAAGAAGCAAAACTTGACCAAATTTCAAGTTAATTTTGAGGCGTAATATGGATAACAATCGACCCTTCAAACTAATAACTCTATACCATGAAATGATGCTAATCTAAAGTAGTGCTCCAATAATACGTGAAGAGAAAGCACTTGCAGTGACAAAACTATGTTTGTGGCTTGCAGAGATGTGTAACATGAAGTGGAAGAGAAAATTACAAGGAAAGCAACAACAATTGATTTTATTGTAAGAACAAACAGTAGAGAAGATAAAAGAGAAGACAGGAAAGAGGGGAGGGGACTGGAGAATTCTATTTATAAAATATTAAAATTCTTTTTGAACTTGTTAATACTATTGAGTTTAAATTAAATTTTAATATAAACCTTTTATTTAAGAAAATTTATCTCGACATGTATTTTAATTGAGCATCACCCTTTCGTTCTTTCTTCCCTAATTCTGTGAAAACTTGGTGTTAAGCGTAATATTCTTGGTTACATGTGAAATGGCAGCGAAATGATAATGAAAAAGTTTTCTATATCTTGCTAAAAAATTAATAAACTTTAATGGAAACATACTTGACGCTAGGAGCTAGATTTCGTGTTTCAGTGAAACTTTAGTTGGATGTTGATAATGATGATATTTGAGGGTAAGAGAGAGCCTCTCCATCTAAAACTTTCAAGAACACGGTTAGTCTTAATTTGGTTTAGTCACAATTAAGACCGGGCGTCCTAGTTTTAAGGGATGCATACCTGCAAGTTTTTAAGAAGCTTCTCGATCTGACCAAAAACAAAACATCGACAAGAAAAACAGAAAAAGAACAGTAATTTGGTGTATCTTCAATAAAAGATGTCATTTCTTGCAAGTTAGCATCAAAACGGCATTAACTAGTTCTCCTTTTTTCATCGGAGAGAGTTATGTTTGGTCGAAATAAAACCTTTAGAAAAGACAATAACCAAAACCATCTTGTTATGCTTATGTGCACTTTTTACTTCATCGTTATGTTGTTCCTTAATTTGGATTTGTAGAGATTGAACTTGAGTCCAAAAGGGAGTTAATGATGACAAGTAACATCGTCGATGCTAACTTCAAACAAGGTCGTTAAAAAATCATTTTCAGCTTTTTGTGTAGACATAGATTTAGTTGTTTTCTCAAGTTGTGGGAAATTTCTTTAAATTTGTGTATAAGGAAAAGTAATATTACTACTCGCTGATATGAAGTTAGTATAACTCTTCCTTTGGCACTCAATTTTAGCCCAAAATTTACACTTTAAAACAGAAATTTATACACAAATTTCACAAATCTTTATGTTGATGTACTCCATAACATCCATGAATTTGATCCCATGATGTGCATGGATCCTGATGGATATTACAGACGTCAAGGTGACCCACCTAAACCCTAACAGAAAATATAATGAAGTCGGTGTACACATTTGGTTTTGAAGGTCTATGTAATTAAAGCGATGGAGGGGACTGATTGTGCTACAAGATATCTATAACCCCACCTATAGAAACAAAGCTGAAGTCGGCAGAAGTGGCTGTATTGTGTGGGAAGGGAAGCGACAGAAATAAATGTTTCTATAAGACTATAACCCCACCTATAGAAACAAAGGCTTCACTCGTACCGCTTCTCTAGTTTGTCTAAGTATGGGATGGATCTACGTTTATTACAATCCCACTTGTTGGATCTCTGACTAGCTCATCCTCTCTACTCGATGCAAAGCAAAAAAGAAGAGAAAAAAACTCTCGGCGCTAGACATTGAAGTTAATAGATGGTTAGGGTAGAACCTGGCACGCATTCTGAGGACTTTCGGTACTACTCTTCTGTGCAGTAGCAATTACGAAAGAAGTTCACTGCGCATGGGGGAGAGAGAGAGAGAGAGAGAGAGAGAGAGGACAGAGTGTTGATATTGTAAGAGATTTTCTTACATTGACTGGGGAAGAGACACTACTTTACTTACGTAGAGGAATTGTCTGTACCTGATAATAATATTGGTGATATACAAGTTAGGTTTTACCTTCTAACAGGCTTTCTGTATGTTTTTCCTCTAGTATCAGAGAGAACAACCGAGTGTACCGTTGCACATGCGTAGACCCCTATGTGCGCTTCCACGAAAACAAAGCCGGCCCAATGGTTCATGGTCTTGTTGCTTTCGTACCATCATCTCTACGATCATTCCAATTCAATAGCTTCACCATGATCCCCAAGATGTCATATGGCTTAATATTTATTTATATTAATAATAATCTTTATTAATGTGTAATAGAATAGAATTGACGACTGATTATAAATAAGATACCATAAAAATATTCCCACCTGTCTGGATGCAATTCTTTTTGTATATAAAAGGAGTTGAATTCATTATTCATATTCGATATTGGACTTGGGTTTTCAGAGGTAGAAGCGTGGAGACAAAATTTTCATCTTATCAACTCAAACTACAGACTAACCATACTAAATTGGAGAATTTATATTTAGTCTAAATGTTGCTTAGCTATTACAATTATCCTTTTGTTGATAAAATAAGAAGAAAAAAAAAACTATATCCTACAATGCCACTGAAGTACACATATTTGAAAGGACATGATTACATGAGTTATTAGGTACAAAGGACAAATGTGGCATCAACCATAAACTCTGAAAGCTTGTGAGAGTTCTGAAACCTTGTCCGTAATAATAAAGTACCAATCGAGCTTTAGATTTATACATGTTAAAAGTCTAAGTTCCTTTATCTTCCAACCACAACCTGCAATTGATGACTCCCTGATCACGGCTCTGTCGTTCGATTAGAATATCGACCTTGGAAACTGGTCAAAATAATTAAATTCCAAGGATTGCAGTATAGGATGCAACCTCGGGTCGTCTCTCTTGGAACCTAGTGAAATG
>JANZLC010000003.1:13278553-13300953 GCA_026413385.1 Erythroxylum gracilipes
AAGTGTGTTTAAAAGTGTTTGCAGCTTTTGGGATTTTTAAAACACAGTCGTTATGCTGCCCAAATTTTTCAAAAAAAGAAAAGAAAGAATAGATTTTCAGTTAGCCTTGCATAATTGGATTAAGGACACTATGAGTATCTTTAGCCCGATTATGCGGCAGTTGTCATGGGCCCGATGTGGTACCGGGTCGTGACAGTAGAGGCCCCAAAGGCAAGTCGAAGTCGAAAGATGGTATGGAGACTAAAAAGTGTCACTACTGCACTAAAGTTGGTCATATAAAAAGTTTACTACAAGTAGAAAAGAGACCAGAAGAAGCAAGAAAACTATAAGGATGGAGACAAAAACAACACCACATTAATGACATCAAGTACATATGATGAAGTATCCTTGATTTGTGTGACAAGTGAGTGTCTCAACATTAGTCACTCAGATTCAAAGTGCTTGTTGATGTGGGGACTTCTTATCATTATTTCCAAGGAGAGAGTACTTCAACAACTATAAGATGATGATTTTAGAAGCTTGAAGATGGGTAATTATAGACCTGTTAGCATTGCTGGCATGAGAGACACTTGAGATTAAATCGATATTGGGTGCACGTTGACCTTAAAAAGTGTATAACACATTTTAGACTTATGGCTCAATTTATTATTTGTGAATGTGCTTGACTAAGAGAGATACCAACACTGTTTGAAAATGGCAAGTTCAAACTGTTTAAACGAGTATTGACAGTTGCTTGTAGTGAGCTATGTTACACCTTGTCTAAAGGGTATATGCTGGAGAATTACATGTTGTTTAAGAAACTACTTCACTAGATTTATGGAACTAGAGATTGAGATACATTAGGGAGAAGGAGATTAAGTTGATAGCTAGAAGATCATATATCCCTATAGAGATTATGATTTCTCTTAATCCATGTGATCACTGCTTAGCTCAAAAGCAACATCATACTTTATTTAATAAAATGTCTACCAAATGGAAGGTAAAGTTGGAGCTGGTGCACTTTCAAGTTGTGGTCCCATCGAGGTAGAGTCATTTGGGGTAACAAATATTTTGTTACATTTATCAATGATGCTACAAACAATTCTTAGATATTTATACTTAAAATAAAAAAAGACGTATATGACCTTTCATATATCTTATACCATAGTGGAAAGGGAAACAAAAGGAAGCTGAAGTGTCTTTGAACTGATAATGGAGGCAAATACACCTCTAATGAGGTTGAAGAGTTGTGTGAGAAATGGAATAAAACATGAAAAGACAAAACCTAGTACCCCATAGCGTAGTGGTTTTGCTGAGAGGATGATCAAAACCATTATGGTGAAGGTTCGATGTATGCTCTAAATGTCAACTTATCGAAGTCCTTTTAAGGTGAGGTGGTCAAAACTGTAGTGTATATGATCGATAAAATTCCTTTAATCCCTTTAGATCTTAACTTCTCCCAAGAAAGTATGGAAATGGAAGGATCTAACTTACTCGCATATAAGGGTGTTTGGACGCAAAGATGCAAAGCCTTCAAAAACGTGTCAATGGAGTAAAGATTGAAGCTAAATTTAAAGAGTACTCCTTTTTTTATTGGATATGGCAATGAGTTAGGGTATAGGCTTTATAACCCAAAAAAGTGTAAGGTTGTAAGAAGCAGGGACATAATCTTCTAAAAGCATGAGATGGGTACAGATTACATCAAATAAGACAATACTACTTTTTAGCAATTTATCATTTGGCACTAAAGATCCTTCTACCCTTATTCCTACTTTCGTTGATTAACTTACGAGTGAAGAAAGCAAACATAAGCTAGCATAGGATGTTAATAATCAAGGGTAATATAATGGTGATGAACCACATAATATACATCCTATGGATGATGTAAAAGAGATATATGAGCATCAAGAGTAGGGGGAGAAACTTGCTTAAGTGTTGGAAGACGTCCAACTTTGAAGGTCTACTAGAGTGAAGGAACTTTGATAAGATACCCTAGTTGGAATATCTCCTAATCACTGCTGAGGGGGAGCCATCGAGCTTCCAACAAGTACAATCACTTAAAGGCAAAGAATCTTGGCTTAAGGCAATGCTAGAGAAGATGAAATCTTTGAAGAAGAAAGAGACTTATGAATTAGAGAAGCTTCCTAAAAGGAAGAAGGCTATGGAGAATACATGGGTGTTCAAAATAAAGAAAAATGGTGACAAACTAGTGAAGCATAAGGCAAGACTGGTGGTGAAGGGTTACAATTAAAAGAAGGGTATCGATTTCAATGAGATTTTCTCATAATAATCAAGATGACATCGTTACACATGGTATTAGGACTAATTGCTAGTTTAGATCTTAAACTTAAATAGCTTGATGTTAAAAATTGCTTTCTTATATGGAGATTAGGATGAAGAGATTTATAGAGCAACCAGAAGGGTTCAAAGTTAAAAGGAAAGAGTACATAACAAGCACCAATGTAGTTGCACAAGAAGTTCAATTCGTTTATGACGAGTAATGGGTATAAGCAAATGTTAGAAGATTCTTATATGCATTAACAAAAATTTTCTGGTGGTAATTTCATCATCCTTATTTTGTATGGCATGATATAGGATCAGACACTAGTATGATTTGCAGGTTGAAGGAGGTTTTGTCTAAGGTCTTTGACATGAAATATTTAGGTCCTGCAAAACAAATTTTGGGCATGGAGATCACTTGTGATAGGAAGGCTGAAAATCTATAGTTGTCATAAGAGAAATATATTGAATAAGTGCTTGAGAGGTTTAATATAAAGCATGTCAAGCCAGTAAGTACACCTTTAGTGGGTCATTTTAAGTTGAGCAAGAGAGCTTATCCTACTACCAAAAAGGAGAAAGAGTGTATGTCCTCTATTTTGTACTCCTTAGCTATAGATTAATTGACGTATGTCATAAAGTGCACTAGAATATACATTACACACCTGTTGGATTAGTGAGTAGATATTTATATAATTCAGGAAAGGTACACTAGGAAGCAGTGAAGTGGATCTTTAAATACTTATAGGGCACTTCTAGATTATGTTTGAGTTTTGAGTTAGTGAGCCAATTCTAGAAAGGTAAATAGATGCAGACACAACTGGCAATCTTGATAACAAAAAGTCAACCTCATGTTTTTTTTCAAATTTGTAGGGGAGTTATATCTTGGCAATTTAAGTTGTAGAAGTGTATATCTTTGTCTGAATGAGATGCTTTGTTGAAGCAATTTCTTTAAGAGATGAACATGGAATAAGATGAATACATAGTTTTCTATGATAATTAAAGTGCAATAAATTTGAGAAAAAATTCCATATATCATTCCCACACTAAGCATATTGATACAAGGTATCATTGATTGTAGTTTATGGTTGAGAAGCAACTAATCAAGTTGAAGAAGATTCATAAAGAAAATAATGATGCCAACGTATTAACAAAGGTGGTTCTCATGAGTTAGCTTAAGCTTTCTAATAAGCTCACCAGGATAACTTTCAAATTATTAATAGGTGGTAGATTTTTTCTCGGAAATGGGTTGGAGGGGGAGATTATATGGGTCCAGCCCCATTCTATGAACATTTATTTGTTTAATTCTATTAAATATGGACTATGGAAGTGTTAGATGTCATTATGGATCAAAATGAATAAAGTTATGGTGACTGTGTTCGATATAAAATCTTATCCTTTTGAGATTAAATATAAGTTTGAAAGACAAAAGTTACATAAGACAGAAACATATGATAACATAAGAGTTTTGGAGTCTAAATAGCTTTCATCAACTATAGTTTTATTAGAGTTCTAGAATTTGTTTAGTAGTATTAATATATACATGTGTGTGTCTGTGTGTATCAATTTATACTTCTCGAAGTTTGAGAGAGCTTTTAGAAAAAACTCAAGCAAGCAAGATTACTTGTAGTTGTCTTATAAAAGGTTTTCTCTGAGTAAGAGAGTTTGAAACCTTTATTATTTGTATCTTGTTATTTTGATTTAGTAAATTTTATTATCAATTTGTCCCGTGATTTTTATATCTATACTGAAAGGTTTTTAACATTAAAATTTCACATTCATTATCTTTTAGTTATCCTTTTTGTGCGAGTAATTTGCTATTTGCTAGTTACGTGAACTTGAAGATCTTGCGTACTGCTTGGAGATCCAACAAGCAATAATGCTCATGCACTTTATACGTACATGCACTTTATAGACACAGCTTTTATGTGGGTTTACTTCTTCAATATCGTAGAAAATGTAATAGGAGTCAACTTGGTATAGTAAATTCCAATATCTGTCAAGTGTAGAATGGCAAAGAGAATCTCAAACTCCAAAACAAATTCGGATGACAATCGGTGTAGTTCCCAGGTTAAAGTTATAACTTCGAATCGAAGAAATGCATTTATTGGAGACCATGAACTTGTGTTGCCATTGTTTTACTTGCACAGATGTATGGATTAAGCAAGACCTGGATACTGTTAGACATACTCAGAAAGAGAAAAAAAAAAAAAAAGGTAAGAGAATTTTGCTTTGCCTTTCTCTCAATAAATGCCTTGATTACATGTACATTTGGTCAAACAAACAAAAGATTAATGTACGAGTGTCCATGTGGTCGGAAGAAAATCAAAGGGGGGACACAACTTTGAAAGGTCGAAGAGGTTAAGAATTTGGTTCCCTACGCCCACCGCAAATAGATGGAATAACACTATCTAATTGATATTTATTATGCAAAATTGAAGAAACATAAGATACTATGAGTATGACTTTTGGGTCGTGTTTAACTATAAATTATCTAGAAAGGCCTTTTTCACTTGCAAGATTTGAATTACATCCCATCATATATTCATATTATGTATTTATCCAACAAGTCCGATATGGTGGTAAGTGTATCATTGAATATCGGAGACAACCATTGGTGTGCACTGTTGACAAAGTCAAATAAACCCCTCATGTTTATTACATACCACAATTTGTATCTATTGTTTTCAAATGTTTAATTTTCCTTCATATTGACTAAATTGAATAATTGGATCTTAATTTAAGTAGATTGTTAGTTAGTACCTTAAAAATATAAATATGGTTAAAAATTTAATGATGTGAAATCGATAAAAGTATTAAGAGATTCCTTTGAATGATATGTTCATATTAACTTAATTACATGCATTTTAACTAGTCCACCACTCCAATCCCATCAAAGGAGATTATATTAAGGAGAATAAAAACTTTATTCCTTTTGTTTAAGGGATTTGGATTTATGCAAATCCCTTAAATGACTTTAAAATGAAGCAACTTTAGTTGAACTATATATTATCTTACTTATTTTATTAAACATTAAAAATTAAATTGCAATTGATATTTCAAACAAAATAAGTCATATTCAAATCATTTGAATAAGACCTTTAATTGCTTCATAAATTTTGCTCCATTTAACCACAACGGTTATTTTATTTTTATGTGTATACAAATTAACTTTATATAATTAGTACTATGAATTTACTTAAATTTTTAAAAATAATAAGAACTAAATTCCCTGATAATGAAAATAATAAGGATTTACTTGACTATTTTACTGATGCTTTGTTCAATTCATTTATTTTTTAAGAAATGTTTCAGTAATTATTAGGACTCTAACATTATAGTCACTCTCTAATAGTAAAATTTAAAGCATATTTCTTAGTTCTTACGCATTGTTACTTGTCATGTGAGGATTGTATGGTTGTAATAAACTTAGCCAACAATATAAAGTTCGTGATAAAATATGAAAGTGGCTAGTATATGTCATAAGAGGCATCGATAGGTCACACAGAATTTGCCCTACGCATAGAATGCAGAACTAATGGTTCACATTTTGGAAAGACTGAAATGGGTTTCGACTAGATTCTGCACTTGTTTTGACGAGGGAAAATTTCAGAGGCACTCTTGGTTTTAATTGGTTGTCTTGTCTAATCTTCTCATTGACTGAATATCAACCAAAGTGGCATCCAGCAGTAGCTTTCGCTTGACTAGACACGTCTAGTCTTTGCTTGTTATGCCCGTTAGAAGCGAATGCTGCTTATTTGTCAAACACATTTCTCCCCTCTTCAAACTTTAACATTATTAATACAATTAATTTATTAATCTATGATATTATTAATTTATTTAATAAAATTATTTTTATTTTTTATATATATTTTTTGTTAATTATAGTTAATATTGAAGATAAAATTCATATAATTATTATTATGTAACTAAAAATATGATGAGATTATAATTATAAGATTTAAATTATATTTAGGTGATATTTTTAAATTGTTCTTAATTATAGTTTTATCAAGACCAAATATACTTTTTAGAAGTTAGAAGATTAATTAATTTCAAAAGAATCAAGGCATAAGGTGGATACGCCTAAGCTTTTCTAGTTATAAAAATTTCATACTTGGATCAAGAATATTAAAAAGCTTTATGTAGGTACCCTCCCTCCCACAAAAAATCTTCCATGGACTTTGAACTACAATTTTCTAGTAGTTGATTCATCCATATTTGCTCTTTGATTTAGGATATTATTTCCTAAGTTACTTGCTCTTTGGTGTTCTCTTTAGGTTGAAATCATCTGTTGTTGTTTTTTTCGCCACATGGAGTATATGGTGCTTTCATAAGCTAGCCGATTGATCAGCTTATCAGTCTAAGGGAAATCTTTTGAGTTTTAAACCTCTCTATATCTCCTGGTCGTTGAAACCTATTGAGAAGTTACATAATTTCCTGATGTGTTTCTAAATGAAAGAGGAAAGCTCATAAATGAAGAATAAGTGAATTTGTAATTGCATGATTTGAGAGTGTTGACAAACTTCAAGTTATATAGAGTACCATAAGCCTTTTTTAAAAAAAAATGAGCCATAGCATAAATGTGACTTAAGATTGCATCTTTTTGCACCAAGCCATGTTATGCCAGTCCACCTTCTACTCCTGAGGAATTAGAGTTCTTTTGTAGGATGAATTTGGAACATTCATGAACGATGGTAATGCTAAATGTATGCTCTCTTTGGTCTCGAGTTATAGTTTACGACAAAGTTTCCTAGAGTGTGAGCATGTGGTGCTCATTCATTACCATTTATGGATATTTTCACTTTGGAGTTATTAGAGTATAAGAGTTTCTAGTCTTAGTAGAGTAAGTCCTAACTAGATGACTTACCTTATACCTATTATTAAACACCACAAGAATATTGTAAATTATAGACAGAAAATTTCATATGGAAAAAATTTTCGTAGTAAATTAGCTATGAAAATTGCTTTCTGTAGATAAATTTGTCAGAAAAAAGGTATTTTATGAACAAAAAAAACTGTCGTTAAAAGTGGAGGAAATTTTACAACCAAACTTTGCCGACGGAATTTAGCGACGAAATAATAAAATTCACTGTAAAAATAAGCATTAATGGTTCCTAGCAAAAATTGCGTACAAAATTTACCAACTCTGTAGATAATTTCCCTATAAGAATATGTTTCTATAGTAATTTCCAGACAATGTCATTTTCCTTCCAATTTAATCGACAGATCGAAGCCCCCCTTCCCTTTCGTTTTGGTCTTCATTTTCTTCCTCTCTATTATTTTCATCTTCTTCCATCTTTTTCGTTCGTCATCTCCGAGATTGTTCTTTCACCAACTGCTTCCATTATCTTAGATTTACTGTCTGTCAAGGTTGGTCGTCCATGCTCTGTTGTTGGGTTTTTTTTCTGCTTCAATTTTTTTTGGTAAATGGTTTTATGTTTGTTGGTTTTGTTACTGTGGATTAAGTTGTCAGGGTTTATTTCGGTTATTAATAGGTCATTGTTTGTTATTTCGGTATATTGTGATTGGTTGATAAATGATTTATTTTGGGGTTTGAGGACAAATTGATGTAGGATGTTAATTGAATTAGTTTTTAAACATATGTGATATGATTATTAGCGCAAGAAAGATGATAAATGTATTAAGGAACTTTAGCTAACTATGATGTCTTCTTGCGTTCGTGATCTACCCAATACTGATTGCATCTCCTTACTTTGTTATTGTTGTACATTTTCATCATTACTTTTCCATTTCCTTTTCTTGTCCTTTTTTGTTTAAAAGTAACAACTTTGAATTACATCAAAAGATCCCATTAAAAAAGAAAAATCTTACGTAGTTTTTTATTATTTTCAATCAGAAAATGATGCCTCATTAGTACTACCAAGACCAAAACCGAGAATTGGTTGCTTTCCTCTTTTTTTAATTTTTTAATAAGAAAAGAGAAAGAGACATTAAAAAGTAGCAGTTGGTAGGAATAATCTAAAGGAAAGAGGAGAGGGTGTAGTTTCATAAATCATAATGCTATGCTCTTTTTCATTTTTCATTTTCCATTTTCAACTTGTTTTTCTCATCTTCATTCTTTGTAACCTACTAATGTGATCAAGAATCTAAGTACTTATTATGATTGCATCATTTCCTCTCTCCTTAAAAGGATTTAGCCTTAAATCATCATAAAAAAGGTGTAGCTTATAAGTGTTCTCATTGATTCTTTTAATGAATTGAAATGGATCATCTCCTTTAGGCAAACACTTGAAGCTCCTTTAAATTAGGGACCTTTTTTCATATGTACCCAAAATCAATCGTTAGGCATAAAAATAAACACCTACTCCATTTATTAACCTTTAGATAATATTTTTCATTCTCACGTAGTAAACAAATTTCAAACAATCAAAGTTAAATTCATTAGCATTGCAAGCACTCTTAATATTTCTTCCATTTGTATATAAGGCTACTTGCTTGTTTTTATTTCTTATGACACTCACTCCTCTTCTTTTGAAACTTTTTTTCTCCCTTTTTTCTATTTGAACCCTATCCTTTAAAACTCTTGGTCTCACTTTTTTCTTTTCATGACTTTTAGACTCTCTCACATCATTATACGATTCCTTGATCTGCTTAAATTATTATTTCATTCCCTAAGAAAGAAAGATCACATTTTCCTTCTCTTCCTTAGATGTTAAACCATCTTTAGAAGGCATAATTATAAGCTTCCTAAAGAAACACTAATTTATACATTTTTCTTTATAAATATATATATATATATATATATATATATACTAATAAAATATAAAGAAAATAAATAATAAGATGATTGAAACAATTTTGTTGACATCCTAGAAACAAGAAGACCCAACTAAGAATGGGGGAAAAAGAGAGACTTAAGAATGAATATTAGAAGAAGACATCCTAACTAGGAATATTAACAATGAAAAAAAAGAAACCAAAATGGATAAACATTTAATTTAAAGCCTAGATTCGATACCAACTTTTGAATATAATGAACCAAGAACTAAACATACAAAGGTTAGAACTCTATAAAGTAAAATCTTATAAGTTTTGGGTTTGTTTAGTAAATTGTAAAAGCTAAGAACCATCTCTTAATTTGGATTAAACTAAATAAATATCATATATCTCTACATCATGTTGATGAATTTTGTTCCCCTTTATATATAATTACATATGATTCATACTTAAGTTTAAAAACTAACAACTATTATTGCTTTAACTAGGAACTCTAAAATACTAATACTACTTTAATTGGAACCTTAATAAACTACTTTAACCAAAACTCTAGGTAGGCGTTAGGTTTGCATTAATGACCTTTAGCTTACTTATTTCAATGCTTAGGAACATATACATTGCATAGTCATTTACATTTAGAACATAAAGTAAAGGATATTTTGAGTTATATTTGGTTATGCTTATATAGCAATTAAGAAGAATTGTTAGGGAACATATTGTTTAGGCTTCTTTTGATTTTAAACAATATTTGTATAGATTAGTATTGATAATTTAATCATTAATTTAAGAAAAAGGTCCAAAATGTATGCACATATAATTTACTTAATTCTCTTGTATGTTGCCTAGGGACTAACATTTCTTTTGAAATGTTTTTCTTCCTTAATAACTTTTTAAACTTCCTAGTGATGAAGATAATTCCTTCCTATCACTTGATAAAGTCTCTTCTTCATCACTTGATTATCCTTTTTGAGCTTTAAATTCCAAGTTTTCATCTTTGTAGCCAACTCCTCTTATTATGTCTCCTTTAGGCACATTTTATAGATGAAGAGAGATTTAATAAACTCATTTAATGTAATACATTAAAATGCTTGTCTTCTTAAATAATCTCAGCTTAGTTTTCTAAACTTTATATAGAGACCTAAGTAGTTTTCATATCATATCAATATCAATATAAGATTTGGCTAAGTCTTTAAGAGAATTTATAATATCATTGAATTTAAAACTCATGCTTAAGGTTCTTTGATCACGTTTTATCTATATGAATAGATATTAATATGTAAGCATGTAACTTTTCTCTCCTTAACTTAGTTAGTTTCTTCATATGTGACTTTTAGAGTATGCCAACTTTCATATGCCAACTTAGACATTGATACCTATTAAATTCATTTCGACCAAATGCATGGATTACAATGTTGATGTCTTTACTATTTAGTGAAATGGGCCTGCTGTTATTGACATCTCACTCTTCTTTACTATTAAGAACTGTGGATTTTACTTTGTCTACTTTAACTTCCTTTTTTGGGACATAAGGTCCATTGGCTATAATGTTTTATAAGTATACCTCTTTGGTCATAAGAAAAACTTCATACTATATTTTCAATGCAATTATTTATTACCATCAAAGAATGATGCCCTACTTATATTTTTTCCTCTTTACTAGAAGATGATAAAGATGCATGTATATGTGATATGATAATCCTTTCTCTAGTTCCATATGAAACAAAAGCAATGATAAGGTATTTGTTCTTATACCACTTACTATCCTCGAAAGCTACCTAAAAAGAGGGTAAATTTGAGCTTAAATTTTTTTCAAAATTTTCAATTAATTCCCTAGTCTAAGTGATAGGCTTATTATTTCATCCCAGTCTAATCTTTTAAAGCCCACTTATGATTGATCCAATCTAAACTTTCTTTCTTCTTTCAATTTCAATTAGTGCACTAAGTGTCAGAATTTTAAGAACCCAAATCTCAAAGACTATATGGCTGGGTCTTTCTCTCTACTGGGTGTTCATTTCTCCATTTTTAGAGTATAAAGGTACTCACTTTGCTGTCTTTTTTAAAATTTATTTTTTAAATTTATGTGTTTATTCATGTTAATCATTGAAATGGATTTTATTTTAATGTTTTAAAGCACGATTTATTTATCTACAAGTAAACATCTCAATCATGTAATGTTTAGATAAATGCTTAGAGGAAGAAACAGTGTAATTCTATTAAGTACTCTCCACATATTGCCATTAGTTAGTTGATATGAACGGTAGATACTTACAATTAGTTGACATCGCATGCAATTCCCCTATCATTTGACATTACAGTAATATATGCATATGCAATAATACAATGGTTTCTTCTTGTGTTGTTAATGTGTAAACTAAAGATTATATGTTCTGTAAGATTAATATAGATGCTACCATAACGATTATTATATCTAACTATGAAATCACTTTTTCAAATAATAGTTTTGCATAAATGAGTAATGTTGATAGATCTTGGATGTATAAACAATTAACACCCGATGGTTTCATTAATCTTGAGTTTTTTTTAGGGACTTCAAGCTTTTATTGACTATGCTTGTTTTCAACCTGCATATATGGATGGTCCAAAAATTAGATGTACATTTAAAAAGTGCAAACATATTCATTTTCTTCCTATTGATGAAGTGAATCTCCATTTGTTAAGAAAAGGGCTTGTTCCAAATTATGTTGAGTGAATACGACATGGGGAGCCAATTTGTAGCGCCTCAAGGGGTAATGAAGTAAACTTGTCAATAAATGTAGATTTATGACAAATAATATGGGTGCAACTGAAAATTCTTACACCTAAATATGATGCAGCCGGTTTTACCTTTCAAGAAAATATAGAAAATCTTGGAGAAGAACCAAACCCAAATGCAAATTTTTTTTGACTAATTGAAATCAGCTGACCAAGAATTATGGTGAAATTGTGAGACCACAACTCAATTATCTTCAATTATTGAACATAAAGTTTAAAGGGAAAATTTCTGATCAAAGTTTGGATAAAATTCTTGCTTGATATAATGAATCATTACCTTCTGATCATAAAATGGTTGATATTTTTTACAATATGAAGAAAATTATTAGGTGTCTTGGTTTGCAAGTTGAGAAAATTGATTGTTGCAATTTGGGATGTATGTTGTTTTGGGGAGATAATTTGGAATTACGAGAGTACAAATTTTATGGTCAATCCAGGTTCAAACCAAGAAAGCATACAATGAAGCAGAAATTAGTACCTTAGAATCAAATGTATTATTTCTCGCTAACTTTGAGACTTCAAAGACTATATGCCTCTGATGTTACTACATCTCACATGAGATGGCATAATGAACATGAACAGGAAGATGGGATAATGAGTCATCCATCGGATGCACTCACATGGAAACATTTCAATAACGCTCATTTTGAGTTTGTAGCCAAAAGTCGAAATGTTAGGTTAGGATCATCGAGAGATGGATTCTAACCTTTTGGTTAATCCAGTCAATAATATTCATCATGGACAATCATAATTACTCTTTATAATTTTCCTCTATGGATGTTTATGAATGAGGCATATATGTTCTTGATGGTGATTGTGCCAAGGCCTACGAATACAAAGCATAAAATTGAGGTATTCTTACAACCATTAGTATCTAAATTGCATCATCTTTAGGAATTTGGTATGGAGACATATGATGTGTCTCTTAAACAAACTTTTGTGTTGAGAGCAGCTTTGATGTGGATTATTAATAAGTTCCCTATGTATGTTATATTGTTTGGGTGGAGCACAATAGGGAAATTAGCTTGTCCTTACTTTGGCATCGATTTTGATGCATTTTATCTTCTAACGGGGGAAAAATATCTTTGTTTGACAACCATAGGAAATTTCTTCCTCCAGATCATCCATTTAGACGCAATAAACAAAAGTTCATTAAGAATAAGATGGTACAAACAACTCCTCCTCCTTATAAAGTTAGTGAAGAGATATTGCACGAAATAGATGAATTAGGATTACTAATAGTTGCATAACTTGAAGTAGAAGAAGTTAATAGAAGCGTTAGTAAAAACTTTGGTTGGAGAAAATGAAGTGTCTTTTGGGATTTGCCATATTGGAAAACAAATTTGATATGTCATAATCTAGATATGATGGATATTGAAAAAATATTTTTGATAATTTATTCAATACCATAATGAACATGTAAGGGAGGACAAAGGACAATGCAAAATCACGAGCTGATTTGGAACTTTTTTGTAGAAGGAATGAGTTAGATAAAGATCTTCGCATGGGTAAATATCCAAAAACATGTTGCACTTTGGAAAAAAAACAAAAGGAAACTTTTTGTGAACGGTTGAAAAGTCTAAAGTTTCCTTATGGTTATGTTTCAAACTTAGCAAAGTGTATGGACATGACGAAGTACAAAGTATTTGGGATGAAAATTCATAATTGTTATATGTTTATGTAAAGGATAATTCTAATGACATTTTGGGAGTTGCAACCGAATAAGATTTTGGGAAGCTATAATAGAATTAAGATTGCTTTTCAAAAGCTTAACATTATCTTAAATAAAGTTGGCTGGAATGGAAAAACTAGAAAGGGAATTCCAGTTATCTTATGCAAATTAGAAGGATGTATCTGTTTGAGAGGTAATTATAGTTAATATTTAAATAAAATATATAGCATGTTTTAATCAATTATTGTAATAACCCTATTTTTAATGTAGGTATTTGTATCACTTGAAGAAAAATGTTAAAAACAAGGCTAAAGTTGAAGGTTCGATATGTAATGTTTATTTAGTAGAGGAAGCAAGTACATTTTATTCACATTATTTTTAGTCGTATATGCACACAAGAGAAAGCAAAGGTCCTCGTAATGACGATAGGGTACGGGTGATGTTGATAGTAACTTATCCATTTTCACATTTCCTAGACCAATATATGGACACTCAATAAGAAGAATGTTAACAGAATAAGAATAGAGGTTGCCCATGGTTACATTTTATTTAATTACCAAGAGGTTCAACCTTACATGCAGTAAGTTTAAGTAAATTTTAAAATTGAATATGTGGGTTTTCGAGGTGAATGGTGTTCGTAACTAAAATACATAATAATGCTTTTAGATTATATAAGGAATGCTTATGCGAGCTAATGCCCAAAAAGACACAGGATGATATCAATAAAGAAGTTAAATGCCGCTTTCCTCGATGGTTCGAGAAATATGTAAATTTTGACTTGCAATAATTGAAATGGTTGAATTATCAAATCAAAGTGGTTAAATGACATTATAATATTTAATATGATAACTTTTTTTATGTAGGCCTCAGAAAATCCATTAAAGAACAAGTTCATATGTGATCTTTTGAAAGGACCTTTGTCAACTGTTAAATCGTATTAGGTGTATTTTGTTTATGGATACCAATTTCATACATAATATCATGGGCATAGCATGACAATAATAAATAGTGAGGTTTGCATACAAGGAGAATTGATGGATTGCTATGGTAAAATTATTGAGATACTTGAAATTGAGTACCCTGTATTTCCAATAAAACAAAGTTAAGTGTGAATGGTTTGATCCAACTCCTAATGTTGGAAAAAAAGTGCATAGCCGATATAATCTAGTTGGAATTAACAAGTGAAGAAGATTTAGACAATTTGAACCTTTCGTGTTGGCGATGCAAGCTACCCAAGTGTATTATATCCCTTTTCCTAGCTTAAGACGAGATAAGTTAAAATGGTTGGCCATTTGCAAAGTAAAACTTAGAGGTGTTTTTAAATTGCACAGAAAAGGAGAAAATAAGAGAATTGAAAGTGAAGTGTTTCAGGATGATGTTCATGAAATAAATGCATATGTAATATATGACAAGAATGAACCTTTGAACAATGCAAATAATGAATACGTTGAAATTTGATCTGGAGAGGATGAGGAATCTATAGAGGGCGAGAGATCGGAAGAGGAGCCTGACTTTGATTATAATTTTTCAAAAAAAAGATGATGATAATTTTGATTTACAATTAAATGATGATAGCGATTAATTTATGTAAGTAATGGAGTATTATATTATTACATTTATTATTGCATAAATAATATATTGTTATATATTTCGTTTATATTGTTCTATTAGTGGAATAATCAATAAAATGTGAATTTCAGGTTTAAAATATGCCACAAAAGAGAAAAAAAAAAGGATATGTTGCGGCTAAGGGTCAAGTTACCATCATTTGGAGGAGCCAGTGCACGTCCTAGTGAAGCATCACATTCTACAAATGCCACAGAATCAAGTGTTGCATGTCCAACTAATGCACATCTAGATGAGGCATCACCTTCTATTGTCCCTGTAGAGTCACATTGCCTACCTACTGCTACACCATCTAGCACCCCTGTTACACCATCCAGCACCCCTACTCCACTCCCACAATAGAATTTGAATCTATACCGACAAAGATATCAGGGGTAAACATTGTGGATGAAGGAGGTGGGCTCCAGTATGGAGCTAAGGGAGTTGATGGAAGAATTTACATTACGATTGTCAACAATTTATGAGTGAAATTCTAAAAATTTTGTAATACATGATAACAACATAAATTTATACTGAAGTTATACATTTTAATTTGAAAATGATCTGAAATAGCTTATATATTAGGTTAGTTCTGTCTAGAACGTGCTCCAGACATATCTCATCCAAGTTCAAGGAGAAGATAGAACATGAGGGTTATATATGGAAGAATATCTCTCAAGGGACAAAGGATTTTTATTATCAAGAGTTTGAGGTACTAAAAATAAATTCTTTAATCTTTTTTATTTTATCTTATTTTATACATTATTTAGATTAATATTGTAGCTTATAAATACTTATAGTAATTTTTACTTCAGAAAAAAAATTTGGGATTCAAAATTTGATTTTGTCATTTATGATGTATGGGAGAGGCGAGCCTCTACATGTTATAAAGACTTTCTTAGTTCGGATGAAGGAGGTGGGCTCCAGCATGGAGCTAAGGGAGTTGATGGAAGAATGTGCATTACAATTGTCAACAATTTATGAGTGAAATTCTAAAAATTTTGTAATACATGATAACACCATACGTTTATACTGAAGTTATAGATTTTAATTTGAAAATGATCTAAAATAGCTTATATATTAGGTTAGTTCTGTCTGGAACGTGCTCCAAACATATCTCATCCAAGTTCAAGGAGAAGATAGAACTTGAGGGTTATATATGGAAGAATATCTCTCAGGGGACAAAGGATTTTTATTATCAAGAGTTTGGGGTACTAAAAATAAATTCTTTAATATTTTTATTTTATCTTATTTTATACATTAATTAGATTAATATTGTAGCTTATAAATACTTATAGTAAGTTTTTCTTTAGAATTTTTTTTTTGGGGATTCAAAATTTGATATTGTCATTTATGATGTATGGGAGAGGCGAGCTTGTGCATCTTATAAAGACTTTCTTGGTTCAATACATAAGAATGGTGTACGACCTCCTTATATATCTAAAAAAATTCGGGGTTATTGGCAGCAGTACTAGGCAACACCTAAGGCAATCTACATTTCAGAGCGCAATTCTACAAATAGACGGGGAGGACCAAAGGGAGAGAGTCTACCTATAGATACTGGAGGATTTATGACCCACCAGGAGCATACAGAGAAACCTGTAAGTATATAAACTTTACACTTATATTCTTATTTTTATACTTTGATTTATGAAATTTGACTTCAATGTAACTTGATGTTTGAAAATTAGAATGAAAATATATGTGTATTATGAAGAATGATAATTTTATAAATATCTGTTACCATAAATGGTTGTATTGTTGAGAAATTTTTTTGCTTAATAGGGGATAAATATCATAAAAATAGAGGAAACTCTGCCAAAATTTTTGTAAATTGTAATTCACTTATAACACTTTATTCTGATGCAGGAAAAGTCTATGGGTAGGAAGCCTACACTACATTAGCTCTTTTTGCACACCCACACTAAGGAGCATGATGGTGTGACCTTTATCAACACCCGATGCAGACAACTTAATGTATGTAAAATTTATACTTTAATATTAATTTGATAAATAATATTAGTTAAAAATTATCACTTGTTAAGATAAACAATTATAATAATAGGACCAAATATAAGAAAACATTTAACAACAGTCTCAGAAATTTAAAACTGTTGATGAGAGTTAGACATATCTTGATGCATTCGGTGGTAAGGACCGTCGTGGAAAGATTTTTGACTTAGGTTCTTTTGCAAACACATGTTATTCGCAATCCTCCACATCTAGTACAATTGGATCTATTAGGTGGTCTATATATAATGAGAGAGTCGTTCAGCTTAAGAGCACAATGGATGTGTTGGAAGTCAGTTGCAATAATCGATGGAGTACATACCCCAGCTCCGTAATGAGATGGATGAATTAAAAGGGAGGGGAAACACCTCATCGTAATAGTTAGTTCATCCGCCTTCACCAACTTCATATCTTAGATTTATAATATTTCGGTACTTAAATGAATTTTATTTGATGTTTTGCTACTCTTATGTTTTTTATGAATTCTTAATTTACAATTATTTTCAAGATTCTTATTGTTGTACAATATAATTTTTATATTATATTACCAATAAGGTAATTTTTACATTATATTATCAATCAAGATTATACTCTTTAGAGAAATTAAAAGTAGGAAAAATTGATATGTGCTTAATTGATTGTTTAATTATTTCATTACACTTAGCGATTAATGATATGAAATTACTTAAGATACTCACTTTGACTCATATGTGATTTTAGGCACAACTTGGAAACAAAGAAGTTAAAGTGAGTCGAAAGCATGATATTTGAGTCATCTTTTGAAGACTAATACTCATTTGTTTTCATAGAGAAAGAAGAAGAAAATTAAAAGACAAGAAGAAAATAAGAAAAAAAATAACAGTAAAGAAGTAGAAAACTTGGACAATATGCATGTTTTTGTATGGGTCATGCTGAACATGAATTTGGAACGTGAATAGCAGATGAAGCAAAATGATAGCCAAGACATGCTTAAAACGCAACATATATAAGGGAAGACAAGAAGAGTAGCAAACGACGTGGCAGCACAGATTGGAAGTAGCAACAGGACAAAACGACAATGCAGCAGTAGAAGAAGAAGAGCAAAATGCGCCAGTAGCTGGGACGAAGGAACGACGACGCACAACCAAAGAAGGAGCAGAAAATGTAGTGCAACATTATGAAAGAAAAGAAGAACAAAACGTAATAGAGGCAGAAGTGAAACCTATAAATAGAAGCGTAGGTTTTTAATGAGCGAACAGTGTAGTGGACCAAGAATTAATTCAGAAAATAAGAATAACAGCAGAAAGAGTGGAGGCATAGTAGAGTGCCTTGGGTAGTCTTCGGTGGGCATCATTTCTTGGGGCTAAAGCAATTATTTTTTTAGGAGCCCTTGATTTTAATGAAGATGAGGGGTAAAGCTCTTAACTAGGAGAGACCTATGGAGGGCTAGATGTCTCGACGCCAGTTCGGAGGTGACATCGACGTCGACTACCCGAGTTAAGTGTATTTCATAGTTTTTGTTGTTTCTTTCTCTCATTAGAAATTGATTGTGTTATCCTATATTAATTAATTTGGAGTTTTGTGTATGGATAATCGTATTATCATTATTATTTGGTTATTTGTGTATGAACCTATTGGGTATTGTGAAAAGACAATTTTTAATGCGTTCATTGAATCATTTATTTGCAAACTCATTGCTAAAATTTTGATATAATCTGTAATTGTTATGCTGAAATTCATGTGTAGCGACTAATAATTCGTAATCATTAGGGATAACAACCTAAATTAAATGACGCATCGTATGTGGTTATTGCCTTGATTAATTGGTTTTCCTAATTCATAATGCTACTACCCAATTGAATCTAAAGATCGTATCCTAGGTTATTCGGTAGTTAGGTTTAATTAACCATCATATCTTGATTAAACACTACCTAAGGGAAAAATCGGGTTAATTATTAACCCACGATTAATAGTTGCCAAGAGAGGTTTAAGAATAACAAATCAATGAAATATGTTTAATTAGGATGTAGGTCGAGATTGAACCAAAGAACTGGGTCCCTATCGAATTTCCCACTTTTAGCATTTTTTGCATGTTTTCTTTAATTTGTTTGTATTTGTCTAGTTTTATTTTACTCTCTTATTTTTAAAACCAAAAACTCCTAAACCTAAACATCGATTAATTTCATTTCAACAAATTTACACACACTCTCTATAGGATCGACCTAGACTCACCACTGCTATAGTAGTAGTCTAGTTTTTATTTTTACCAGCGCTGTCAATTTTGGCATCATTGCCAAGAATTGCAATGTTTTAGTTTTTGTTTGTGATTTAATTGGTGTTTTGTATATATTTGTTTGTAATTAGTTTCTTTTCAGTTATTTCGTGATCCTTTCTTTATTCTGTTTTGTGTTTGTGATTTATATAAAAAATCATGGATGGAAGTAATTTTTTCTTTAACTCTTATCCTCAATCCTATAACCAAGGTTAGATTGATCAACCTAACTTTGGTTATGGATAGGAAACCATCATAATTACTTCTATGATTGTTTGCAAGACATATAGCAATTCATGTATGGACCAAAAGCTTCTTGTCACAACTCAGGTACACCTATGGATGACTATATCAAGGCTTGTAATGCTGGCCAACTTCAATTTCAATAGTGTATGCAGCAGCTTCAAGAGAGTATGCAACAACTTCAACAGAATACCCTACAATTCTAACAAGATGAAAGACAATCTTGGTCTAGTTTCCAAGATGTGGAGAGCCAACAAAACTTAGGTACATCTCTAGAAGAATTAATGAATGTTCCGATTGTTAACAATCTCTAATTTCAACAAAGCCTACAACAACAATTGCAACAATTCCAGCAGGAAATGAGGCATATAACATCTAGAAACCAGAACTTGTTAAGCCAAATAGGTGAAATGGCAGTGAGGATTAAACACTTAGAATCACAAATGGAAGAGGAACAGTCATATCAACCCGAGGAATACCCTATGGATGTAAGTGCGGGAATCTTAAAAAAGTGATGAAGAGCTTGAGAATCTTGAGTGTAATACTCAAGGAGTTACTTGTGTGGAAGAAGCAGAGGAGGAGTTCGAAGCAGAAAAAGGCATCTTTTAGCTCGGAGGTAAGTATTGAGTTCGTAATTATTTTCGAGACTAACCCTTCACCTTTACCCTTCACCGTTACCTAGTAGGTTGGAAGAATTAAACAAAGAAGAAAAAGGCGAAGAGTCATTTGAATTATTCAAAAGAGCGAGGACTCAATAGAGATGAAGAATCTGAAGATAAGGAAGACGCTTGATGTGAACGATTATCAACCAAGGCCCTATCCAGAAGAACCTCACATGTAGGAAATGTATTTGCCACCAGAAGATCATAATTTTATCACGTGAGGAGCAGGAGTAGTCGAGCCAGCGATCCTAAAATAAGGCGCTTCTTGGGAGGCAATGTTGGAACCCCACCCCAGTGAGTCACGTGCCCGACGTCCTACATGACATCTGGACGCGCATCCCACAGGAGAGGTGTTCCCCACCAAGCCAAACCTCAAACAAAAAGTACCCAAAATTACTTACTCCCTAATAGATTTGAAAAATTAAAAGTGTTGGACCCCGATCTTTAAGTGGAAATTTAGAAATATTAAATGAATGTCAATGAGTATTTTTGTATATGAATTTTGTTATAGATGTTTTGTGCTTTAAGGAAAATTGATGAGAAAAGATTTGAGGAATTTGATATGTGAGTAAAATTGTATGGATTATAAGAGTAAAGTGAATGAGTTGATTGAAATTGAAGTTGAAATTAAGAAATAAAGAGTGAAAGTGTGAAAAGTGTTAAATTAAGAAAAGTTTGACTTTTTGGGGTTAAAAGTTGACTTTTTGATTTAGGCAAAATTTGAGAAAAAGATCTACATGAAACTTGTAGTGTCTGTTAAAAGCTTTCTGTCATCATAAAGTATGCTATTTTTCGATGTCGGGAGTGGAAGATATGATTTTTCGAAAATAAGGTTCTTTTGCTTTGTTTCTGAAAATGCTATTAAGTATAAATTTGTGTGTTCTATGCTTCGAGGCTACTCGTCGTATAGATTTAGTCTGAATTGGAGTAAGTGGTCTACATGAAAGTTGTATATGATGTTTGTATCTTTCCATTGTGGTAAATTATGCAATTTTTCGATATCGGGACTAGGAGTTATGATTTTTGGAAAATTCGCTCGGTTCTTTTGCTTTTGATCCGACCCTTGTTCAATCTTTTGCTTATAATTCCTTCGTCCAGCATCCGATTGACTCAATTTTTAAAGCGTTAGATTCCTAAGAATTTTAGCTATATTTTCATAGAAAATTATAATTTTAGGAGACGAAATGGAAAGAGATTTATTGAATCAAAGTCATAGGATTTGTTAAAGGTTATGAGATAGATAATTTTCTGAACATGGTTCGGTATTTTGTGAACTGTAGAGATCCGATTGAGTTGATTCTTGAGTCCAATTAAAATTAAGACTTGGGGATACAAATCATGTGAAGGGATCGAAATTTAATTTCATTCCTAAGATTCTCAATTTCTGGATTGAAGTTGGGTTAATGTTCAGTCTCGGATTCTGTGCAGGTCCGATAGTAATACGGCCATAACTCCTTCGTTTCTAATCTGATTTAAGCATTTTTTGTGTCATTTTAAAGATGGAACATAGAGGAACATTGTTTAAGAAGAAAGGTTTGCCAAATTATGTCAATTTCCTGCTCAACATATTGAAGAAAAATGTTAGTTTTAAGGGTTATGTTTAAGGACTAAAATGGAGGGGCATTTAGGTCATTTTACTCTCATTTAATGACATGGCATTAAAACACTTGAGGGACTGTCGTTTAAGAAAGAGGGTTGTCAGTTTTGAACAAGGAAGCACGACATTTTGAAAAGCAAGAAACGAAAATAAGAGAAAGAAAACGTTAGAGAGGGAGAGAAGAAGGAGAATCAGACAAAGTGGAGAAGAAGGGAGGAGAAGCAAGTTTCAATTTTTCTCCAAGTTTCTAAGAGGGTTTTCGTTGATTTCAAGAGGAAAAGCATGGAACAAGGTAAAAGCTCCCTAATTGTTCTAATATTGCCGAAAATGAAGAGAAAGAAGGTAAGAGAGAAGTTGTTTTTGATTTTGAATTTTGTAGAGAGATGTTGGTTGGTTTAGCTTAAGATTGTCATGGATTTGAGTTTTATGAAGTTAATTTTAGAGATTATGTTTAGATGATGATTAATTTTGGGAAAATTGTGAATTGGGGTTTATGCCCAAATTTGGGATTTTAGGGTTTTTGGAAATTGATGCTTTAGAAAGCTTGGAAATATGATGAATTGGTGAATTCCTAAGTTAATTTTGAGACTT
>JANZLC010000003.1:13309679-13322941 GCA_026413385.1 Erythroxylum gracilipes
TTAACTTGTCGTGAACTAAACCCCCCCCCCCCCCCATTTCATTACTTTATTTTTTTTGAACTCACTAACCTTTACCGTTAAAAATTTCTCGTGGAAACGATCCCTACTTTCCACTACTACATTATTTTGTATGCACAAAAGTTGGTTTCTTTTTAAATTTGGTTGTAGGTGACAACAATACCAGCCAATCACAATTACTACTTATAATTTGCCTTTATGGATATGTATGAATGAGGCATATATGTTCTTGATGGTGATTGTGCCAGGGCCAATGATTCCAAAGCATAAAAGTAATGTATTATTATAACCATTGGTACATGAATTGCATCATTTTTGAGAATTTGGTGTGGAGACTTATGATGTGTCTCTTAAACAAAATTTTTTGTTGAGAGTAGCTTTGATGTGGACTATTAGTAATTTACTTGCATATGCTATATTGTCTGGATGGAGCACATTAGGGAAATTGGCTTGCCCTTACTATGGCAATGATTATGGTGCGTTTATCTTCCTCGTGAGGGGAAAACATCTTGGTTTGACAACCACAGAAAATTTCTTCCTCCTAATCATCCATTTAGACGCAATAAACAAAAGTTTATTAAGAATATGATGGTACAAACAACTCCTACCCCTCATAAAGCTACTTAAGAGATATTGCAGGAGATTAATGAATTGGGTTGCTGAAAGTTACAAAACTTAAAGCTTAAGAAGTCAATAGAAGCATTAGTAAAAATGTTGGTTGGAGAAAATGAAGTATCTTTTGGGATTTGCCATATTGGAAAATTAATTTGATATGTCATAATCTAGATGTGATGCATATTGAAAAAAATGTTTGTGACAATTTGTTCAACACCATAATGGACATTGAAGCGAGGAAAAAGGACAAAGCAAAATCATGAGTTGATTTGAAACTTTTTTGGTCAAAGGAATGAGTAAGATAAAGAATTTCACAAAGGTAAATATCCAAAAGCATATTACACTTTGGACAAAAAAAACAAAAGGAAATTTTTTGTGAATGGTTAAAAAGTCTAAAGATTCACAATTGCAGGAGATTAATGAGGAACTACAAATTATTTGGGATGAAAAGTCATGATTGTCATATGTTTATACAAAGGCTAATTTTAACTGCATTTCAGGAGTTACTATTGAATAAGGTTTAGGAAGCTATAATAGAATTAAGTTTGTTTTTCAAAAGCTTAACATCATCTGAAATAAAGTTGGATGAAATGGAAAAACTAGAAAGGGAAATTCCAGTTATCTTGTCAAAATTAAAAAGGATTTTCCCTCCAAGTTTCTTTGACTGTATGGAGCATCTACCCGTACATTTAGCACACGAGGCTAAACTTATTAGTCTAGTTCAATATCGATGGATGTATCCATTTGAGAGGTAATTATAGTTAATATTTAAATAAAAATTATAGCATGTTTTAATTAGTAATTGTAATAACCCTACTTTTAATGTAGGTATTTGCATCACTTGAAGACAAATGTTAAAAACAAGGCTAGAGTTGAAGGTTCAATATGTAATGCTTATTTAGTAAAGGAAACAAGTATATTTTGTTCACATTATTTTGAGTCACATGTGCACACAAGAGAAAGAAAAGTTCCTCGTAACGACGATGAGGGTGAAAAGGGTGATGTTGATGATAACCTATCCGTTTTCACATATCCTGGATGAACATATGGGCTCTTAACAAGAAGAATGTTAACGGAAGAAGAAATAGAAGTTGCCTATGGTTATATTTTATTGAATTGTCAAGTGGTTCAACCTTTTGTGCAGTAAGTTTAGGCTAATTTTGAAATTGATTATTTGGGTTTTTGAGGTGAGTGGTATTCATAACTAAAATACATGATAATTCTTTTAGAATATATGAGGAACGGTTACGCGAGCTAATGCCCAAAAAAACACCAGATGATATCAATAAAGAAATTGAAAGCCACTTTCCTCGATGGTTCGAGAAATATGTAAGTTTTGACTTATAATAATTGAAATGGTTGAATTATTATATCAAAGTGTTTAAATGGAATTATACTATTGAATATGATTTTTTTATGTAGGCCTCAGAAAATCTAATAGAGAACAAGTTCAAATTTGATCTTGCGAATGGAACTTTATGAACTATTAAATCGTATCAAGTGAATTTTGTTAATGGATATAAATTTCATACAGAATATCATGGTCATAGCATGACAACAGTACATAGTGGGGTTTGTATATAGGGAGAATTGATGGATTACTATGGTAAAATTATTGAGATACTTGAAATTGAGTACCCTGCATTGCCAATAAAACGAAGTGTGATATTTATGTGAGATCCCACATCAGTTGGAGAGGGGGAATGAAGTATGCCTTATAAGGGTATGGATACCTCTCCTCCTAAGAAGCATCTTCCCAAGGGTGGAAAGAGCAAAACCATGAGGGGTTTGGCCCGAGGGGCAGCCTAAAGCGGACAATATCTGTAGGTGGGTGGTCTGGGCTGTTACAAATGGTATCAGAGCCGGTACTCGATCCGATGTGCTAGCGTAGGATACTGGGCCCTAAGGGGGTGGATTGTGAAATCCCACATTGGTTAGAGAGGAGAATGAAGTATGCCTTATAAGGGTATGGATACCTCTCTCCCTTAGACGCGTCTTCCCTGGTGTGGTAAGAGTAAAACTGTGAGGGTTTGGCCCGAGGGGCAACCCAAAGCAGACGATATCTATGGGCAGATAGTCTAGGCTATTACAAATAGTATCAGAGCTGGTTCTCGAACAGTTGTGCTAGCGTAGGACGCTGGGCCCTAAAGGGGGTGGATTATGAAATCCCACATTAGTTGGAGAGGAAAACGAAGTACGCCTTATAAGGGTATGAATATCTCTCCCCCCTTAGACGCGTCTTCCCAAGGGTGGGAAGAGCAAAACTGTGAGGGGTTTAGGCTGAGGGGCAACCCAAAGCGAACAATATCTGTGGGCGGGTGGTCTAGGTTGTTACAATTTAAGTGTGAATGGTTTGATCCAACTTTTAATGTTAGAACAAAAGTGCAAAGCCGATACAATCTAGTTGAAATCAACAAGCAAAGAAGATTTAGACAATTTGAACCTTTTGTGTTAGCGATGCCAGCAACCCAAGTGTATTATGTCCCTTTTCCTAGCTTAAGACGGGATAAGTCAGATTGGTTAGTCATTAGCAAAGTAAAACCTAGATGTGTTTTTGAATTGCATTGAAAAGGAGAATTGAAAGAAAATCGTTTTAGGAAGATCTTCATGAAATAAATGCATGTGTAATATATGTCGAGAATTAATCTTTGAATAATCCAAATAATGAATATGTTAAAATTTCATTTGAAGAGGATGAAGAATTTATAGAGGGCGAGAAATCAGAAGAGGAACTTGACTTTGATTCTAATTCTTCAAAAAAAGAAGATGATGATGATTTTGATTTACAATTAAGTGAGGATAACGATTAGCTTGAGTTAGTAATAAAATATTATATAAATAAATTTATTATTGAATCAATAATATATTATTATATCTTTCATTTATATTGTTCTATTAGTGGAATAATCAATAAAATGTGAATTTCAAGTTAAAAATATGCCACAAAAGAGAAAAACGGATATGTTGCAACCAAAAGTCAGGTTACCACCATTTGGAGGAGCCAGTGCATGTTCAGGTGAAGCATCACATTTTGCAAATGCTATAGAATTAGGTGTTGCATGTCAAGCTAATGCACATCTAGATGAGGCATCACCTTCCCTACCTACAATCCCTCTAGAGTCACATTGCCTGCCTACTGCTACACCATCCAGCACCCCTACTCTCACACTAGAATCTGAATCTAGACTGACAAAGATATTAAGAGTAAACATTGCAAATGCAGGAGGTGAGCTCCAGCCTAGAACTAAAGGAGTTGACGGAAGAATTTACATTACAATTGTCAACAATTTGTGAGTAAAATTTTAAAATTTTTGTAATACGTGATAACACCATAGGTTTATATTAAAGTTGTAGGTTTTAATTTTAAAATGATCTAAAATAGCTTATATATTAGGTTGGTTCTATCTAGAACGTGCTCCAGACATATCTCATATAAGTTCAAGAAGAAGATAGAACTTGAGGGTTATATATGGAAGAATATCTCTTAGGGGATGAAGGATTTTCATTATCAAGAGTTTGAGGTACAAAAACTAAATTCTTTAATCTTTTTATTTTATCTAACTTTATACATTAATTAGATAAATATTGTAGTTTATAAATACTTATTGTATGCTTTTCTTTTTTTCAGAAAGATTTTTTTAGGATTCAAAATTCAATGTTGTCATTTATGATATATGGGAGATGTGAGCCTGTACACATTATAGAGATTTTCTTGGTTCGATACACAAGAATCGTGTACGACCTCCTTATTTTAAAATACGACCTTATTTTAGAGCGCAATTCTGTAAACAGACGGGGAGGACCAAAGGGAGAGAGTCTACCTATACACACTAGAGGATATATGACCTACTAAGAGCATGCAAAGAAACTTGTATCTAAACTTTGCACTTATATTCTAATTTTTGTGCTTTGACGTATGAAATTTGATTTCAATTTAAATTGATGTATAAAATTTATAATGACAATATATGTGTATTATGGAGAATGACAATTTTATAAATGTCTATTGTCATAAATGGATGTGTTGTTAAGAAATTTTTTTATCTAACATGGGGTAAATATCATTAAAATAGAGGAAACTCTACTGAAATTTTTGTAAATTGTAGTTCACTTATAACACTTTATTCTGATGTAGGAAAAGTCAATGGGCAAGAAGCCTACACTACGTCAGCTCTTTTTGCACACCCACACTAAGAAGCATGATAGTGCGATCTTCGTCAACACCCGATGCAGACAACTTAATGTATGTAAAATTTATACTTCAATATTAATTTGATAAATAATATTAGTTAAAAATTATCACTTATTAATATAAACAATTATAATGATAGGACCAAATACAAAATAGTAATGAACGACATTGTCAAAACTCTTAAACTGATGATGAGAGTCAAACATATCTTGATGAAGTTAGCGGTAGGGACCACAGCAGAAGGATTTTCAGGTTAGGTTCTTTTGCAAAAACATGCTATTCGCAATCCTCAACATCCAGTACAACTAGATCTAGTAAGCAGTCTGCATCTAATGAGAGACTTGTTCAACTTGAGAGCACAGCGGAGATACTGGCAACGCAGTTGCGACAATCAATGGAGTATATAGCCTAGCTTTGTAATGAGATGGATAAATTGAAGGGGAGAGGCAGCATCTCATCGCAATAGTCATATCATCCACCTTCACCAACTGCATAGCTTAGATTTATAATATTTCGGTACTTAAATGGATGTTTTTCTACTCTTGTGTTTTTTTTATGAATTCTTAATTTACGGTTATTTTCAAGATACTTATTGTTGTACATTATAATTTTTATATTATATTACCAATCAAGATAATTTTTCCATTATATTATCAATCAGGTTTATATTATTTAGAGAAATTAAATGTAGAAAAAAATCAATAACTTATCAACAGAAAATTTGAGTGGGAAGTTAGAAATGGTAGCTAAAATTACCTTAGGTAAATTTCCTAACATAATTACAGTATTTCGTAAGTAAATTTTTAACGGAATGTTATATTTCGTAGGTAAATTACCAACGGAATGATATATTTCATAGGTAAATTTAGCGACGGATATTGTTTATCCGTTGCTAAAATTACCTACAGATATTATAATTATGTCGAGAAATTTAGCGACAGATATTATAATCCCGTCGACAAATTTAGCGATAGAAATATTAATTATGTCCAAAATTTCAGCCATGAAAATTATAATTTTGTCGATAAATTTACTTATGGAAATTGTGTTACCGTTAGGAAATTTAGCGACAGAATTACAATTATGTCGGGAAATTATATCTATGGCCGTTTCTCCTACAACCCTTTCCGTCGGTAATTTTTTTCGCCAAATTTTTTTGCCTATGAAAATTAGTATTTTTCCGTTGATAATTTCCGTCGTTAAAACGAGTTTTTCTTGTGGTGGTTAGATTAAGGATCTCTTTTAGTATTTTAAAAAGAAAAATAGATTAGTTTGTTAACCAGCAATTATCATGAACCAATCAATTTTCAAGTTCAGTTTATTTTAATATTCAGTATAAAAAATTGGTGAGTTAATTAATATCAATTAGTTTTCTAAACCATAAATAATGTTTTTTAAGTTGTTAAAAAGTGTTTTTTGAATTTAGAGAGTCTCTTAAACTTCCTTCTTCAATTATATTTTATTTTCTTCAATTTTAAAATATTTTCATCTTCTATTTTAATTTATTTTCTTTAACATTCTAATTCTATTTCAATTAAATCTAATTTTTATGTTTATGTTATATACATTATTGTGGAAGCATCATCAATCTAAAACCTAAAAAGACACTTAGCAAGTCTTTATTTCTTAGACTCCTTTGAGTAAGATTTCATCTCATGAAAACTCATTTCAGCATTTGAAATGGTGTAGACGACTTTAGAATGAGATAAACTAGGTTTTTATTTTTTTTACACAATTTATGTTTGTTAATTAGTTTTTATGTTCACAATTGGTTATCTAACATTTTGGCCAATCATTTTAATTACGTTCCCATAGTTATGGCTACTTATGTTATGCTTTTATGGGTGAATTAGGAACATATGTTCATGAGTTAGTTGCAAAGTCTGGAGCTTTTTTAGGGAAATCATATTGTTGGGTTTAACGTTCATGTGTAGAAAATTTGCAGTTACGGGGGATGTAGTCGTTGTGTTTAATGAGATGACTGTGAGAGATATTGTCTCGTGGATTATGCTTGTCATTAGTTAAGCACAAAAACGAGGAGAGTGAGATAAGTCTAGAATATATCAATGACATAGGAGTGGTGATATTGCCTAATTTAGTTTAGATGCTATCTATGGAATATGGGTTCTTTAAGTATACCTTGACGGTCAGAATGTGAATAATTTTTCTTTCTAAGCTTTCCATGATTTCCATAGGTTTTCACTTAAATTTACATCAAAACGGTTACTTTCATATGACAACGCTTTGTCATAGATTTCGATTTGGAATACAGGTTAATCATTAATTTTTTTGTTCCCAAGCTTCTGCTTTATCTGATAAAATAAGCACAAGCTCCCTTTACAATAACTCTTTGAAGCTGGACATGCATGCACGAAAGTCAAGTGTTAATACTTGTTTCTTCCTCACTCTGAATAATGGAATGCTTCTTCTTGCTTTTTCCATCGCACTGAAAATGCAATGTTTAATCTACTGCCATGGAAATGTATATGAACGTGGTACCATATTACTCAATTCTCCATGCATGCTTTATACGTCTTGATTGGATTCTTTACAAAGTATCTGGTGTCGAACTAGAGCCTGATTGAATGTGGATTCAATTTGCATCTCTTGTCACTTAAATATCTTGGTGTTTCTTTCATTCTATTACGTAAATAGGTACTAAGACCAACGAGATAGGCTGCTAAGTCACCTCTAGAAAGATTGTTTTGGTTGTTTAGTAACCATTGGATAGACTCCAAGAGGTATACCACATTAGACCACCAATTTAAGAGTTTTTTTTTTTACATGTTTCAATAAAGCAATAGAGTAGTTATACTCCAAGAATAGGTGTTGCATAGTTTCAACTACTAAACAATATACAATGCAAGTGTCCCATTATTGTAGAAATTGTAATCTCTCAATTTTATTAGTTATATTCTTAACCACCAACCATATTAGAAAAGAGTTTCTTAACATAAGGTTCTGATTTCAAATGATCTTGTACCAATTGACCAATTGACCTCTAGGTCTTATCCAATCCCTACAAGCTTTATTTGCGAATTTGCCATTCAAACTATTAATCCATGTATGGCGATCCCTTAGCTCTACATTAGGAGAGTAATTAGGGATCAAATAACTCAATTCCCTCAGATAACTATGTCATTGTCCTCCTCCAATCTACAAACATTCCTTGGTTTGAGATGGAAGATGATTTAGAGCTTGGATAACTTGCTCATTGTTGATTAGTGTCCTCTTTTCTAACTAATTATTGTATCATGAAAATGTTGAGGTACCATCACCAATTTAATAACCCGCATTAGGCTCAATTAAGCTCCTTAACTTAAGTAATTGATTGATAAACCAAGAGTGTGAGTCTTTACTTACAAGAGACCAAATACTATCATCCTTCAATATATAACTATACATCCACCTCATCCATAATGATCATCTATAGTCAAAGTACTTAAACATTAAAAAAAAATAAGTTAGTATGTTAGCACAATCTAAATGATTGATGTTTGTGGTTAAATTGATTCAATAAGATTCAATACCATTTTCTCACTATTGCATATTGAATGAATGTGTTATTATGTGGTTTTTTGTTTGTATTTTTGTTTTTTCTTGACAACAAGTAAAAGTTTAAGTATGGGGATATTGATATGTATAGATCATACTATGTTTTAATAGGTGTTTTAGTGTGTTTATTAGATGATTATCCTATATATAGGCTTAAAATTGTGTTATTGTAAGTGTTTGATTATATTTTACGTGTTTATATGGTTTAGAGCATGAATTCAATCTTAATTTTTTGTTTCAAATGGTGTTTAATGTGTTTGTGAGTGTTAGAAATCAAGAAATTAAAGAATAAAGAAGATGGAGTAAGTTGGAAGCAAAGAACAATCGTGCCATGGCCTCTGCCATAATCGAGCCTTATAGAGTACAAAGCACGATTGTTACAGAGAGGAAAAACAATGGAGCACGATCATGCCTCTAAAGGCACGATGGTGCTAGAGAGTTTCCAGGTGCGAATTTTTTCATTTGTTTTAGAGTTCAGGGCTATTTTTCGAACTGAACAAAGTAGAAAAACCCTGGACATGACCCCAAGACCCTAAAACACTGTATAAACATGAAATACAATAAAAAAAACACAACAACCATAATTAAAAGTGAGAGATCAAGAAGAATATCTAGAAATTCCAGCTTTCCAGATCAAAGCTTCAATTGAGTTTTTGTTATTTTCCTTTATTTCTTTCAGTATCCTTGATGTGTAATATGAATTCTACACATATGAATCTATGATATTAAACATGTTCATGAATTTCTAAATTTTAGATTAAGATTTATTCTAGAATTATTTTGTAACTTTGATTATTGTTGATGTCAATACATACTTGGATGTTGTGATAATTGTTTATACATAAAATTGATAATAAATCGAGAGATTGAATCAAAAGTAATTGGTGTTAGATTGTACAACCAAAGTTAGCAATTTAATAGACCCACAATTATCAAATTAATAATTAATAAAAGAGAGATCTTATTTGAGAAATTAATTATCTAATAGGTTGCTTTAGATCTAATTGAATAAGTTAAGGAAAGTTTTGTGAATCGAGAGATTGCAAAACTAGAAATTTCAAATTCAATTAGGGTTAATTGATTAGATCTTGAAAGGGAGTAATTAAGACCTTAGGAAATCTAGATCAAACACATAATTAGATCAACAAGATTAAAGGAAACAAAATAAGGAAAAAAATAAGTCCAAAATATTCAATCTTGATCAAAACCTTAAATTTATTGGTAGCTTAGTTGTTTATTTGTTTATTTATTTATTTGTTTCAATTTCTATTATTTACTTTAATTAAAATCAATTATGAATACCTTAGACAAAGTGAGGTTCAAATTGTTAACTCTTGCATAATCTTTATTGGAACGATAACCTCTTATACTACAAGATACAATTTGTATACTTGTAGTGTATTAAGAGTTTTATTAGATATAAAACTTACTCAACGAGAGACAATAAAGCAAATGTTGTTACTATTTTTCTTGGTCAGTAATGAGTTGAAGAAGATTTTAGTATGTCTATCCTCATCCTTTAAGTAATTGATTATAAACCTTTGCTTAATAAGGGAAACATGATCCTCAACTTTAGTTAAGTAACTTTTTAGAGCAATCTTCTCTTTTACTATCAACTCCATACACCCTGTATTATCTTAGAGGTTTTGTTGGATCATTAAAATCTTTTCCTTTTGCATTTCTAGTTGTCTACATAATGATGGGACCCTTTTTAGAATTTAACCTCTTGAATTCCCCCTAGATACCCTTCAATTTTTGGACACATACAAATTACATGGAATTATATTCACAGGTTGCCATCCTTCTAGAAATGGCGTCATGATCATTCTCCTATTTGGATTATAAGCTTGTTCCAAAAGGGATGTAAAAGATATCCTTTTAGATTCAATAACTATCTTGCTTTTGACAAAGGCACTAGTATGTTAGTTAAGTATTGATCAATCCAAGCTATAAAGCTATTAGGAAATCTAGAAAACCAGAATTTAATAATGAAAGGCCATTCAACTATATCATAGGCTTTTTGGAAATCAATCTTTAAAGCACAATTCCTATGTCCTCTTTTAATAGTATAATACTTAAAGAGCTCCTGAATAATGGTGATACTATCAGCAATGCATCTAATAGGTATATAAGCTCATTGTTCCTGATCAATGTGATTTGAAAGTACTAATTTCAACCTCTCTATTATAACTTTTGAAATGACCTTATATATGGTATTGCAATAGGCAATAGGACGACAATCATTCATAGTTCTTTGATCTTTACCTTTAGGAACTAGAGTGATGAAAGTGTGATTGATTTCCTTCAGCATTTTGCTCTCCTTAAAGAATTCAAAAATTGCATTCATAACTAGATGATTTGTAATAAGCCATGTTTTGATAAAGAAATTTGTGGATAAAATCAGGGAGCTCCTTAAATAACTCTACACCAACACACACTCTTGTAAATCCTATTCTCTGCTCCTACTTGTGTTCTTATCCAAGTACGAGGGCTTTTCAATGTAGCTAGAAAGCAAGCTCAATCTTTTTATGGTCCAATATTCTCATAAGACACTATGCATATTCAACAATATTGGAATACTCTTATGTTAACTCATGTCTAAATTTATACCTAGTTTCCATGTTTGCAAGGAGATGTCCAAGGTTCCATAGTTCTTTATGATTTTCAAGGCTTCATTTTGACTGGAAAAGGAGAATAGTATCAAATTCTCTTTGGAGAGAAGTACATCCATTAGACCTTTATTTTTCCAAATCTTATGAGCCTAACTAGAAATAGTTAGGAAAGGAGCATATGATCCTAGGAAGAAACCAACCAGGGATGCTTCCTAGGTGGTTGCTCTAGCCTTGGGTACGTTTATCTGAGAAGCAATAATAACTCTATCTTTTTCCTCCTTTGGTGAGTAGTAATGCAAGGAGAGGTCACTAGGGTCACCAAGAACCTATTTCCAACTCCTTCGAGTGTTAATGGTTAAAAAAGATTATTCATTCACTGAACTAGGATGGGGACTATTTGGAATATGAGGAGCATTAAGTAAGAGGGTGAAAAGGGGAACTAATTAAGGCTAGGGATAATGACGAGGTCACACTTTTTACAATAGACATACTCAAAATAAACTAAAGACAACTTTTACGAAGCAATTGTTCAAAAGTCAGTTACTTTAAATGGTAAAGACTGACTTAGGCAAGAAACAAAAATGTGAAGTGAAAAAAAAGTTCCTCCACTCTTACGAGAAGCAGGAGGAAGGTGGGATAAGAGAAGTACTCAGACCAAAAAAAAAGAAGGATATAAAAGCTTGAATGTAAAGGAAGACAACCCAAGAATTAGTAATGGAATGTGAATAAGAAACACTGATGGATACAACTAGTTAATAGTAAAAGAATACATAAGACAAAATGTGACGCTCCCAAAATTCCTAATCCACAATTATAAAAAATGTTTCTAAAACATAACATTAACCAAAATTCTCATTAATTCCAAAAAAAAGAGATGTTTTCAGTCACAAAAGTATTCTATACAAACACAATGACCCATAATTGTCAATTTCATAAATATATACAATAAAAACAACTTTATTTAATTAATCTACTAGCCACACCTAAACTCCACTCTATCAATCACATGCACTGGGGTTATCGACAATCTCTCTATCTCCTAAAAAGAATTTATGGCAAGGGGTAAGCTACCTACATATTAAGAGTAATCAACCATACCCTTAAAATCAAATAACTCAATATAAATATAAACCTTGGTCAAGTGATTAAAAAATTCATATAATACGAAGATACACATAATTACTTTGTCTATCTGAACAATTAACAAACATCCAAAATTTTGCCAAATTAATGATTAGCACTAATATTAATATATAATTGCCATTTAAGTTTTATCTCATAATTAATTGAGTTGTCTAGGCCTTGCTTAACTTAGTAGGCTTTTATTCAATGATCTACTAGCTCATCTCTACTCATAATCTCTCACAAAGTGGAAACATAATTAGATTTATAAATATTAGGACAGGGTACCTCAATTTCTCAATCTTGCTTAGCACCCCAATACTACTCCATTACCTAGTTGTTAGCATAAGATATCACCAAGACTCACGATATTTTGGTACCATTGTAGTACCTAGCCATCGGAATAGGACATCCTCCACAAACAGAAACCTAATCATCACTCGCTCATATTTAACCAACCTATCAATCTATGTCCATCGAATGTGGCCTATCCTAGGTAAGCCACAGATTCTCGATTTACACTATTTCTTCGCAATCTATTTTCAGTCATTCTCTATTTAATTAACACATTTTTGGCAAATTAACAAGCAATACATCCCATAATACGTAACAACATTTAAAAACAAAACACCTTGTACTTTATTAATTATTTGTGAAATAAAATAAACACAGGTCATATAATTTAGAAATCCATAAAAATAATTGTTAATCATTAATTTAATCAATGTCTAATTCAAAATATCACTCACTATAAATTAATTTATTAATAACAAAAATAATATTATAAGAGTGCAGTCTAAGGTTATCCTTACCTCAATTTCGGACTCAACTAAAGGGACGTTTGCTTCATGGGTTTAGGAATCAATCATTGGGTATGGAATGAATACATATAGTTGGTTTTAAATTATGATTATAGGAGATATATGAGTTTTAGGGAATCGTCCATAACCCCCATATATTAGAGGACTGAGTTTCTTTCCTGATCTGGAGCAAGTATCACTGGCATGATAGCCTTTGTCACTCTAGTGAATATGTAACATCCCGTTACCTATGTTCAGGATATTATTGTGTATTATGAGAATTTCCGAGAAATTTGGAAAATGCACATCATGTAGTATTATTTGTGACATGCACATTTTTGCACATTT
>JANZLC010000003.1:13335473-13347277 GCA_026413385.1 Erythroxylum gracilipes
ATTCTAATATTACTGGATTTGTTCCAAACAGTGTAATTGAATTCAATTCTAATATTACTAGATTTGTTCCAAACAGTATAAATTGAATTCAATCCCAACTTCATTAATATAATTGAATTCAATTCGTTAATGAATTAAATTCGAAGGTTCCAAACAGCCCGTAAGTTTAATGTTCCCGATTTTCAATTGTTTAATTAAGTTCATGCATTACAGATGAAAAGAAAGTTGGCACATAACAATGACGTGTATGTAAATTTGAAAAATTCAAAATGATATTGTATAAAGAAGTTAATGTAATTGGTTTATGAACTTGTAGACAGGGAGCTATAACGTTACAGAATGATTGATTGTTTTAAACGAGAAACAATGCTAAAGTAAGAACCAGAATCTTTGATATGTATTATGTATACAAGCAGCAGGCAAAAGGTCGAAGGAGAAAGGGCTGGGCAGTCCCTAGTTTGGACTTGTTGGGTTATTAACAAGCGAAAATATGGAAATAATCAAAAGACAAAAAGGGAGGACTGAGGACTGGGGACTGGGGAGACGAGGTTTTGTTGCTAAACCACGGGGTTTATGGTTGCAAAACGTGGGACGTGAACGGGAGTGAGTGGGAGGTAGAATTTTTGGTTGGGTTGATTGGTTTTTAGACGATCCCGATTCTCAAGCTTCCATCCCATGACCGCTTTTCCCGCTCACCCGGTCGTGTGGACAATCCTATATGTAAGCTCTCTCTCTCTTTGAAGCTTCTCTTTTCTCTATCTCTCTCTTTGCTTTGGCTCAATATTCGTGTTTCCCACATTTAAGACCCTCTGAACGATCAACTTTCAACTCTTCGTTTGATTTGCTTGCTCATTTGGGGTACGTTTGAGTTCTATTTTATTTCGAGCTTTTCTCGCTTTTTCTTTTTCACACACGTTCCCATCTTTTACTCTTCAAAAGGTTAGATTTTGACATCTCCCTTTTCCCTCTTTTATCAAAAACTAAATCCTCTTTTAATGATTTCAATTTTTAGTTATTGGAATATATGGTTTAGTGATCTTAGGCTGGTTTTACTTTTAACCATTTCAATCTTTCTTTCTTTCTTTTTGTTATGTTTCTGTGCTCCCATTTTCTTCCTCTGTTTGAAAACTTATTTTTTTCTAAATATTTTGGTCAATTTGTGAATTTTTGCAACATTGTGGATGTCAACTGATAATAGGTTGATGATTGCAACTTTTAGCATTGTATATTGATGCTGGAAAGGATTTAGAGGTGGGTTTAATGGAGGTTATAAGGAGATCAAATTGACTTTTAGAATTGTGAGACTTCCTTCTGAAGATGAAACTACGTATGCTTAATTGTGCAGGATGGGAAGGGTTAAACTAAAGATCAAGAGGTTGGAGAACATAAATGGCCGTCAAGCGACCTATGCCAAAAGGAAACATGGCATTATGAAGAAGGCTAATGAGTTATCCATACTCTGCGACATAGACATTATCCTTCTCATGTTCTCTCCGACTGGTAAACCATCGTTATGCAAAGGAAAACACAGGTATCCTTTGTTCATTTTTTTTTTTTTTTTTTGGGTCTGAATTCAACAAACACAGCTGGTGAGCATTAAGCTTGCCTGACAATTTCCTGTCATTTTATGGATTTGTTTTTATCCTAGCTTAGGCATTACATTGCATAGCCACATTTACGAAAACTCACTACATGCCATTTATTGTTTAGCTAAAGTACAATTGCTGTCAAACTGACTAAGAGCAATATAATGTAGGCTTATATATGTTGATAATTGGATGCTTGATTGCCAAGCACATTACTTTCCTCCCTTTTCTTCAAGGATAGTAAATATTTCAGCCAGGGGACAAGTTTGATGTATGGGATGTTTGCATTTTAGTTTTCGTGTTCAATTGTGTTCTCACAATATCCATCTCATAATCAATTTCATCATCCTTATGGTCATGATAATCGTGGTTAGAAGAATAAATCTCTTGACGTTTCTTTTTCCATGTGGTAATGTAGCATTGAGGAGGTCATCGGAAAATTTGCTCAGTTAACACCTCAAGAAAGGGCAAAGAGGTACGCACAAGTTTTATTTCCTTCCTTTGGTTATTCAACTGCATTAGTTAATTGTTCTTCAGCTAGATAGCTGATTTCCTTTTTCTTTTTTATTTCTACTTAATTCGAACAGGAAGCTAGAAAGTCTTGAAGTAAGTTCCTTCTTATGGGTCATTATGAGCATAGTATTTTTCTGTTTACTGCTTGGCTTCTCTTCCTTCAATATTAATTTTTTTCACTTCTTACTTTGAGAGTCTAGGCGCTAAAGAAAACGTTTAGAAAGTTGGATCATGATGTAAATATACCGGACTTTCTGGGTACAGGGTATGTGTTCTCCACTTATTATTTTGATTTTCATTTACATTCTTTGGTATCTATGTATTAACAGTTTGTCGCCCTGGTTGGTTTGCTTCAGTTCACAAACAATGGAGGTACAGTCACAAGCCATCTAATTCAAATTACTTAGAAGTCTTTTCTTTTGTGTTTATGACGATGGCAGTTTCGCATTTTTCAAATTATATGTAACAGGACCTTACTAACCAATCAAGGTATCTGCAGAGTCAACTCTCTGAAGTACAGGAGAGACTGAGGTAAGAATCTGCAAATTATTCCAGTTTAGAGCTGTTTCAGCTTTTAAACCATCCTATGCAATAAAATAAAAAAATAAAAAAACCATCCTATACAACTTTTAACTTTGAGTTCTGCAGCTATTGGACTAATCCAGATAAGATAAATAGCATAGAACATCTGGGGCAGCTTGAAAATTCACTCAGGGAGTCTCTAGGCCGAATTCGAACACAGAAGGTATGCCTATTAATCCTTGTATGGGTGTTCTTAAGGGGTCCCAAAGTTTATATCCAATAATTGGTATCGTTAAATATTCAAAATGATTGTCCAAGTTTAATTTGGAAATATCAACTAATTTTTGGCAGAATGAAGGCCAATAGCTACCAAAATTTGCTGTAGGGAGAGTAAACATGTTGTAGTACATTCATCAGCATCTGTATTCTGCAAGCTCTTTTTATTTTTATTTTTCCCTGCAAGGCTGTAACCTTTGAATCACTACTTCTATTTACTGGTTTCATCTGCGTTTTCATCTTAGCTTACCTCTTCTTGCCAGGAAAATCTAGGAACACAACAACTTATTTCTTTAGAATGCAGTAGTCCGGTAAGGCATGACTCCTTGTCTACAACAGTTCTGATAGGTTTCTTCTTGTCCCGTTGGTAAATGTTATCCAAGTTACATTTGTCTTCAGTTCCAGAATGGGATGCATGTGCCTTTCAGAATGGGTGCCGAACAGCAGCTATCATCTGTGCCATGGATTCCTAATAATGACAGTCACCATATGGTGTTAGCAGATGACCCAAATCTGGTTCCCCATAGGTGAGTGGCATGCAGGTGGAAGAGAAATGAATATGCTGTAGAATTAAACTCAGATCTCTGAAGAAACATTTCATCATTTATATGTTTATTGTACCATTCATCACTCCTTTACCAGACCATGAAAATGGGGCACAAATTCTATGAAATGCATGTCAATTATATTACCATATGAAGAACAGGTAAAAAGTGATGTACCCAATCTATACATACATACCTATTGAGTGGACCTTGTTTTGTCTGCAGGGATGTCGAATGCTCTGCGGGTTCTTCCTTTGGGAGTTATCCTGGCTACTTTAGCGCAGGAAAAAGTTCTGACTTATCAAATTCTGGCCAAGAGAATGGTGTGAATGGTCTGTTTAATGAGCTAAATGGAACAGCATCCCTGAGGCTGCAGATGGCTGGGCAGTACTCGTACCTGCCATATAATCTTGATTTATTGAATGATACAAAGTACCAGCCTGCAACAGAGATTAATATACATGAAAACCATTTGGATTATCAAGTTCATGGAAGCTTTGAAGCCCCTCAACCCGAGTATGATACAGGCCCTAGTAGTTGGGCTTCCACTTCAGGGCATTGTGCTGTTACCATGCTTGATGAGCATCTATATTCCCGGGTTAGTGAACCTCAATGTTCCCCACCTTTTCTCAAGTATTTTCCCCTTTTACTTGGGTGACTTTAAATTCTGAGATATTTAGAATGATCGAATAAATGCAACCATTATCCCAAATTTTGTTTTTATTTTTAATGGGTTGAGGGAGGAAGGAAAAAGGCATTAACATGAACATTTTGTCATGGCAGCCTACTTCTTGCAAGACTAAATCAAGGCAGGGGCTCCTTCCGGTCTCACCCTTAGTAGAATGGACTGACAGCAACAACCCCCAAGTTCATAATTACTACAACTGTAACTATGACAATTGAACTAAAGCATTGAAAAGGCACTAACTACGTTCAGGTTTTAAAATCTAAACATACACTTGTTTGCATTCTGTTAAACCCATCACAGTTATCACTCCTTGCTTTCTGTTTTTTCTGCTAGGTACAAATTGGAGATGGAGTAAGCACCTCTTTTTTTCCTTTGCCAGCAGCAATGTTCTAAGTTACATGCATGATTTTGTGCAACTAAATTTATACACAATAATCTCTTAACCGAACAAGTTTTTCATTTGGGACTGTGCTTTCTGCATATATGCCTGCACTTTATCCACAAAACTACTTTGTACATGCTTTAGATTTACTTTAAAAGAAACCAAATTTATTATGAGTTTGATATTTGTTCTTGTCATAAATTTCATTTGTGGACCGTTTTAGGAATCTTTATGCTTCTCTTGTGGTCTTTGCAGGTATAAATATAATGCCCTGGCATGCTCGTGTTAAGACTTTCCCACGGTGATGGAAACCTCGTCACCAATCTTAAAATCATCTTTACTGTTTCTTGCTGCAGCCCAACTGAGGTGCCACTGTGTTATTACCGTTGACCAACTGATCAAGTTGTTGGATTGCTTGGTTGAAAGAAACTGTTGAACGGGCAAATAGGGATTTTCCAGAAACGCAAGTGTTAGAAGCAACCAGCGATTGGCATTGTATGTATAGGGCATAACAGCGTAGGCAATTTATTAACCAATGAGGCACCAGTTGTGAGATATTACCAAATCTTGTGTGATATATATAGTAGTAGGCTATCCCAAGTTATGTATAGTCGACCTCTTTTTGGTGACAGAACTCACCGGTGGAGGCACAGCCTAGTTCACTGGCCCCCTGAGCTGTATACTAATACCATATACCAATGTTTACGATTCTGCAATGCATATAAGTTGAATTTAATAGTTTTGCCTCCTCTCTGCATATAAGCCATATTTCATTCAGTAAATGAAATTGACTGCACGCTTCAAGTTCCTTGACAAGACAAACAATACCAAGTCGATATTGCATTTTCTCGACTCACCACAAAGGATGGATATTGACAAAAACCAAGAGGGCTAAAGGTACTCATATTACGGATTCATTAGCAAAATTTATTGCTAATATCTTTTAAAATATTGTTAAACACTTCAAAATTTTATTATGATATGCAACAAAAACTTTTGTTGAAAAGTAAAAAGTATTAATTAATATTTTAATTTTATACAATAAAATAAGGAAATGCCTTTCTAGTTATTTTAATTTAACATCCATATAAATATATATAAATACATATTCAGTTCATTAATTTTAATGTGTTTTAAGTAATTTAAAAATGTCTGAAAAGATAATTTTTAAGTTTTAATATGTGTCCAACTACATATAAATAATTTAAAAAATAAATAGATAATTTTGAGAATAATATTTTAATATGTATAAGCAATTTTTAATGTTAATAAAGCAATTTTTTAGATGAAATTTAATTATGTTATCATAATTAATAATCTTTAAAAATAATTTAGTATACAGAACAATTAAAGATGTATTATTAAATTTTAAATATATTTAAAAATGTATGTACTAAATTTTAATGTGGTAAATATTAATTGATATGAATTTATAATATTAAAATTTTAGAGGATCATCTATTGAAAATTGAAAATTGAAAATCTATTAAACCTATCAATAGCTTTTACAAAGTAGCTTGCCTCTCACTTTACTCAAATTGGAATCAATTTGAGTATGATATCCTTTTATAAAAATTTAATAAAATAATTTTTTTGATGATTGAAAAATTAATTTACCAAAATAACTTTATTTTTGTTTAATATCAATTGATTTAAATTCGAATTTTTTGACTGGATCCCAATTGAAGTTTGGATTGGTATTAAGCTAAAAATATAAAGTTGGGTTGGATAAGGCTAATCGAACATTCACGTTTGAAATCTAACTTGATTAGATTTTAAGTCAAAACTTGAGTTAAGATTTAGAATGATCAACTCATTCAATTTAAATAATTTAAAAGAAGCAAGCTTTTGATATACAAGATTCTTCGCTTTGCTAGAGTTGGGAATCAATTATATATAATATTCCTTTTGCATTTTAAAAAGAAAATATTTATGTGACTCGAATTCATAACCTTCTAGTTATAAAAGAGTAACCTTATTAATTGCTCCAAGACTCATTCTTTTAAATGATCTAAATAGGTTTAAATCGAATTAGGCCAAAACGATATTTTTATTCAATAATTAAAGAACTAACTACTAAAATAAGAATATTTTTGTCTGAAGTCTAGCCCACCTAAATTCAAGTTGTTCGGCTTGAATTTCGTCGGACCTCAATTTAGGCTTGAGCAAAAATAAAACAATTAAGACTCGTTTTCGAACCAATCCAAAGTTAATGTTTAATTTTAATTTGATCAAAATTTGAATCGGATTTGAAATTAATTTAATCTACTTAACTTGACCTAAATAGTCCAAATTGGGGGAAGAATCAATTGACAAAAACGATGTTATGTTTGTTGAATTCGAATTGTTTGACCAAAAATCAATGGAACTTTTGTTTTAACTCGATCTAGAAAAATCGAGCCAGGGTTCAGGCCGTAAGTAATACGGCGGACCCAACTTGTTAACATGCCTAACTAAAGTCACCCTTTTATATCATTAAACCCATCACAAGGTAACTACTAAGGAATTGGATGTGAACATTTAATGCACTTACAATTTTTCCACGATGCTACAAGGGAAGATTTTGATGGGTACAAACCACTATGTATGCATTATGCAATGCTCCTAACTCCTAACCACTAGCAAATTATTAAGGCTGTGGGAATTTAATAAAATGAAAGATTTTATGACGTTTTCTTACTCATAGTTGGAAAGCACTGGGATTCAGATGCATGGTATTTAGAGGCTAATTGCCCTCATAGATGCACGGTCCATTGAACAGAGGAAAATTAAGAATAACCCATTGGTAAGAAGCAATGTTTGAGTAGTGCGGTTACAACTAAAAGACATGCATTCAATACTTTGTACATCTTGGTGCAGAACACCGAAGGTGCAGGTTGATTTGATGATCGATGCCTTAACTGACCAACGAACTAACTAGTACTAATATTGATATTTTGTGAGCAGGCAAGTAATTGTCCTTGATTCTGACACGTTAAGTTAGTCAGCACTCAGCGGAACGAGCGGGAACGGCACGTGGGGGGCGTGTTTAGTCTAGATATGGGCAACGTGGAAGCTGTCAGGTTGCGCCAGAGTTTGACCAATCAATCACTTGACATCCGTCTCTGTTCCTATCTATCTGTTTTTGTAGCCAAAAGTGATTCTTTTGAAAAATATTAGCTTTTTATTCAAATTTCAAACATGTTTTTAGAAGCTATTCTAATTAAAATAACAGATTTCATTTCTCGGAATTACCTGGGATTAAAATACACTTCTGTTCATCTTGGTTTTAATAAATGAAACGTTGAATCGACAGAAGCAGAGCAATTGCCCATTAAGCAGCAGTTTTTTATTCTCATCTCATGTGACCACCTCCTGTCGTCAAAGAACCAAAAAGGTTAAAAGAAAAAGCATATGTGCATGTGATTTTTGTATATTATCGGATTCTCTGGTGATATCGATTTGAATCTTCAGGAAATCTTTGTATAAAGAGACTAGAAAGCTAAGAGACAAGCAGAAGGATATGGAAATGAACGGTGTTTTGACGTTTCATTTAGACACTGTCATATGAAATGACAGTAAGACCTGACACATTTTCTTCTCAAACTAACTTCTGGTTCTGTAAATCTGTACTACTTACCTTGTGAATTAATTTGGTATCTGAACACAATAAATTCAATGAGAATGAGAAATATGTTGTTGTAGCACACAAAACTCCCTGGGTTCGGATTCCAAATGTGTTAATCTTCATCAGCTTTATATTTCATATAGAAAGGCTTCACCAGAACCAACAGGCAGGAGATGCTGTGAAGGATTGAAGACATTTACGACCTTCTGTACCTGACAATTCTTAAATGCAGCAAATAAAGATTTACTTTTGACAAGTTCGATATCTATTTGTTATATCATTTTCAAGTTTTCAACTCTAAGTAGAGGACCAAAAATTATAAATTCTCCGTTAGAGATTGAAAAATGTGCAGTTCTAAATTCCAGCTTTTTTTATTATATTTTATCCAGCCTTGTCTTTTAAAATATTGATGAAATAACACATTTACTTTGTTCCCTTTTTTCAATCTTCAACAATTCCCATATTACAACGAGCGAGTCATTTATCAAACCAAGTTTACTTGCTGTGGTACATAAAACGCATGGAAAATTTAGGTAGCATGAAATAAGATAGACATTTCAACAAAAAGAGAAAATAAGTTTATGTTACAGAACAGAACCTAAGAATGGCAATTAAGAGGAATGTCTCGTGGCCAAGTTTAGTTTGGGGCATTGCAGCGTAGAAGATGAATTGTGAGCAGTTAAGAACTCGGTGAAAGTTAAAGAGGCCAGGTTTCGGCCTTATGAGAACTTTTTCCAGTTTTAATTGATGTAACCGAATAAAAGAAGATGAGAACAAACATACAACACTATTATTTGCATTACTAGCAAGCAAGAAGTGGAATTGGAAACACACACTCGAGTCTTGTATAGTTTTAAGCATAGGACATGAACTCCCAAGCAAAAAGCAACTTCTGGATACCCTCCAAAAGCGCAAAACAAGAGGCCTAAAAGAAAAACTCAAATTGCTAGTGGCGGGTAGTAAAAGTCCACCCCTGCCACTTCTTTGAATAGGATTCTCTCGGATTACACAATTACCTCAAAACAAGAAATGGCTATTTAAAATAAGCCCCATCTCGTTCTGACCCTATAAGCCTGCCTAAGACTGACCCCTATGCAGATACCGTATTATACATACTCCACCTAGAACACTAGCACTAATACTATTCATCATAATATAACATACTGAGCTTGAATGTAGATGAAGGACATGCGTGGCTGATGTTGTCTTAACGGAATTGATCACCGGTATAGGTCTGGCCGAAGGACCAACCCGAAGGTATAACATTGTAGGACACCATACTACGTCCATCGCTAGTTGTGACCTTAAATGATAGGCTCTGTCCATTGAGGTAGGTGTTGCTCTGCCAGTTCTGTCCCCAGTTTCTTGTCATCGACCGCCAACCAGTTCTCGATCCTTTAACAGCCACCGCATGAACGTCACCGGCACCACCAACGTTGGTGATTAGGACGAGGTTGAAGTAGGAGTGACCGTTAATTGTGAACCTTATGCCTCCTCTCTTCCTACATGGCACCCTATAAAAAAAGAACAATCCCAGCACAATCTCATGTTTAACAAGTCTTAACACGAGATTACTTATTCATTTTTTGTTTCGTGAAAAAATAGATTAGAGACCATACCTTCTGTAGGCTACAGGTACAATTCCGGCTCTGTACTGAGCAATGTGTTGGAACACAGGCTGAGAAAGGTCAAAATGATGCAGAGGAGGGTTGCACCAACCTCCGTTATTATTGGGGAGAGCATTGTTTGGAGGGCAAAAATTGGTAGCCGTGACCATAATGGAGCCAGCAAGACACCATTTTCTGTCGTTCACGCACCTGATCTCAAAACAAGCCCCACAACTGAGCCCATTGTTGAACAGAGCAGTGCTCAAAGCTGCGGTATTTGTTCCATAGCCTTGGCTGTACAGATTTCCATAGCCACAAGCCCCCCCTGCATGCATAAGACAAAATTGACATCCAGTTCAGTGGATTTTCCCAAAAAAAAAAAAAGATTTAAACCTTTAGAATGAAATCCCCGGTTGTTGTTTAAGTAGCCATACCCATTGTGCCTGAAGCATCACCGCCTCCATAGAAAGTTGCATGGGCGTTAATCCACCCTCCGCCACCATAAGCATTAGCAGAGGAAACAAGAAAACACATCCAGAAGATTCCAGAGATAGCCATTTTGCTACACTAAAAGGGCAAAAAAAAAGAAGAAGAAAAAGGAAACCAGTTAAGCATTTTCCAAGTAAATGTACAAGCCTAGCCGAAATAAAGAAACATACTTACAGTTTGAGAGGGAATAGAGTGTGGGCTATGGGCAAATGCAAGGTAAGGTGAGTGAAACAAACCGGAGAGGACTAGGTGGCATTTATAGAACTTTGGAAGAGCTGACACAGTCAAAAAAGGTACTAAATCACAAACTAACTCCACATTCACGTCCGGTATAAACAGTTGGGGACCAATAACCGCTGTATAAAAGGAAAGGGCTTGTTTGTCGGTCTACTCTAGAAAGTGTGAGTTTATATGTATATTCTTTTTTTAAAAAAATTCAAATTTTGTCGAATTTTGTAATTATAACTTAAATTTTAAAAAATTGTTAAACACTCAAAAAAAAATTTTGTTTAAATTTTAACCGCTAATTTTGTTAATATAACTTACTACGTGTTTCAAAAATTTTAAATAATTATATATGTAAGACTTAATTAAAATAATTAATTAAGTTTAACTAATTTATGTCGATTAACTACTAACTAATTAAACATTTTATTATTTGTGCTTTGTGAATTCCTTCACGAGAGCTTTATATGCCTGGAAGAGAAGAATACACAACTAAACCCAATTCCAGAAAGTACTCACTTTGAGCAACATTGTAACTGATTAGAACTAACCTAAAAAGGAGTTGGAACTAACAGAGTCAAAAGTTCTGCTAGTTTGCTAAAGCAGAGTAACCAGAGAGGGACAAAAAAGAAGGTGTTTCCAGCGGGGTAAGGCCCTTTTCTTGAAGCCACTATTGCGGTCGGCTTCCCACTGCAAACCCTAACCTGTGTTTACATGTCCTTCGTTTAAATCACTTTATATATGAATATCTATAAAAAAAATGAACTAATAATGAAAAATATCAGAGAAAGTTATCACATCTATCTGGAAAAAATCATTTTCTGTTTTATCTTCAAGAAAGGGACGCTTAGATCTCTTTCCCAGCATTTGGTTGCTGTCCTCTACGGTGAGGACCGCGGTCAGGGACACAAAAAAATCTATTTTTCGTAATATTTATTTGCTGTCCTCATTTATTTTTGTTCCGTCTTTAGAGAACAAGGATAAAAATTTTTGTTTCTTCAAAACTATGGTACTAGAATTCTTGTCCTTTGTTTCTTCAAAACTATGGTACTAGAATTCTTGTCCTAAGGACAAAAATAAAACACATAAGGAAATGTCAGAAATACCCTTTCCTTACATAAACAATTTTTTATTCTTAATCGTCGTCGGCGTCGTTATTATTATTATTATTATTATTATTGTTATTATTTTTTATTATAAATTTTAAACTTATTATTATTATTATTAATTATTATTATTATTATTATTATTATTATTATAAATTTTAAACTACTTCTTCTTCTTCTTCTTCTTCTTCTTCTTCTTCTTCTTTTTCTTAATTATTGTTATTATTATTATTTATTATTATTATAAATTTTAAACTT